>NW_019379749.1:0-120189 GCF_000648655.2 Copidosoma floridanum | reverse complement strand
AAGTTATGTACAACGCAAGTAGTTCCTATTTGTTTTTTCAATCAAGGAAAAAACATTTTTTAGTAAATTTTATTATATGGATTATTTCGTGCTACTGTTTATTTTTTATGTGAATATTAGAGTTATTACTTTGAATGCATTAACAGTTTACAATTGTTATTATGAACATCATATTTTTAAGTATTTTTATGATATTAGCACGAATATTTATTGTGTAGAAGTATTGAAACTTACATAATTTAGAGACTTATACAAAATAAAGAAGCGATTTGTACCATGAAAAATCTTTTGTAAGATTGATTTATTGAAAAATACTAATTTCAGTTAATATTTCCTAAATACTTAAATTTAAGAATTTACACTTGATATTGAAAAAAAAGTTATTCAAACTTTGATAATCACTTTGGTTCTTGCGATGCCCAAAATTATTCTTTTCTTTTTCTACGAGTGATGTGAAAATATAGATTGAACATGAATTTTATCAATCCTCAATATAGGATACGATTTCATGTTTTGCTTTTACAGGAAAGCACGATTGGTTCTGGAAATTCATTTCGTGACGAGTTTCGCCAGATCGACTTTTCAACTTCAGACTCTCCTCATTCAGCTGTTTACTACGGAAATAACCAAGATTCATTTCACAGAGACTCTATGAACATAGAAATGAGTTCTTATAACAGAAACATGTCCCTAAACTGCACACAGCCAAGGAACAATAAGTCAAACTCACTAAGCTCTCGAGCTTTCACTGGGTCATTTAAGCAGCAATGCAGAAACGATTTGTATGACTGTTCAATGAGTGAGGAGCATCAAACACCCGAACGTGACATAAGCTTTGTGGTAAAATGGCTTATTAACACATTTTATTGGTTATTGAATTTCGCGTATGTCAAAATTTTTAATACCTTGCATGTAATGCAATTTCATTGGAAATTTAGTATTTTTAGTAAGGTTTTAAAGTTGATTTTCATAATAACTAAGTATTCTTACATATTAGCTCGTTCTAATAAATAAAAAAAGTTCTGATGACTTAAATATTTGAGTTTCAACGTACTTTTTCATTTTCAGTTGTATACTTCAACAAAAAAACAGTCACGTCCTTGCAACATTATTTACCGAATAAAGCCAGTAGAGAACTCGAAAAAGAAAGGGTGGAAACTGTTGAGCTGGTTACCAGGCCTAAAAAATATCGGAGCCTCACGTGTTATGACCAGACCATCTCAGGATGTTGCTGTTGATCTATATCAATATCAAGAGCAGCAACAACAATCAAAAGATTACAATATGCAGTTACATTCGTTCAAAAGAAGAGATGAGTCTTGTCGACCTGTATGATAGAAAAGCACAGATGGTGATTTAAAGATTCATAAAAAATTTTGGCTGTGACTTGCAAATTTATTTTGATTCATTAAAATAAGAACCGAGTAATAACGCAAACACCCTCTTTTCTAATTGTAAATATTGTACTATTACACTAAACGTGTTTAACGCTGTGAACTTTATTAGTTTCTAGTTTTATGCTTTCTTTGTATTTTTTTATTTTGTATGCCCTGATCATGAAGTAAGAAAATTGTTATTCAAGATTTAAGTATGTATAAATGAGTTAATGCTAAATTTTTAATCGATGAAATGATTGAAAAACACGAATTAATTTTAATTTTATGAGTTGTTTACAAATTGAGTGTCAAACTACTTGAAAACAAAGTAATGCTAAGCATAAGTATACATATATTTTTTTAAGATAAAATGTAAGTAAGTGATGTAATAGACTATACAGCACTTATTTTTTTACCATGAATGGTTGGAACACTTTTGAACTGCACTTTACGAAGGCTATAAAAAATTATATTGTTTTATTACGGATAAAATTGTTTAAAACGAACTTAGATTCAAACATAAGAAAAATTTCTTGATGTTTTTTGGGTATTATGACATTCACTGTAATCTGATTAAAATATTGAATAAATTTAAATACTTGGGTAGTAGTTCATAGTAAATGTGTAAACTTTTTTAGTGAATGATTTGTGTACTCAAACTAATAAACGAAAATCTATAGGTCTAAGTCCAAGGCTTAGCCTTAATCTTTATTACTGAAAGTTCAAATACGTTATACCTGATTTATGAGGATTAAGGCACAACAATAAAAGTTACTATTGTTGTGTAAAGTTTAAAAAACTGTTTTCTACCACTCTCTTGCGTGTGTGACTTATGTTTTTGTGGAAAATAAAAATACTAAAAATAGCTTTTACCCAATTGCCTTAGTTAATTTATGTTGTGCCCATTTTTACTTGCTGAATTTTGTATAAATGTAAGATCATAAATGAAGAAATATACATCAACTTTTTATCAACGAGATAATTTCGAATTATTAATCTTACTTTTATTTATGCTGAAACATATCGCAAGGTTTGAAACATATTTTTTACATTCTTTGAAGGTAACATAATCTAAGCCTAGATCATCTAACAAAATCTCCCTATTGATGTTCGAATGGAATCAATGTAAAGTTGACAATACTGGCCCAATGATTATTAATTAATATGTAATTAAAAGATTTACCAATACATTCATGTAACTTAAAAAATCTACGTACTTAAAAATTGTGTATAAAATAAAATTGAGGTATCAGTGAAAGTCCACGCATTAAGCAGATCATTACTCTTGCGTAAAATGCTTTTCAATTCATCAAACAACAAGTTTGTCTGAAATTTTATTAGAATTACAGCTTAAATTTAAAATCATAATAACTGTGATTAAGGTCGAAGCAAAACACTCGACACGTACATAAAATACATTCACGAATACTCACATTAAAACGTTACAAACATCATACATTTTTACTTACTGGTTATAGTAATGAAAGTTGTCTCTTCATTCCAGGAAACACTGGCAAGAAGCTGTAGGATGTCTCGTACACGCGACAAACGTTCATATTTGATTTTGTCACGGTCACAACAACGTAATCATGGTACTTGTCCCTCCAAGACTACCGGATTAAGTCTTGGCACTGCTTTGGTGCAGGTAAGACATTTACTCGTCTCTGCGTTTCAGCATGAATTCATACATAGGTAACTTACTTTCTATTTGTTGGAAGTACAACGGAGAGTTTGATATTCTTTGTGAAGATATTTGACCCTAATATTATACAATTTGCACTTTAACACAAAATGTCATAATCATCTATCCATAGCAAAATCCCGTTATTATACCTTAAAATATGCTTCATTGGAAGAAACATTCAAAAAATGATTGACTTGCATAAAACAAGTAGAGAATATTAAAAATTTATTCTTAAGTTTCTAATTTTTTAAACTATACTTAAAAAAAAAAAAATATTATAAATATAAAACCAAGTAAATGTAAGTGCACCNAGGATAAAGTAGGGGAAGGAAGAGACTTTGACTGTCAACGAAATGCCATTGTTCAAAATTTACTTCCCATAAAATCGAGAGCATTATATGAATATGCATACGCTCGATTCTTACAATGGAAGCATAAAAACAAGGACCTAATTATTTAACTCTTTTAATGAATGTGTTTCGAAATGTAATAATTTCAATAGTTTATTATACAAGATTGATAAAAATGAAGAACTGTAAAAATGCAGTTATTATTTAAAAATGTGTGAACAAAGAAAATTGTATAACAATTTTAATTATTTCCATTTGTTCAGAATCTCATGTTTTTTTTTGTATAAAATACACCAGCAAACAGTACATTGGCTTCTTTTATCTTGTTGATATTTCCCAAATTTGTTTGTTTACTGCAGTATGGCGCCCTCGCTATGTTCGAGCACCGAACTACTCCAGGCACTTATTGGTTTGTGTATATAGTAATATACAGTAAGATATAGATACGCATGCGTACACGCACTTATTACAGTTATTACACAGTTTCTGTCCCTGTATACAGGGAGAACAGTACGAACTTTACGCTTAGTGTGATATAAATAATCTTAAAGCTTGAGATATTTTTGTGAAAATTCAAAATTTATTATGACAATCGTAGTAATGTTTTAACAGATTACTATTTAACAGAAGAACGTTCGTAAAAAATTTGGTAATGCTGGTTAACTTTATCATATTAAACCATAAAACAAATTAAATAGCACAATCATTTTGTTGATGTGAAGATTAATGTACAACAATATTAATAATAAGCTTCGTTAACTAATTAAATATTTTTCAACTTATACAAATAGTAAGTGCAAGTCTAAAATTATAGATTATATTTATTTATGATAATTATTGATAAACAAATATTTTTGTACTTCAAATTATTTTTTCAATCCTTTATTTTTAATATTAATCCATTCAGATCCTTATATAACAATCTCTATAAGAATTTAGAAATTACCTTACTTGATCATCAATCTGTTGTAAGTACACTTAAAGTTGTAAAGCATTTATGGTTATAAAATGACGTCGAATTTATAATTAGCAGATTTGAGAAAAATCTTCATTAATCTATTTGTATGTATGTATGTAAATATCTGACAAATATACTTCTTAGTATAGAAATATAGAACATAAAGATTTGAGCTTTCAGATTTGCTTACAATATATTTTGTTGCATTTAATTTACTGCAATATCTACTTAGAAACTCTTATATAAATAAATTGTTGATTAGCTATCACACATTTACTAAATATTTATAAATTATATTTTCAACATATAATACTATTCTGTATATATTTATAACAACGATATGATATAATTTGATCTCAGAGTATAAACTAATTTTTAACAAATAAAAAAAATTATTTAAAGTTAAATGCAAGAATGAATCGCTTATTTTTAAAGTTAATTTGTTTTAAACAAAGAGTAATGCAACAGTTTATAATGTTTTATCAACAATCTTTCGTAAAAAGGTGTCATTTGTATTAACAAAACTATGGCATGCTTTGTAAACATTCTTTAATATTTTGCCAAGACTGAAGACCCTAAAAGAAAAAAGAAAAAAATATTAGTCTTGTTTTCGAAATGATCAACTATTACGCAAAATCTATACCTTTCGAGATAACTTATAATGAAGAACAATGTAAGCTGCTAGTGTTTCCCGAAGAGCACTTCCTTTCTGCATTTGAAATCTTTCAATGTCTTTCATGGCTTTCTCAGAAAACAACCTAAAGTGTACAGTAATGATAAAACTGGACTTGTATACAAGTAATATTTATGTTTATCATATAGTCTACTTAGTAAACTTACGATAAGTCATAATCATTTTGTCTTACTAATTCCTCACTGTGGCTGATTTTTTGTTCTAATTGATTTATTTTTAGTTCACGAACTTCTTCAGAATCTACTGCTCCAAATAACCTTGACATAAGACTGAATTTTCCTGTCAAAAAAATTAAATTTTAAAACATAATTTTTCACAATATATCTTTTTACTTAACAAGGAAACTATCTGACTTTATAATTATCTAAGGTTTATAATTATAATCCCAACTAAAGCCCTCTATCATTCAAGTTATCTTAGGCATAAGTAAAATCAGCAATATAAATAACTGAAAAAGACAATACATCGAGTAGAAAGGTCCATGAGTATCAGACTCCATATTCAAATGTCTTATCAAAATTCATTTTTTCGAAATGAGACACCTCGATTGCACGTAAGTTTTAAAACTTATAGAAAAATCATTTTAAAAAGTTATGTTAGGTAATACTTTAAGTATCTAACCACCTTGTACGACTTTTTCCTTTTGATCATATAAAGCAACCAGGTTGTCAGAGGCTTCTTCTTTATTGAGTTGCAATGCTTCTTGGCGTCTAGTTACGGCCTGCAACGAGGATGCTCCAAACAGCCATTCTTTTAACTGATCTGCTATTAACTCTTCTTCCTCTAAAGTCGTATCAATCGTGGCAGCTAATGAATCCAAGTAATGGCCAGACTTCTGTTAAAAAAATGATTTTATTTTATGAATTTTTCACCCACGTAAGCCTAATATGGCACAAAATTTTTTAATTTTCTTTTACTTGTAGACCATCTCCCATTTCTCTTTCTATGGCACTCCATTCACTAAAAACTCGACCATAATTTGCATGCAGCTTATAGAAACTATACTGTTTTTCGGCAAGTATAGCACGAGTACGAAGTAAATTAGACAAATTATTCTGCAAAAACAAAAAAAAAACATTTATTACATTATGCTACAATTATCCGTAATATTTTGACTCTCACATGTAAATCCATTCCATAATTTTTAACTGCTTCAAAACGTTTATCTGGTTTACGAAGACGAACTGAGACACTCAACGCTTTTAATTTAGTCTCAGCTAATTGTAAATAACCTATACAAATAAAAAATTCCAATTATGCTTTCTGAAGGATTTCAAGACTTAATTAATGAACGATGAATATAATTTTTCAGTGTACCCCTTTCTTTCATAGTTTCCCTCCATCCATCTTTTTGTTGTAAGAATCCCATGAATTGCTTATCAAACGATAAAATTGGATGAGATGCTACGCTAAGTAAGAAGTTCTGCAAAATTAGTTGAAAAATTAATCAATATGTTTTAATTTCAAAGTGTTGTTAATACGAATTTAGAGCATACTTCTAATCCAGCTCGTCGTCGATCAATGAAATCGGGATCAAAAGTATCTGTAGTTACTTTTTGCCAAGCATACATAACTTTTTTCTCGGGTAATGATGGTAATACTACGTAAGGATATGCTACTTCTAAATAAGTTCGTAAACTTAAAAATTCAGTGTAACGACGCCACAAGGAGCTTGTATTTGTTAAAGCTCCAGAAAACTCAGGATTTATGACTCTATAGTTAAGGAAAGTTAAAATTTATACCAAGAATATTTTAATAAACAATATAGATAATAATGGACTTGCTTTGTTTTTATAAGATATACAGTGTAAAACTCTTTTAAATTTAAGGCTCCATTTGCTCTTTTCTCTGCTTCAACTATTGTCATTTCCATATGATCAAGTAACGTTTCCTATAAAATTAAATACTTATGTACATTTTTTGTTAATATTAATTATTTTTGGTTTGAGAATATGCAATTATTTTTACATAAAAAAAAGTAATATTTAAACCATGTCATTAGTAATTTCACCGACAGTAAATTCGATCGATTAGTAAACATAAACAGAGTTTTAGCAAATTAGGCTAAATGAAAATGGATCATAATAAACTGAAGAATTTAGAAATTATAAAAATTTGTTATGTAAACTACTTTGCTACCATGAAATTTTTTTCCTTAATACTTGAAAGATTAGTTGTGCTTTTTTTACGAAAACAATTTTTATGCTAATTATTTTTTACAACTATTCAATGTATTTAAAAATTATTTCGCACCGTTTATATGATTTCTGAAAATATTTTTTATGTTGTATATAAGTTCTTATATTACTTTTTTCTCACATGTCTCCACATCTATGAAACAGGATTGTCAAATCTTACATCCACTTTTAATTATATTAGTATTCATGGACGGTCTAGACCTCAAATATCTACATAATTTTTCTCATATATATTAAATATAATGCAAGTAAAATTTATTTATAAGTCCGTATTTAATAATTCTTGTGAGAAATACAATAATGCAGTGAGAAACAGAAAAATGTATCCAATGTTAGTATGGTTGAATTAAGATTCGAGATATCTAACCTACACTAAAAATTCGCTCAATATAAACTTTTTCTAAGTTTAAAAACTCGTAGTTTTCTGCAGAGACCTTACAGTGTATGAAAATTTATGTATAACCAATTCAGTATACTGTTTATGTGGAAATTTTAACAATTTTTTTTACCTCCTTTTGGAATTGAGTATCTTTATTAATAATGGCATTCGATGTCGATGTAGACATTTGAACTTGATAATTGCCATTTTTCTCAGCTTCTTCCATTATGCTTGAAATTTGTTATCCTCGTGTAAACAAACTGATTTTTATGATAAATGTTTTTTTGCAATTATTCTTAAATCACTTGAAACTGATATCACTCGGTTTATGGTCATGTTGGAGTTGGGCACATCTGTTTTCCACACTAATATACTACACGAGTTACACGATTACAGTAGTACAGTGCAAGTTACACGAATACAAACACATAGAAAATATACCTACACAAATCACCCCCGTAATAAAAACTTTATTACCAAAAATATATTTTTTCTTTACAGAACCAGATCCCCACTTCCACACAGGGCTTATACGAAATAATGTCAATCATAGATCAGAATGTTTCCGTGCTTACCACCACATGGTAAAAAAATAATTAGCGGCAAATTCAAACTGTCCATTTAATAGCTAAATTAACTTTTTTTAATGAACTCACGTTTTAGTTAGCCTATTTTTAATTAATTCTTTATTTTTTCAAATTCCAATATACAATTTTAACCATTTTATTCAAGAATGAGTGATAATGAATTAATGTATATGTTCTAAATACATACTACTTGTAGAATTAAAATAATTTTGAAACCAATTACAAAGTTTTATTTTTTAAAACATCATTACAAATAAAAATCTACAATGGCCTAAAAATATGAAAAAAGACAAATTTTAGTACCAGTCAATCATTTGATAAAATAAGAATGAATAATGACTACAATAGGTACTTACAAAAACAAAAACAAAATTTTCTTATTTATAAAAGTTAATTATACTATTGTACAGATTATACACACCTCTAGACAGTATTGTTAAAATATTTAAAAAATACGTCAATCTTCACTCGTTAGAAGTAAAAATATGACTATCTTCAGCAAAACGCAGGCTTGTAGAGTAGTCTCATGATTATACAAACACTTGAACCAATAATTGCCTTTCCTTTAATAGTTATCACCTAACGAACCATTGGCGTTTCTTACAATTATCAATTTCGTCAAACATTACTTCAAGATTACATAAAAAGTTTAAGTTGCGTCATATTGTATACATGCACAAGTGTTTAATTCGCTAGTTAATCATGAAAAAGAATTTTTCATGCCCAACGCAATTTAATGAAGACTGAAAACGATGTTTGACCTTTATCAGTTCTTATCGTGTGTATTTATTTTATTGTATAAAAGACTAATGCTCTACATTTAGCAGTTTAATTTTCATCTCTGTAGTATCCACGCAAGTTGAAGTAGATTTGTTATTTAATGAATAAAAAAAAAAAATTTAAGTTTATAAGTGCTAAGTGATTCGATCCACGCGATTTCAGTAGTAGTTTTGTTTTAAAAATCATGTTGTTAAGAGGATGTGTGAAAATAAGTGTTACGACTATAATTTTTGTTATAGTGCTATGTGATCTTTACAGTAATAGTGTTAATGCAGTACCAGCAAATCTTGATTATATTGTTTATGAACAGACAAAATTTTACTATGGAGTAAGTGAATTATTTTAGTAATTTAAGATAGTTCAAAGGTTATTTTTTTAAGCTGCTCTTTACTTTTTTTATATGAAAATAATTTCCTTGTGCGTGTACAACAAAAAAAAGTAAAATTTATACTATCGTTTATAACGTCCTTTTAGTGATAAAATCCAAAATATGGAAAGTATTCTACATAAAAATTGTAAGCTCGTTGTATTAAAATTAAAAATAAATAGTATTTAAATTTTTATGTACGGTAATTATTTTAACTAATTTGTAAACCCTAAAGTAAAATTCTGGTAGAAATTATATCTCAATCCCTATTTTATGTTACTCGTACGATGCAAGAGCAAATTTCGGTAAAAACGTAAGAAATGAATAACCTGCCGTAACAAAATTTCGAATGTTAACAAATATTACAATCAGAAGTTGATGGGATTTAAATGATTTTAATTGATGC
This sequence comes from Copidosoma floridanum, assembly GCF_000648655.2. Next base: position 110,410 of record NW_019379749.1, on the reverse strand, counting down.
ACAGTGTAAAGGATAATAATTTTTTGGTCAACCGTTTAAACTTGATAGTGTCTCTCTTGTGCTATTCACTTGAGTTTCAGATTATATAAAAAAGAGTATTAAAGAAAAAATTTATACATATATATTCAAGCAAGGCTACAAGATTGATTCCATAATTTTTTATTCAACTTAGACCGTGTCATTCAAGGAGTTGAGTGCGTATTGTGACTCATGGATCATGAATTTTTACATGAAAGTTAGAAAAATGTATAGATAAATGAATAGAAAATTTATAGAAAAATGTAAATGATAATTATTTATTTTATAACAGAGTTGTTCGACAAAAAAAATATATTCCTGTGTACTGCAATTTGGTTTCGTAAAAAAATTTTTTTTAATTTTTTCATAAAAGCTATAATTTTGGATAAAAAAATCTCAAATTTTTTAAATAAATGCAAGGTATACGTAAACAAAAATTCGGAAACATCTGGTCTACAGCATACAACGAATTATTTTAGTGCTAATATAATCAGCCTAACTTACAATAAATCTTTCATAAGCAGGTTAAAAACCAAACGAAACAACATATTGTATGAACGTAATTTTGATTAAAATATTTACTAAATGTAAGTTACAGTTCTAATAACTGTGATAATAAATCCATAACTGAACTCATTCGTATCGGTTGTGTTTATATTTTGAAGCTGACACTATATTATGTATAGAAATTTAAACTATAGCGTAGTTTACAAACTACTGTAATAAATATAAATTTTTCTTTACGAAATTATATCCTTAACTTAATCCAAACGAATTTGGGTGCTAATATATTTAACATTTTCTGAAACTAAAATAATAAGTAGTAAGTAGATAAGTCTCATTTCATTCAATAAAGTATTGAGAAATTATTTTAATGAATTTCAGACATTTTTTCATACGTTCTTGTAAAACTACCATTAAACATACATTATTTTTTAAATAGAAAAACATAAAATAAATAGGAGATGGTTCTTTCAATTATGTGAATAATTTTTTTTTTTAATAAAATGTTCAAGATCATTGAATACAATCATACTTCATCACAATGGATTCTCTTCGGGACAAAATTCAATCTTTCAAGTGCTTTGGATACTTAAAATTGGGTTAGCCCGACATTTTTTTGTACTTTTTATACTTATGTATGACACAAATTTTTTTACTAAAATTGTTTTTCAGCTAATATTCTATCAATTAAGTTAGTCATGCTGTTACATTAATATCATTAATTTCAAGGGTCTAAGCCATAAATATATAAAAATAGATCATAGACTTATTTATATTCATAAATTATTTTTTCTCTATAAATTTATTCAGTTATGTAGCCCAAGATATTTTCATAGTTAGATTTTTTATTTAATAAATATAATCGTTAATTTTTCAACGTAGAAGAATTTGTAAATAGAGAAAGTCAGTAAAACAAGTAATATTTACTCCATCCATAACGAAATAATTAGGCACACGTTAAATATTACATTACATTTCACGAAATCATCCTAAAATTGACAGTAATAGGTTCATGTACCCCTATGGATCTGTCTTTGCGAACAAGTATGCTATTAAAGCGTATAAGAAAATTCTGCTGCTGTTAAAACAAAACATTTTTTTTTGAACCAACCAATTATTTGCACCTTTTTGGTAATTGATATTTATATAAATCTATTACTATTTTCTTAAACTCTTGGTTTGAAGTATAGTTTCCATTTTTTGTTTTAAATTTTTTTTATACGTTAACTGTGAAACATCAGAAGTACATTATTTGTTAAAATAATTAGTTAACTGTATTCAAATTGATATGTCACATCAATAATGTTACAAGTTAAAAGATGTCCCTGTTATGAAGGGCTGCCTCTTGTATTGCTGGTTGAAGATAGAATTCAATAATGTGTATAGTGTAATGCAGTAAATAATTTGTTTTTATAAATTATTGTTTGATTAATTAATAAATAAATCGTATGTGCTAATGTATATGCTCTCTATATTTTTACAGTTATTACTTAGTAAAAAAAACAAGCTTTCATAGTAATGTCATATTGTATACAGAAAAATATACTTTATATGTAAAGCCCAAATTTTGCAAAAATTATTCGCAGTAGAGTTTCAAAATCCACGTAAATCAAGTTTCAAAAGCTTAGCAGTTCAATAAACGACCATACTAAGTTACATGTGCCAAGAAAAATTAAAAAATGAAAAAAACTATTACATAATTAAGTGTTGAAAAATATTTTGTTGCAGCAACAAAGCTTATTATGTGATGTCCTTCATCTATTCACTTATACTCAGGAATATAATCGAAAAGCATCTTCAGCAGGAAAACTGAGGAAATTATTCTGCCAAAAAGACGAAAAAAAGGACCCTCATTTAAAAAAAAAAAAAAGTTGCAAGCAAGAAAAAATCGTTGACAGTACTAAAAAATCAACGAATGCTACTATAGACATCAAACACAATAATAAAAATGTCATTTTAGGTTCTACGACTACAACTCATTTTCCACCTCCGCAAAAAGAGGTAAAAAAACAAAATGAATCCGTTTTGCCTACTATAGATTTTAAAAATGTGACCACTATCAAAAAAATAAAAACTACTACAATTCAAGATAAAAATGACATAGAATTAACTACAAAATATAGCTCATTGCCAGCTAATCAATTTTCAACAAATCCTACAACTGAGACAAACATTAACACTACGAGCAAAAAAGCTATAACTCTGCTTTCTAATAATTCAACATTCGAAGACGACTCAACAAATATAAGTGACACAAACGGAGCAACAGAAAAAACTTATACTTTATCTACAAATACAAATATTAAAGCAACTACAACTAAAGTTCAAGAAACTACATTAGACGAAACAATACCTCAGGAAACCACTACTATAAGAGCATCCATTTCAGTTGAAAATGAAAAGCCTCCACAAACCAATACCCCTGAAGATACGACACCCAGGCGTGAAGAAATAACCATTGAAAATAAAATTTACAATACTGATTTAACAACAAAATCAAGTTCGTATCCAACAACCATTGACGATACTGTTTTAACAACAGAAAAAACTGATACTTCATCTACGTATGAAAATGTTGAGGCAACTACACTTAAAGTTCAAGAAACTACAGTAAACGATGTATCACATGGGGAAATTACTACAATAAAGGAGTCTGTTTCCAATAATAGTCAAAATCCTTCCCAAACCAATATTCTGAAAGATATGACACCAAATAGTAACGAAGCAACTACAGACAACAAAATATACCACACTGATGGAACAACAAAATCAAGTCATTATTTAACAACTATCGATGGTAGTGACAAATCGACGGATAATACTTCTAATTTATCCACGGATAAAAAAACTGAGGCAATTACAATAAAAACTAAAGAAACTACATTTAACGATGAAACATCTTGGGAAACCACTACGTTAAATGAATCTGTGTTAAATGAAAGTAATAATTCTTCAGAAACCAATACTTCTGAAAATGCTATGCCACAAAATAAAGAAACAACCACAGACAAAAAAATGTATAGTACTAAGGCTACAGTAACAACAAGTCTTAATCCAACAACTATAAACGACACTGATGGGTCAACGGTACATGCTTATACTTCATCTACTGGCACAAATGTCAAGCCCACGACAACTGAAACTCAAGAAAAAACATTTAGCAATATAGTACCTCAAAAATCTACTACACTCGGTAAGTCTGTTTCAAATAAAATTGAAAAGACTTTACAAACTCATGCTCTTAAAGATGTAACACCTGAAGAATATGGAACATCTGTAGATAAAAAAATTTACATTACTGATTTAACAACACAATCTAGTTTTTATCAAACAACCGTTGACGACATTGCCTCATTAACAGAAGAAACTGATACTTCATCCACTGATAAAAATGTTAAGGCAACAACACTGAAAATTCCAGAAACAACAGCAAACAATGTATCATCTTGGGATATTACTTCAATAATCAAAACTGTTTCAAATAAAAGTCAAGATTCCTACCAAACTAACGGTCCAGAAGATATATCACCAAAAAGCAATAAAACAACAACCGCAAACAAAATTTACCACACAGATGAAACAACCAAATCAAGTCATGATAAAACAACCATTGATGACTGTGAAAGATTAACAGAAAGAAAAAATACTTTATCTACAGATATAAATGTACAGACAACTACAATAAAAGTTACTAAAACTACATTTGACGATAAAACACCTGAAGATAATACAACGGTGGGTAAGTCTACTCTAATAAGCATTGAAGATCCATTGCTAACCAATGTTCCTGAAGATGCAACGCCACAACCTTATGAAACAACCATAGACAACGAAATTAATTATACTGATGTAACAACACAATTAAGTCAACATCCGACAACCAGTGATGATACTGTCATATCTGCAGAAACAACGAATACTCTATCTACAGATAAAAGTGTTGAGACGAACACAATAAAAGTTCCTATGACTACATCACAAAACAAGACACCTCAAGATTATACAGTTGTAGGTGAGTCTACTCAAAAAAGCAGTGAAGATCCATTGCTAACCAATGTTCCTGAAAATGCAACAACTCGACCTGATAAAACAACCGTAGACGTCAAAATTTACAACACTGAAGAAACAATAACACCAAGTTCTTATTCAACTACCAATAATAACACTGTCATATCTGCAGAAACAACAAATACTCTATCAACAGATACTAATGTAAAAATAACCACAATGAAAGTTTCTAAAACCACATTTGATGATATAACACTCAGTGACTTTACAATCGTAGCTGGGTCTACACCAACAACAACTAAAGATCCTTTCATAACCCACGTACCTAAAGATGCAACGCCACAATCTTATGAAACAACCATAGACAACGAAATTAATTATACTGATGTAACAACACAATTAAGTCAACATCCGACAACCAGTGATGATACTGTCATATCTGCAAAAACAACGAATACTCTATCTACAGACAAAAGTGTTAAGACGAACACAATAAAAGTTCCTAAGACTACATCACAAAATAAAACACCTCAAGATTATACAGTTGTAGGGAAGTCTACTCCAAAAAGCATTGAAGATCAATTGCTAACTAATGTTTCTGAAGATGCTACAACACGACCTGATAAAACAACTGTAGACGTCAAAAATCACACTACTGAAAAAACAATAACACCAAGTTCTTATTTAACTACCAATAATGACACTGTCATATCTGCAGAAACAACGAATTCTCTATCAACAGATAAAAGTGTTAAGACGACCACAATAAAAGGTCCTAAGACTACATTACAATATAAAACACCTGAAGATTATACAGTTGTAGGTGAGTCTACTCCAATAATCATTGAAGATCCATTGCTAACTAATGTTACTGAAGATGCTACAACAAGACCTGATAAAACAACTGTAGACGTCAAAAATCACACTACTGAAGAAACAATAACACCAAGTTCTTATTCAACTACCAATAATGACACTGTCATATCTGCAGAAACAACGAATACTCTATCTACAGATAAAAGTGTTAAGACGACTACAATAAAAGTTCCTGAGACTACGTTACAAGATAAAACACCTAAAGATTATACAGTTGTAGGTGAGTCTACTCCAATAAGCATTGAAGATCCATTGCTAACTAATGTTTCTGAAGATGCTACGACACAACCTGATAAAACAACTGTAGACGTTAAAATTCCCACTACTAAAGAAACAATAACACCAAGTTCTTATTCAACTACTAATAATGATACTGTCTTATCTGAAGAAACAACGAATACTCTATCTACAGATGAAAGTGTTAAGACGACTACAAAAAAAGTTCCTAAGACTACATTGCAAGATAAAACACCTGAAGATTATACAGTTGTAGGTGAGTCTACTCCAATGAGCATTGAAGATCCATTGCTAACTAATGTTTCTGAAGATGCTACGACACAACCTGATAAAACAACTGTAGACGTTAAAATTCCCACTACTAAAGAAACAATAACACCAAGTTCTTATTCAACTACTAATAATGATACTGTCTTATCTGAAGAAACAACGAATACTCTATCTACAGATGAAAGTGTTAAAACGACTACAAAAAAAGTTCCTAAGACTACATTGCAAGATAAAACACCTGAAGATTATACAGTTGTAGGTGAGTCTACTCCAATGAGCATTGAAGATCCATTGCTAACTAATGTTTCTGAAGATGCTACGACACAACCTGATAAAACAACTGTAGACGTTAAAATTCCCACTACTAAAGAAACAATAACACCAAGTTCTTATTCAACTACTAATAATGATACTGTCTTATCTGAAGAAACAACGAATACTCTATCTACAGATGAAAGTGTTAAAACGACTACAAAAAAAGTTCCTAAGACTACATTACAAGATAAAACACCTGAAGATTATACTGTTGTAGGTGAGTCTACTCCAATGAGCATTGAAGATTTATTGCTAACTAATGTTTCTGAAGATGCTACGACACAACCTGATAAAACAACTGTAGACGTTAAAATTCACACTACTAAAGAAACAATAACACCAAGTTCTTATTCAACTACCAATAATGAAACTGTCATATCTGCAGAAACAATGAATACTCTATCTACTGATAAAAGTGTTAAGACGACTACAATAAAAGTTCCTAAGACTACATTACAAGATAAAACACCTGAAGATTATACAGTTGTAGGTGAGTCTACTCCAATGAGCATTGAAGATCCATTGCTAACTAATGTTTCTGAAGATGCAACGACTCAACCTGATAAAACAACCGTAGACGTCAAAATTCACGACACTGAAGAAACAATAACACCAAGTTCTTATTTAACCACTAATAATGACACTGTAATCTCTGAAGAAACAACGAACACTTTATCTACAGATACAAATGTGAAAATAACTACAATTAAAGTTTCTGAAACCACAGTTGATGATAGAACACTAAGTGATTTTACAATCGTAGCTGGGTCCACACCAACAACCATCAAAGATCCTTTAATAACCCACGTACCTGAAGATGCAACGCCACAACCTTATGAAATAACCATGGACAATAAAATTAATAATACTGATGTAACAACACAATTCAGTGATTATCCGACAACTAGTGAAGATACTGTCATATCTGCAGAAACAACGAATACTCTATCTACGGATAAAAGTGTTAAGACAACAACAATAGAAGTTTCTAAGACTACATTACAAGATAAAACACCTGAACATTATACAGTTGTAGGTGAGTCTACTCCAATAAGCATTGAAGATCCATTGCTAACTAATGTTTCTGAAGATGATAAGACACGACCTGATAAAACAACTGTAGACGTCAAAATCCACACTAATGAAGAAACAATAACACCAAGTTCTTATTCAACTAACAATAATGACACTGTCATATCTGCAGAAACAACGAATACTCTATTTACAGATAAAAGTGTTAAGACAACCACAATAGAAGTTTCTAAGACTACATTACAAGATAAAACTTCTGAAGATTATACAGTTGTAGGTGAGTCTACTCTAATAAGCATTGAAGATTTATTGCTAACTAATGTTTCTGAGGATGCTACGACACGTCCTGATAAAACAACCGTAGACGTCAAAATTCACGACACTGAACAAACAATAACACCAAGTTCTTATTTAACCACCAATAATGACACTGTAATCTCTGAAGAAACAACGAACACTTTATCTACAGATACAAATGTGAAAATAACTACAATTAAAGTTTCTGAAACCACAGTTGATGATAGAACACTCAGTGATTTTACAATCGTAGCTGGGTCCACACCAACAACCATCAAAGATCCTTTAATAACCCACGTACCTGAAGATGCAACGCCACAACCTTATGAAACAACCATAGACAACAAAATTAATAATACTGATGTAACAACACAATTAAGTCATCATCTGACAACCAGTGATGATACTGTCATATCTGCAGAAACAACGAATACTCTATCCATGGATAAAAGTGTTAAGACAACCACAATAGAAGTTCCTAAGACTACGTTACAATATAAAACACCTGAAGATTATACAGTTGTAGGTGAGTCTACTCTAATAAGCATTGAAGATCCATTGCTAACTAATGTTTCTGAAGATGCTACGACAATACCTGATAAAACAACTGTAGACGTCAAAATTCACACTACTGAAGAAACAATAACACCAAGTTCTTATTCAACTAGCAATAATGATACTGTCATATTTGCAGAAACAACGAATACTCTATCTACAGATAAAAGTGTTAAGACGATCACAATTAAAGTTCCTAAGACTACATTACAAGATAAAACAGCTACCGTGAACAGAAGTACAATAGAAACGAATATTTTGGGGTATTCAACAACACTTAAAGCTGATGAAACAACTACAGAAGATCAAATTTATGATACAGATGTAAGTATGAAATCTCCTGTCGATCTTATTACTGCTGATATAAATGCAAAAGTAACAGAAGAGTCTTTTTCTACAATTGACTCAAATGCTAAGATTTTTTCAACTGAAGCGTCTGAAATCGTATCTGAAGACGTTACATCTGTAGAAGCCACGACTTTAAATAAATATACCCTTATTACCAAGAAAGATTCGTCACAGACAAATAAGCCAGATGACTTGACAACATCTGGAAGTAAGGAAAAACCCTCTGACATTGCAGTTTCTGATACTGACGCAACAACAAAAATTGATGTTGATGTAACAGACTTTAAAGCATCTGAAAACATAAACGTCGAAAAAACAACGATGCAAATATCTAAAACTACATCTCAAGATACAATGCTCGCAGATGTTACAAAATCAAGCGTATCTTCTATAACTGAAAACATAAGTTCTTTGCAGACTGATCCACGACAAGTTACAAAACCTGTTGATGAAGTAAAGAGTACCACTCAAAATATAAAATACGATAACGAGGTTAGTCCCAAAACAAGTCTGAGTCCAACAAGTGTTGAAGTAACTGATAAGGTGACGGCAAGTGTCTCTGGTGTAACTGGCACAGAAGTATCTCAAACTAAATTAACTGACACAACTTCTGTTACGACATTTAGTAGCCCTGTTACGATCAAAAACAATAATCATTCGTCAGTTACAAGTTTACAAAATTCATCTACAACAGAAAGTGATAAGAATCCTATTTACAAAAACAAAAATGATGTTGAGTTGACGACAAAGTCCAGTATCAGTACAGTAAAAGTAGAATTAAATGATCAAGTCACAGAGATTCAAAATTCAACTGCAGATAAAAATGTTAAGCTTACTTCTATTACTAGCTCTAATCCAAGTACCACTCAGATACGTACGTATTCACCTCAGAATCGATATATTACAACCCGACGTCCTTGGCGTCAAAGAATTCCTCGTAGACGCAGACCTCATCACCCGTATCATAGCACTGCATCTCCAGGGAGACGAAACTGTAAGTTTTTTAAGTACGACTATTGTCATTTTGCAAATTTATATTACTAGTAATAAAATATTTAATTATTATTAATATTCCTTTCATATTTTAGGCCGTAAAGTTGCTAACATTGTAGTTTGTACTTCAAAACTTAAGCCTGATATTGAAGAAATAAAATATGTGTCATCGTAGAAGTTCTTTGTTATTGAAAGGTGATCGTTGAAGACTAAAGACATTCATCATTATTTTTTTATTATTAATATTTTACTCTTTGTTATTTGTTAATAACTATTTTTAAGAATCATTATATGTTAGACTCAGCTGTTATTTAATTTTCCTTATAAAATTATTTTGTTTTAAAATTATATAAATCCAAGAAAAATATATAGATGATTTTTTTTATATAACTTTTCTGCTTACAATTATTTAACAACACTTATTAGAGTCCTCACATTGTTTAAAAAGTGATATACCTGTAATACTGTTGGTCTGATCACATATTTGTAAATTTTATGAATGTATTTCCATTACATCAAATGATAAAGCACATTATTTTTCTAATAATCCGATAACTTCCAAAACACTATAAAGGACAAAACATTGTGTACGAAATAGCTATTTAAATAGAGCGTAGTAAGACCTTTTTGACCTTAAAATATGCGCAGCCCTGGTAGGGTGAGCGTGCGCGAGAGAACGGGGGTGGCATTCCTCCTCTTTCCCTTTTTCTCCCGTTGACACCCTTTCTTCATAGAGCCACGACGCACGGTCAGACAATCGACGGCCGCATTTCTCGTTTATCAGCCGAGTACGCGCGTTTTCCTATATGACTACGTACAGTATTACTCTTTAACTACGGTAACAGTATACTTTTTAATTAAAAGCTTTAATACAAGAATAAAAAGCGCAGTATTAAATCATATTAATTGTAATTGACCTTGACTTAATAATGTTTATTTAACTTTTTCAAAAGAAAATAAGTTTTTTTGTTTTTTTAAAATTTTGTTAGTTTTATTATTAAATTCTGTAGATATAAGTGTGTAGAGTGCTGATGGTAAGAAAAATTTAAGAGTTGGCAGAAGGTCGATCAACACCGTATCAGTAACCACCTGTAGTTTCATCTACCCTTGAAACGTCGAAAACTCTTCTCAAACTACAATCTTTATCTTATACGGATCAGAAAGCATTTCCACGAAAATGAAGACCTCATCTTTTTCACTTCGAGTTATGCGAAGGGTGAGTATTTATTAATTATTATTTTTTCTCCGCAAGATTTTTTGTGACTAAAAATATAAAACTCACGGCCATTCTAAAAATGTAAAATTTGTTGTGAGGAAAATTTATAAAAAAATGTGGTACACGCTTGTTCTGAGTATAAAAATATTCACAAACACATTAAAAGAGCCATTTACGTATATTGTATAGATTATTATTTATTAACTGATTAGAGAAATAAATTGATAAATTATTGCAAATAATTATTTAACTGGAAAAAAATCTAAGTTATAAGCTCTTAAAAAACAAAAAAAAGTTTAATTTCATCCAGTTGTGTACATTTCGTAGTTATTAGAAGAAATAAAATGTTGTTATGTTTGTTTCCTTTAAATTAATTATCAGATTAAATTAATATCGATTACACATCTAAAAAATGTTGTACATTTAGAAATCTACTATTTGTTTGTCTGTTACCAACTGATTAAATCAAACGTGTAAAAATGATTTCAGTGTAATTACAACACGTGACACTCCCTTGGTGTAAAAGTAGAAATTTATTTATTCTAAAAAGAATTGAAATTAGTGTTGGTTACGTAATGATACTAATTTATCATAAGAAACTACTTCATTGACTTTTTTTTGTTTCAAAAGTTTTTAGTGAACCTTAATGGTTAATCCTTAAAACTCCTAATCGCATTCGCAAGGAACAGTTTACCATCTAAATCAGTATCCTTGAAGCAATTCCAGAATAAAAACAAATTCATTATAGAAACAAGTATAAAAAAAAATTCAAAACAAATCAAAAGCTTCTTTAGGTAAACTAAAAATTATAAAATTTTTTAGAAAAAAAGAAAGTAACGATGAACTATCATTTTCAGAGGAAAATCTTTTTTTCAAAAAACTTTTGACCTTTTACAGCTTTTATATTTTCATTTTTATCAGAATAACTCATGACTCAAATTATTGTAAATACTTCACATTAGACAAAAATATCTTATTGACGTGTTACAAACAAAATCAACCCTTGACCTGCGTTACAAAAAAGAAGCGTGAAATAGGAGAGTTTTGCTAGTTAGACAAGCTTATAAAGCATTGCTTGTAGAGCTTGCAGTTCCTTGACCACTAATTGCGCCGTGTTCACATACAGGTGCTTCAAGGTCTGCGTAGTGGTGACACGAGGGCACGAACGTGTAACCTCACGCTCATTGGAGCCAAACAGGAGGACACACGAATGCATAAACGCGTATAAGACAGATACGGATGTACAGACAAGATTATACATGATGCAGCCACGTTAATCGTGATCGCACACATACGCCCCTTTCTGCACGTGTAAATGCACTATCAATTAACCAAGCAAGGTCTTTTGTAAAGTATTAGTACGGTCATGTGAAAATAATTATTTGATAACATTTTTTAATTTTACGTGAAATAAGGATACATTAATTATAAATAAATCAACGGAAAATTAAAATCAAAACAATAGTTTTATTAATTTGTTAAAGCTACAAACAAATCGGTTATCTTGTCATTTTAAAAAGTCTCAATTGAATTTCCCTGTTTTGGACGTCGTTTTTTTATCTTTGTATGTTTACCCCTTAGTAGTAAAATTCACACCTTGTCAGTATCCAATCAGGGCAAGTACAGAGGTTTTTTAGAGCCCGTCGCTCGCCCTGGCAATATGCACCACCAAATACAAAAACTACTATTATGAAAAATATGTAGTAAACATCGTAAAATATAGTTTCTCGTGCTAAGTGCTAAGTTGTAGGGAGTTTAGTGTAGAATAAGATTTAGGTAGTTTGAAAAAAAATCATACTCAAAATTACATAATAAAAAGGCAATAAATGTAGTCTCAATATATTTAATTAACTTTCCTGGCAATGAGTTACTTTTCCAATATTAAAAGTGCTAACTACACACAACATGTTTAAATCAGATTTAATGATTCATCAAGCGAAATCGAATCAAAAAAACTTGTTATGTATGCAGTTAAATTTTTTTGATATTTTTAAAATACTATAACCAACGAAAGATTAAGTTTCTCCTCTATCAATTGCTTGCAAACTCTAATAGCTGTGCACAGTAAGTCTTATTCTTCATGTAAAAATTCAGAAGTCAACATCACGAATTGAAATTTATTTTTTATTCATTTAATATTTTAATTAATANTGCAAGTATTAAATTGTTAATCATCATTTATGAAAATAAATTCTGTAATTACTGCAGAATTCCATGACTCATAATACAAATATTGATGAATTTAATACGCTATGAAAACTGTCGTAAACTGTTTGAAAAACATAGGATAATTTTTTTAAGGAAGACACTTCAATACCTACGAGCAACTTTATTATTCTTAAAGTTTTAAGAATGAATTTCTTTGGTATCCGGAAATATAGAGTTAGTTTGAAAATTTTTAATAATTATTTAATAAATTTCATAGAAAAAATAAAAGTTTAGCTAAAGTTATTGTCTATCTTAAAAAGAATGCATCTTCATACAAATGCATTTACTCGATATGCATGTAAAATAAGCCTATTCACATGAAGTCATCCAAAGTAAGATACGGAACAAATGCAAAAAAAAGTCAATGCTCTGTTTTAGGTTTTATTAGTTTCCTGTCACGAGTCGGTTACGCACAATTTCTGGACATCGAAAAACTTTGTTTTTCCTTGTATTTACATAGATTAAGATATACGCACATGTAAGAAATTGAATAGAATAGAATAAAGGTTGAATTTATTTCGTAAGCGGAGAATCCGATATTTCGAATGACCACATGTGAGTTTTATACGAGTATAGCAGGCTGAATTTTTTAAATGTATCAAAGAATTTTTTTTTTTACCTTTAACAGCTACAAGAAAAGTTGTGACTGTAGTCAAGGTCAGGCCATTGAGATAAAAAAAAATGAGAAAAGAAAGTATAAGTGAGTGAAAGACGTTTGGAGCAAAAAAAAATTCAAAGTGAAGAGAAATAAATTTTTGTTGCACGTTGGGTGAGACCTTATTAAATAAATGAGGTTTTAATTGACAGATTTATACTTACTAAAAAAAAAATTGATAAATTACTGTTACTTTTTTAACTTTCTTGCTCATTCAATTAATTTATTTAACAGCTGTTTAATAGTCTTTATTTACCTGAGACTTTCGTTGTTAAAGTTTTCTCCGTACTAATAACTTACTTTTCATAATCGTTAATTGTAGCTATTTTTGTTACGTAAAATTTTTCTCTAAATTCCATTATTTTCTGCATAACATTTAACAGACGGAAAGCGTATGAATAACTCTATCGGAAAAAAAGGTAACATACTCTAGTATCTATTGTTCTAGTAAAATAATTAAGTAAACCTTCGTGAAGTAACCTAATAGGTTACGATATCCTTAGACAATAGTAAATGTTTGGTAAAATGTAAAAACTAGGGCAGCGTAAAGGAATTCCCAATAAAAGTAAAAAGGTATTTGTCACCCAGGCAATACTAACTTTAGACAACATGGGCTGGGTTCTGTTCGATTTTAGCATTAGACACTGTATTTTTCAAAACCGATGCCACGATGTAATTAGTCATCTGGATTGACTTTTGCAGGGCCACATTAAGACTTTCATGCGTCTATCAGTATACTCTCTCCTTTTTTTCAACAGGCTGCTACCTATCGTTAACGTCACAAGCTCAGAAAGAAATACCCGCAAGCGAAAACAATGGCATGAAGCACAATCGCGCAGAATAGTAAGATATACAAGGAAAAATACAGTATTTCATTTATTTTCGTTATTGATTTTACTATGGGATTAAAATGCATTAAAGTTTGTCGATAAAATGTTTTACCTTTCATAGAGACACTGGGATGATATTGTGAACTTAGAAAAAAATTTTCTTAAACCAGTAGATTAGCTGCAAAAAAAAATAATTTCATCAGATCTAATTAATATTTACACGTCTTTCGATAAGACCCAAGCTCTGGTAAGAAAGTCGTAAAGGAGGGGAAAAATCTCATTTCACGAGCTAAGGTAAAGTCTTCTTTTCGATTTTTTTTTTTTTTTCTTTTTACACGCAAAACACGCTGTTTTCATAATTAGATGAGCTGCTACCAGACACGCGCTTTCACGTGTGTATTTCATCCATATACAATCTCCATGCGTTCTATGAGCTCTTTGTATTTGTCTCCGTAAGAAAAAACAATATTTCCCCATGAAAATTTCTTTCCATCTCAATATTTTTGCTAACTCCAGAAATCGCTTTTATTTCTTCCGTCAAAGTTTTTAACCTCATACATCATCCATTTCCCTACCAAATAATGATTTTCCCACTCTGCAAAAAAAGCTTTTTTGCAAAAGTTGGTCTCATTCACAGTACCCAGTCTCAAATCCATATAAAACACAATATTGCCTTAGGTTACAAAAGCGTGGCACGTACGATACTTAGAGACGTGAGAGTCTAATATCTCTGAGCTACGAGAGTCCAGACATCTCGGGACGATATTGGTTCTACGTAAGGAACGTCAAGCAAAGTATACAAGGTCTGAATGTTCCATCCTTGCTTATGATTTATGACTCATATTCTCCTGCTCAATGTGTGAGCTCTCACATCTAAAGACTGTGGAAAGCTGCTCTTTGAGATCCTTTTGGAATCAATTTTCTGACAGAGTAATTTTTTTGGAGATACGTGTTTCTTCGCAAACTCCTTCACCATTAACTATGCGTTCTCGACTGTAATCGTGGAAAGGAGAGCTTGACTGATCAACTGAGCATTATTATATTGTAAATATTGATTGAAAAAGAATTTCATTGATACTGAAACTTTTAAAACATTTATGTTCACTTAAAAAAATTTCGTAAAAGGTGTCCTGTAAAATCTCTTGCATCCTCTGGGTCCACTTTACAGTAACTAAATAAAAAATATAAAAACAAAAAAAATCTTTGTCTCATGCCCCCACCACATTTATCATCTTATCACACCAGTAGCCAAGAACCTCGTTGTCCGCTTTCATTAACCTCTCGCAGTGTAGTAATTAGTTCTCAACCCAAAGATTAGCGTAGCCCTAAAATGAGAAACGTGTCCTTCGACCTAATCCAAATAACACACGATTTCACACTGCTTGACCTCTAAGACGTCGCTAACCAACGCCCCGACATTCAGGAGAAATCAGAAACCATTCTCTCCCTCTCTTTTTCTCCTTTCGCTTCAAGAAAAAGTATGAGTGAGCAGAGAAAATCGAGCGAAATAAGTTTCTTAGGGCGAAAGTGGGTAAACTGACGATGAGGGGGTACGTATGGAAGAGAACATGTGCACGCACACACATACAAACACATCCTTGGTCGTCCTTAGCAACGAAGAGAGTTCGTCTTCTGTCTCTCTACTATTCTCACATTCTGCGTGCGTATGTGTAGAGGTGTACTGCTGAGACAATGAGAGAGAGAGAGGCTGGGTGAGCTTCATGCATATGAACGAACGGCAGAGACGTATAGATTTCATCTCTACGTGCGTGTTTTTCTGTATGGCAGAGTGAAAAGGAGAAAAAAGGAGAAATGAGTTCCGTTCAAGACTTCTCTTGTCCTTCTACCAAGGCTCTTTTTCTCTGGTGATGGGTGGATGTGTGCATTCCTACGTGTGCATGTATCCACCCCATACACAAATGGGCAACGTAAGGAAGGGAGAATGTCGATTTTTCTTGGTTCCCGGCATATAGTGCATATCAATTTTTTATTTTCCGTAAAGAAAAATTAAAACGTATTTCTTTGAAGCGAAAAATTAATTTATACCTTCTATTATGCACTATCAATTTGAATTGTACTCTGTTTAAATTTTTCAATATCGATGGTTAGGGTCGAGAGAGAATTATTTTAATTTCCATTAAGAAAAGCAGCGATCTTACCTTGGGTGTATAAAAAATAGCTTCTTCCAAATTATTTTGTTTCATTTTTCTGATATTATAATTATAATCAATTATGGTTACTTATAGGATTGATTCCCAAAAGTATTTTAAAACTTTGTCAGCAATAATTAAAGTTCCTCTTATTCCCTCTTATTCCCAAAGGTGATGATACCTTGCAGGGTACTAAAGAATCTTAGTTAATTTATCAAAGACCTTTTGTTCACACGATTTTACCTATTATAAATTTCCAACTAAAATTTGTTACTAACAAGAAAAAAAAAAAAAATGAAGAAAAGCATTTGTATACGAAAGTATTTATGAGACAAAGTGTACATGATAATCAAATTCCATATCTTGAACTGGCTCTATCTCTTAGCTATCTGCTGAAAATTTTGTGGCTTCTGTGCGTACACCTCTCAAGAAGTAAGAACATTTTTTACCAATATTTTATTTTTTACTACTCAAACAACAGCTAACACAAAAAGAAGTAAAAAAATGTATTTCTCAAAAGTGCTAAAAATAAACACATGATTCTCCTCGAGCTGATGCAAAGATAAGCTTGCAGTTTCAGCCAATTGTTGAGACACTCGGATACATGTTTGCTTATTGCTTCAAGTCATAAAACTCAGCTGGTTTCTTGTATCCAGAATTTTTTTTTTTTAAGTATGTCTTTTCCGTGATGAAGTACAGTAGTTGTATTAGCATTTTTTTACAATAACAATCATACGTCAAGGTTCCACTCAATTTTCATCAAACACATTTTGTGAATCACGTGTATGTATGACATCAAGAAAAATGAATGTACCGAGCACTTTGAATCAATGGAGACGAAGGGTGAATTATTGAAAAGGACTGCAAAAGTCTCAAAAAGACATTTGAAGTCACATAAACACTTTTGAAATTATCTGATAACGTCAGCAGAAAGAGTTGTAATTCAAATGATTTTGAGTTTATAGTTTAAAGCTCATTTGAAATAGGTGACACGTGTAGCCCCTAATTATCTTCTGAATTTAATTTCATTGTAAGTATCATAATCAAACGATGAAATGGATGAGAAAATAACGAAAAAAAAATAGAATTCTTACTCAAACTTGTGGATTATAAAATAAAAATTAAAGCCCATTTCCCACTAGCAACTTAAGTGAGATTGCCGTGCTTTTAAAACATCTATACGATTATATCATGTATCGAGTCTCCGAGATTATCACTTTTTTCCAGAGCTTACCTAAATTCAAAGAAAATACACTGGTACGAGTAAGGACTGCCCTCGCATGCTTAGGTATACACCTCTATGAATAATGCATGAGGAGACTTTGTTTCATCTCGAAAAAGTGGGATTACATGAGAACCCCAGCTCTATCTAAAATGAGATTTTCCGTGTATTTTGTTATCGTGAACATCGCAGGTTGTATTGTAAGTGGCAGTATAGACATCTTGATAAGGAAAAATTGGTCACTAAATTTATCACTAAATTTATCATGGAACCTATTTATACTACATATTTCACTTGATTAGGTGTTTATTCATTTGGTTTCAAACGGAAAAGTCTCTGGCTAAGGTCCTTTTTACACCGTCTATTTACAACTTAACCGTGATTTTTATAGAAAATTAATCAAAATGAATAATTTAGTAAGTGCTAAAAATTTCATTCTCTTTTTTTACTGCATTCAATCTCTTCGATAAAATATATTCCTCATGCGAAGCTACAATTTTCTATCAACGATCTTCTCCAGTGGCTGACTAGGTGTTTCACGAGCTGTCAATTTTGCGACAATATTCCCAACGCCGTGGGCACAATCAACCATTGGTCGAGCTCGATTAAACGGCCGCTCGCGAAAAACGATGGAATCGTAACGTATACGTAAAAAAAACTAATCCAAGCCAAATAAATCTGAATCTCGTCTCTCGTACTAATACGAGACAAGCTCTGAGTAATTACTCTGGATTTAAAGCTTGATTTTTTTCATTCGGGTGAACACTTTATTTACGCAATAAAGTTACTACGGCTCGATAGCTGTCCAGTTGATTGCGCTCTTGTTTCGAGGTTGTATTTTATTAGGCTCTTGTGACTTTATTGAATCCTTTTACGAACGCAGTTTTTTTAAATTTAAAGTCAACATCGATAACTCTATTTAATACGTATCAATTAAGATCTTCTTAGGAGATAATCTGGATAGCATGTGTCCTTGGAAAAGAAAAAAAAGTGGGAAAAGTAGAGATAAAGAGGAACTGTACTCAGATGGTGAAATTTACAAAAAAGTTGATCATTTTTCAACACGCAATAGCAAAACGTGGATAATAAATATTGGGACTTTAATATTTAAAAGTGTTTTTTTCGTATTAATTGACCAACAAGCTTATTTTCAGACTGACTCATGGAAAGAAATTAATTTCCAATTCTATTTATACCAATCCATACATCCATGTACTAGCTCAAATAAAAAATATTTATTCTGCTGTAATTTCAGCACCAGTTCGGTTGACAAATTTTCGAATGAAAATCCTGCACCATCAATAAGCTAATCAAAGTGAAATTTCGTCTCGACATGTGTACCTCAATTCCCACAACACCCGAACGCATCATTCAACCTCGGATTTAAAGGGATACGCGGGAATTTGTGTGGCTCCCGTGTACAGTCGTTTGGATCAATAATGCTATTTCCTGGAATCTCACGGGCTTCGAATCCAATTTTCCACCTACGCACTCAGGTGATAAACTCAATGGGAGACAAAAAATTTTTTCTCTCGCACTCTGTTAGCTGCTCTGGCAGACATACAGAGGATTTGATAAATGGTCGGTTAAGTGCACGTGATGCCAGAATTTGCTGCCAAATGCAGCATCCCAGTATGTAGGCTTAGCAACAGGTAGGCCATGTCTCCTCCTCTTATCACTGTGCACTTGGAATTTCATGACATTTGCTGGTTACTCTGGTGTTAGCCTTTACTATTTCCTGAAAATCGACTATTTGGACGTGAATTGCAGTAATTGAACCATTTTTCATGATGAACATTGAAAAACTAGATAAATAACTACGTAAGACATAGTCTGATTGACGAAATATTTTTATATCACCTTGTTACTTTGAGATTTTGAATAGTTGATTTTATTACGTACACTTGTAAAATTTTTACACTTTTGAAACCTAAAGATAAATATCATCCAAGGGATAAGGTAAGCGTTCATTCAGTCTTGGATGTAACTGCCGCGTAATGAGTTTCTTAATCCTCGCTCTAACAGCCATTTTCGATCTCAGGTAATTCGTGACCATGACTTCAAGTGACTCCACTCACGTTTCACCCTCTCACTACTGCTTCCAAGATTTTCTCTTGAAACTTTATCGTGTTTGCTGTATGAGCCAATAATTCAATAATATTTCTTTGAAGTATAGTTTTACATCCATAAAGCAAAGAAACTCTAGTTTATAATTTTGTTTTATGAAATTATTTCAGTTTTCATTGAGTTACATTTTGTTATTTATTTAAACTTTTCAAGACTACAAGAAGAAATTAATCATTTTCTCCAACACTTATCCAACTGTTAATTTTTAATTTCATTAGTGCACAGTATACATATATTTACTTTAAGATCACTGAAGATCGGTATTATTTGAACTTGCCTGAACATACTCGTCAAGAGTTTTGTTTGATGGCAATCACAAATAATATCTTAAGCATGCCTACACTTTATCGTCTTAATGCACGTATACCGTAAAACTGGTGTAGGTATTAATATTTTGGATGGTCATTGCCAGCTGAACTTCTGATGAGATATTTGACTTTAAATATCTTTTAATATAGATAAGCATACCGATAAAATCAGTTATTATTAGTAAACATAGCTTCCGTTTCTTTTATAGTAAAATTTACTCATTAATGAGTTTAATACTTATTAAAGTGTTTTATTGACAATTATTTATAAAATATCAAGCAGATGATATAGTTAAATAAGTGATGCGTGATGATTAATGTATGCGTACTTTAACATGACAATGCAAGATTTCTTTAAAAATGTGAGAGTAAAAATATACTTTAAAAAATGAACAAGATTAACAAGTATTTCCAAAAATTTTTCATAATTGTGTCTCTTACAATACGGCACGTGTAGTCCATCTGTAGGATTATCAAAAGCAAATTATTTTAAGAACTTTCTTTACGTAATTCGAGGTGAGACTCCACAAACGTAATGATTAGATATGCTTTTGTGAAGTAATTTCCCACGTCAGACTCTCTCACTAATAATTCACCCCGACTTTACTAGCTTCATATTGTAATTTAACTGAAGGCCTGACAACTGTTACACCACGTTAATAGCTCAGTAAAAAATTTGACTTACTGTTAAATGAAGCTTTACTGAAATTTTACATAAACGATAATAAAAAGTAATGAAATTTGTTTCACTTATTACTATATCATCAACAGCGTAGCTGTCACATACATATTATCACAAAAGGATCTCCACATTTATGCAATACGTGTTCATTTGAAACAGTTGAACACATAAGACGCCTTTAACAATTGTTTAGCTCAATCGTGATCAAAAACTTGTGATTCATCAGCATGATCTTACAGTGCAATAAAAACTAAATTCAAAACACGAACAATAAAAATTCTTTTGATATTACCAGTATCTTATGAAAATATATCCCTGAGCGCGCGTTACGAGAGAAATGCCTCTCGTATGAACCATTATTCCGATAATATCGATTGCAAGTCCATTCGTTGGACCTTGCACGCCAACGCGATGTGACGAATATGAATTCACAATGTTATAACTTGTTTGCTAAACTGTATTTTATGTTTACTCCACTTTTACTACTATATAACCATACTATACTTTATATTACCATACTTAGAATTTTATGAAATATAAGATTTTGAAATTTAAATTTTGTACTGAGTTAAACGTAGGTTCAAGCTCCTGTGAGGCATTATATACAACCGTATTTGTCTAAAAATTATGAATGTGATTTTACCTATTGTATCTGCAAGTGTGTTGTCTGAATCTGTGAGGGTGTAAGAATTTGGAAAACATTTTTTACTGTCAAATTAATGAACTATAAAAAGTTCATAAGCTTTGGAAGTATCTCTGAAAAAATTATAAAAGAGAGATACCAAAATTTTCCTTTTTATGGAAAAAAAATATAAGTATGATTGATGTGAGTCTGCAGACAACGTTTGCTGCAGATATCATTCAAACTTGTCACAAGAAAGACACAACTTAATGTTAAATTGTTATCCGTTTCGTGAGTCAAAGCATAAAATTATCTTTTTTTTTTCATGGCACAAGTGTAATTTTTAAATATGCTAAATGGGCATGAAAAAAAGAGGATGAGAGAGGAAGAGATAGAGCTTTTAACAGTTTCTATAGTTTGAAACTTTTAACGGTAAAATACATGAAGTTTGCATTTCTGAAATGGATGCGATATTAGCCTTTATTGGTGGTCTAGGCTACTGAAGTAAAACTAACTTTCTTGAAATTCAGAATTTTCTGTTGTGACGTATGATAAAAAATATTACTTAGGCTGTGAAAAAAATTTGGAAAAAAATATTTGACTGTAATTACAAATGATTTCAAAGTTATATTCACAAAGAGTGATAAGATAACGAAGTATATAACACGGCCGAAAAGAGTCCTATAAGACGCAGTCAATGTATAGTAGACTTGATTTTTTACATCTGGATACCAAGCTTGGTTATCAGCAAGAAAATGGCTGTAATTTGTAAAATGATTGTTCAAACTCTACTATCTTTTTTACCATTTCTGTGCACTGCTGTTTTTGAGAGTTAAAAGAGCTTCGTGAAATGGCAAAATTACTTTCCATTAAAAAATTTAACTGCAAAATTATTTTAATGGACACGTAAATGTACTGTATGGGTTTTCGTGGAGGTGTCATTGGGCTGGGAATTTATAGCACAGTCATAAAAGTAATAACTCCCAATCATTATATTTTTTTTTTTTACTAAAAATTTGTAGGTCATGGAAGGTTATGTCTAATTATCGTGGTAAAAACTTTTTTTTAAACGGGTACTTTGTTTATTTTGTTGAGTATCCGTATAAAAATCGATTTATTTGGAAAAAAATCACCTTTTTAATACCAAATTTCCAAATCCATTTATCTCTAGACCTAGAGAGTTTACAAGCGTTTTAGACTCGTGTGTCGAACTTTTACTTGTTAAACTTCAAAATGCGCTTTGACCTTGACTAATATCGATGATAAGTCAATGTCACAGAGAACGATAAAAAAACTCGCGTGAAACGCCATTGGTTGTCCACACCAAGAATCTCTTATTCATTAACACCGATCGAGAGTGACGTATCGCTCGCATGTGAGATACGTTGGTCAAATAGATTGGAGACAGATGGATTGTCGAGTGTGTGACTTATGTTGCCACAGCTGATCGTCTGCACGCTTTGGCAAGTGTATAAATTTCCCGAAGCACGTAATTGAAGTGGATACCTATTTGTCGAATGTATTGATAAATTGGAATCCATTGATAGTGTTGCATATTGAATATGCAGGTAATTGAAGATTTCATTTGAGACACGCGATATTTTTTTACCTACGTTTTCGTCAAAAGCACATGTGCTAGTTCAAAAGTTAAGTATATTGAATGCTTCATTGGCATTGTTTCGAGCGGTTGCTTTTGACTTTTTAAGTAGATTTACTTCACTCTAAGAACGCTATTTTAGATCTTATTCATAGTAATGAAGCAGAAATACATCATTACAAAAAATAGATTAATAATATCGCGAAATCTTGTGTTATCACGTCAAGGATTTGATGATTATTTTGGAGACTGGCTTGTAGGATGATGGTTTGGGAAACACATAGTATTGTTTATCAAAAAAGAAAAAGTTTAAATTTTTCTAGAATCCAAACATCTTATCTCTTCCTGTGATTCCATAAAAAATGTCTAAAAAATTTATGGTTTCTTGCAGATATTTATCACCTCAAATGCTTTACTAATTTAGTAGATGAGTATGTATTGATTGACACTAGAGTGGATGAATTCATTGACAGTTCTTACTACTAACTTCGTACCAAGTGAGAGTTGATCAGCAAAGTAATTAAATAAGAGAGAAATTATACTCACGGAGAAATGGTATTAAGAAAGTTAGAGGAACGTATTCTTCCTGACTAATTTTAACGGAAAAGGAACGTCTTTCCAATACTTAGAGAGCGAAACACTATATAGACTTCATCGTTTGGTTAGGTTACACCAGCGACAACTTTTTTTCTTCCCGCTCACTTTCCTCATCCCATCTGACTTGCTCTTTTCTTTGACTTTCTTCTTTAAAATGTTTCCGGTGCGCTCTTTCTGTTTCAAAGTTACATTTTTTCGCTCTTGTATGAGTTTTTATTAAAACTTCTCTACTCGCCCTCCAAGTTGGAACTTGTATGCGTTATTTTGCTGTTATTACCAGGCTTATTTTCATTCTTGTTGAAAAAAACTTTTTTTTTAATTAGCAAACGCAAAAAAATGTGATGGATCGAGCGAGTTGGCAATTTTTTTCCAGCCCTATCAAACATGTTATAAATAATTGAACTTTACAGAAATATCTTACATCTTGACGTACATAACCAAGTTGCAGACTCAAAGAAATTTTTTTTAATGTCGTAAAACACCAATAACATATGCCTCGTTGAAACGTCGAAGCTAAACACATGCACGCGCATGGGCAACCAACCATCTATTTTTACCTCATTTAGTCGAGCTTCTTTTATTTGCTCGTATTTTTCCTTCACCTTGCAGCTGCAAATAAAATCTTCCGAGGCGAAAAGGAGCTCAAGCGGAATGTCCCTTTCATAACGAGGCCACAGCACACCGGCAGCTTGTCATTCATATTTCTTTGGAGCGGCAGAGGAAATCGCCATGCAGCAGAATCATTTGCATGAAGACAGCGAGCGGCTCTGCTATCACCCGATCGATTCGATATTTCCGGAATTGAAAAAAGCCAAGCAAAATAATTACGCTTAGAGGAAGATGCGCAGGCACTTCTCTCGATCGATTTCCTCATTTCGCCACCTTCTTCTCTTTCTTCTATTCCAAATGTTGTAGCGAATTTTTTTATTTCCTCTTGAATTAAAAAAAAGCTATCTTGCGAAAACCTTATTTGGAGCTCAAGACGTGTCACCTGTGAATTGGATTTGGAATTTGCGTGTATGTTGATGCGTATGCTTATGCTGATTTTATTAAGCCAGTCGCTTCCTTACTTTTAAATTAGAAGAGCTGAATTTCACTGAACATATTACGGAAACAGTATTCCAGAGAAGTTTGCAAATTTTTTTTTCTTGCACCTGTGGGTGCCAGAATTTTTTTCCCCCATAAATTATTCAAGGCAAGATTTTTCTTACAACTTTTCTAAAAACATGCTGTATACATTTTCGTTCATAGAGCAGGGAAAATACCCTTGCGTATGCATAGTGTTGATTTTGTTTTATAAGCTTCAGACTGTACCTGCACCTATTTAGAAAATCTTGTACTATTCTTGTACTATTATCAGTACATCATTTCCTACTCATGATACATTAATATTATCTAAAAGACTAATAAATCATAGGTATTGCATGCTTGGGCGTGCTTTAGATCAGTGTTAAAATTTATGTTAATTTAATCCTCATACTTATTCTATTTCATTTATGGTCGTATCCAAACTGACCTGAAATTGATTAATATATGTACATAAACTAGATTTCTATCTCTCACGCACAAATTTTTAATTAAATTACTAAAACCAATTTTTCGAGTTTCACTTAAGAAGATAAAAAGTAAATCATAGGTTTAGCTGCACGAAACTTTGAGGAAGTATTCATCTGTATGTTATAAAAAGTTAATACCTTGTATACAAGCACAAATAATGAAGAGAAAAAATATTGTCACAAATAATGGATTTCTCAAAACGTACAGTTGTTTGTTAATTAAAACTGCATTTTATTTTATATATTCTAAGTAGTAATTTTTTCAGAACTAACAAACAAGCTTTCTGATAGTTAATAACACGCAAATGAAGTAAAACATTTTTTTTTTAATTCATTACTTGTAACAGATTTCTATAACAGATAAAAAAAATAAAAACTTTTGAATTAATAAATACATTTTTTATCGAAAAGTATCAAAACGTAAAAAGTACATTTTAAATGCAATAAAATTGGTTTATTTGACTCAAGCGTACACGAGTATACGAAATAATCGGTCTGCTTGTAGTACAAAAAATAGATAAATAAATAAATAAATATAAAACACAGAACACCCCACAATCTTACCATATAAATCACTCAGACTTATCATCTTCTTCAAAATTCAAAACCTGTAACACATAGTGCGATGTGAAATTCTCATGCACTCTCTCTCTCTCTCTCTCTCTCTCTCTCTCTCTCTCTCTCTCTAACGATCCTCAGCTCACGTCATAAATTCAGCCTTAAATTTGGCCGAGTAAGCCAGCGAAGTACGTATATCACGCACGCGTGTATATAGAGCGTCAGCCCGCACATATCTGCTACCTCTGATTAATATTCAAATGCAACCTACCTCACCAACGCACCTACCCGCTACTCCCTTTTCCAACCAAAAGCGAGCTCACGCGGGGTGACTCTAAAATCTAAGTCGTCCCATACGATAAATATAAATAGTGCACGTGAGCTCTTATACCAACCACCACGATCGTACGTTTGACCTTTTATACACTCTTTTCCTCCGTGTCGGTGGGTATGAGCATCACTTAATAGTATTGCTTTGTCGCTATCCATTTGCCTCGAACAGTGCAAAATTATAACGTGGTTTAGACGAGCACACATCTTTTTGGACATCCCTTATGCTGCTCGAGGAGAGACGATGGCTCAGAGCTTTGCTGCTGGTCCCGTAATTTAACCAGACGATTGGATTGGATATATAGTTTCGCTGACCTTTTTTTCTCCCCTTGCGGTACCACTTTTTTTGCCTCTACAATCAGCTTTATATATCTCTTGTTTATTTTTGTTACTTAGGAATTCAAAAAATTGGCTGATCCAAGAATTTTATTATGCTTACAAATTGCCTAAAGTACCTACATACTTTTAATTTTTAAAAATTACCCAGACCACAGCTATTTCTCTAGTCTCCAAAGATCCATGGGTAAACCTAGTGATCGATCGAGTCTTCCGATTTTTGCTGTCTCTTTTTTTTTGCTTCCATCTTTTTTCCAAACAAATTAATGAACGGAACAGGTGAAATAAAAGGAAACAAAAATTAAAAGCATAAAAATTACTACCAATACGAACTCTGATATTTCTTTGCCTTTCACGATCGTTACTACGAGGGGAGCAGTGAAGTATCACAAATAGTGGTGGTAGCAAGTAATGACACATGAACGGCTTTGATGGATTACATCAACTTGCCTTTCGGCCCACTCCTCGCTTTTTCACTCGCTTATTCTTTTCACTGGCTGCCATAAGCTGATGAAAGTGAGTTGGGCAAAGTCGGGTTGGGAAGTTTTACAACAGCTAGTGTACTTGTGCTCAAGCACACGCATTCCACTTATTCTTCTTTGATTTCTCTTATGCCTATAACTGTCTTTTACAGTTTTGTTTACTCTGTTGGGAGCTGTTTCATACATACTTTTTCTGCGTTTTCTCTATACAAAGTGTTTTTGCTTGTTTGTGTATTATTTGGTGAAAAATAATTTATGAAATCATTTTCATCTTCTACAAATAGAAATGGAACGATAGTAGGAACTCTTAAGTATCTAATTATTCATAAGTTTAACTAAATTTTTCTATCAAAGGATTTATTTGGGAGTATAGCTTAATATCTTTGGTGATGACGAAGTGAAATATTTTGTGAAATTTCTTATCTTTATAGGCTATAAATAATATTATTTTCAATTATTTATAATATAAACAGAATTTATTACATTTATATCTTTTTACAGTAAATGCGTTTAAGTTTAGTCACGCGATTTAGCTATTTTTCTCTAAATGACATACCTTACTTTGAGATTGATCAAGATCACATTGGACGTACGCTAATGGATTGATTTCACATGGATAATAGAAATAAAAGCGAATGATGCCATGAGGGTGCTGAAATTTTTAAACAATCTTTTAATATAAGTAGTATCATCATACATATAAAGACGAATCAATATTTTTAATATAAAACATTAAAGATAACGAGATTAAAAACATCGGTCCTCTCTGACATATATCAATGTCTTTACTTGGTGACCATATGAGATACAGTGAATTAAGCTCGTACGTAATTATGTATCATTTTTGATGTAACAACTGAAATCAATATTATTTATTTTACATTACACTGGCACATTAATTTCTGACTGTTGACCTATTACTATCATTTATTTGAAGTTATAGTTTTGTGTAGTTATAGATTAAGATAAAATAAATCGTGACAAATGTATTAGTAAAACTGTAATACCAAATTACAACGCATGAATGAACTTTTGCAAAGCCATCGATTGTTCAAAGCAAACCATGGTATACTTTCTCTAAAGGTATATAAGCTGATTAGCTTCCGCCACATGAGTTCGCTTCTCCCTACATATCGTATATCCGATTGTCAGCGAATCCGTCCATTCTAGTTCAATTCTTCGATTCTCTCGTGTACGTTGTCCGCTCTTTGTCTATTTCGATTGATTCGCAATGCAAACGCGTACAAAATTCACCTTACACATGAATCATAAATTTTGCAGTGGGTTCCCGTAAAATTTTCTAAACATCCACACTTCACATGGATATTTGAGTGTTTAGAAAATAATTATCTTCTTGAGCTGTATTTAACTCAAAGAATAATATAGAATGAGAATTAAAGGTGTTCATTCGTACCAAAACAGGCTCAGTAATCGATATTAATAACGAATTAATTTCACATTTCTGGTCTCCAAATGTGAACTTTGGATGAGTCGGAGGCTTTGTTTTAGCATTGAAGTTATAAATGAAAGTGTACTGTCAAATGTAAATAAGAAAAGTTGATTCGTATCCCAATTCATCCTAAAAAAGCGTAAAATCACTTTATATGCTTACGGAAAATTTCTTTTTTTTTCAGACGTTTTCAGTATGAAAAAAAGCTTGTTATACATGTGATTTCTATGTAACCTGCAGATTTTGTCTTTTCAATATACGAGTATCAAAAAAATATATTTTATAACACTCTACCGACTTACTTACAAAGTTAATAGCTTGCTTCTCGACCTTGGAAATATTCTAGAGCTCTGTTGCGAGAATAATGGCCCATAAAATCGTAAGTGTCAACGTTTTCTTTTTAAGGAGTAATGAAAGAGTCCTAATTTTGTTACTCGAAACAAAAGAGTCAAGGATGAAATGGAAATAATAGATAGAGTTGCACTTAAATATCTTCTCGTTGCAAACTCTTTTGTCTCAGTAGTATAGCACACCGACTGCAAAAGGCGTAATTAAATTAGCGTGAGAAAAAGAAGCATTTTAATGCATTCAAGTGATGCATATGAAATTTTTTTCATAAATTTTTTTGTCTTTCAGATTTCCGCGAAATAATGTGGAGCAAAAACAAAAAAAAATAAAAAATAAAAATAAAAAATAAAATTATAAAAAGGCTGAGACAAATATGAGTGAGCCTTAAGTGATTTTTAAGAATTATAAATAGTACTTCCAATAGTATTTTCTACATTTTTTTTAAATTAAAACGTATGTACGTACTAAAAATTTTAGAAGAAATATTAAAATGATATTTTGGAGAAATCTTGACAATATTTGCAACATACTGCACTTGGGTACATTAAAATACAGATAACGATATGGAAATAAATTTTTTATCAGTTGTACTGTGTGCATCTTAATGAGCCAAGCCATCAGACTGTTATTACGTCAGTAAACGATTTTTCAGATTAACTTTATTTTTTTTAATGTTTGATTATTACGTAAAACCATCCAGAGAAGTTGACAGAATCATTTGATTTAATTTTGAGGTCCCAAGTGAATTTTTATGAAATATCACAGGAAGTTTTAGGACAACTTTTATAATCAACACAAGATACAACTACACAAAAACAAATCTATTGTTTCTGTGATGAAAAGATGAAAGACAAATCAATTTATTCTGCGTACTCCACTGTAACAAAAACATAATGTCAATCCGACGAACCATGAATGATAAGTGGAGGCAAAGATTTTTCAATGAAAAAGAAAAACCGAAATATCACTGATATGCAGCTTAATCGACTTGCAATTTCAAAAACCATTTATACATCCCACAGCAAACACACATGTCAGTCTTTGCACGATAGCTCGCTGCATCGCTGCGATTCTACACGCTCGACTAGCGCGAGAAAATTTCAATAACCATTAGGACATTCCACTTCCTGAGGCACGCACGTGCACACGGAGGTGCTGGTGATTGCGATCAGTGGAGCGCGAATTCAAACGGTTATCCGCAGACGATGGGCTTTTGGCGTGGGTTGCACTGAACTCTACACAATCCGCTGTAGTAGAGCAGTTAAACTGTCTGTTTGGTCTGTCTTGCAAGGTCATTTGTTGTTCTGGCCACATTAAGTGTCCATTACTATTTAAAATGAATATTTTTCACTTCTACCCACGTAATTGCATATTGAATCTTGCTAGGGTCACCATGAAATTGAAACGAAAGTAATACAATAAATAACATCAACATCCTAATTTCAACACCCTCAGTTACTATGGTATTTTCAAATTGCTTACTTGAAAAAACATTATGATTATCACTGGCAACAATACGAGAAAATGTTTTTGCACAAACAATTCGTTCCTTGTCATTCTTTCATTCTTGAAGCTAAACATACACCTCTTCGTATTGCTAGAATCATACCGCAAAGATTCGCAAGGGAGGTTCAGTGAAACAGACTAAGGCTTAGAGCTCTAATTACTAGCTCTATGAGAGCAACGTTGGACAGGAACTCGTGTGAAACTTGAGAGCTTTCATTTATAAACACCATCACTGAAACTGTATCATAATATCTCATTGCTTGGCTTGAATATTTTGTGTAACAATTTGGACCAAGTATAGTTTGAATTGAAAGTCACAAAATATTTTGTATTTCTAAAAAGAAGAAATTGAATGTATTATAAATAATTAGTCTCGTTAGTTAAGTATTTTTTTAAATGCAATATCTTTATTTATAGACAAGGAGATCCCTAAATAGCCTTGTGATTAAAATATTTTCTTTACCAACGTTTTAATCACATGAAATTGTCATTTACGATTGAGCTCAGATTTTTCGATATTGGAAAAGATTACTTCTATAAATGTGAGTTGTGAAGACATAATGAAAGTAAAAAAAGTTTTGATTCCTTGTGATGAGCTAACGGATAATTGATAACGGATTATTATTCCATTAAAAGATTTATCATATTTTTAGAATTCAAAATGAAAAATTACTATTAAATTATTACTTTCATCAATGCACTTTCCACTTTTTATTCTAAAAACCTAAATTTTATTTCGTATTCTTAGAGTCATAATAGGCTTTTTCTGGCTTTCAAATTTTGTTTTTTGTTAAAAAGACTTACATAGTATTGTTTGAAAAAAAATTTTAACTTCACTTTGACGGTAATTTGAATAGCGCAGGGTTATATTGTGTACGTACAGCGAACTATAAAAGTTTTACAGCCCTTGAAATGTAAAAGTTTTCGTCGTAAAACATTAAAATAGCATTTTAAAATTTATATTCATAGCATTTTCCGAGATTGTATCTATATGCAGTGCTTTCATACTTTTCACATTGAGTAGATCAAGATCAACAGTAGCACTTTATTTTCGTGAGGTATAATAAACTGTTGTTATTATTGTGCATTCAACCAGCCTGTCTGTAAATGACATTCTATGTCTTTTGGTATACGAATGTCAGGAGAATAGTATTTGACGTTTTAAAGAGACATCCTCGCTTTTCTAAAATAAGTAAGTTGAAATTGAATAAAAACAGGCATGTAACAATGTAACAAAAAACTCGGGACAATGGTCCTCGTTAACGTCCCTTTTCCCGTGTGCAAGAGTAAAAACATTTCCGAGTTTTGTCTTCTGAACTTTCTCTCTGTGATTATTTTCTTGTTCTCTTATTTTCCATTCTCGCACTGGTCCAACGCAATCCAGCGGTAACGAGGATACACACAGATGCTGCGAGAGAAAAACTATTATTTGGCGTAAAACTGTAGAATCTTGTTTGGAAACAATATATAAAGAGCAAGAATATTTCTTTCAAGTTCACGACATTTATTATTTCTAGTTGTACTATTTTTACCTAAACGTTATTTATATAGGTCAAAATGTTTCATTAAATCATTGAAACTATTTCACTTCCACGGAATAATAAAGATTCTTCTGATTGCCTTTTACCTCAAGATATATTAGTGGTAAAACAGTTATGAATTTAATTAAAAAATATTTGCAGAGTAAGTTCACACGTTCTTGCAAAGTATCGTTAATGCCTCGAACAAATGCATGCATGAAAGTAGTTGCAAATACACCTTGACGCGAAATGAGCATAAAATCAGAAATCATGTAATCAATGAGTTCTGGCGTTGGAAATTATGATTTACATACACTGGCTGTACGTTTTGATATTTAATTTATTAATGTTATTGACGTTGCTGTGGATACTGATACAAGTTTTTTTCTGTTGTAGGTAAGTCCATGATCAAACGAAGAGCTTAATCCAAAGATGACGGACGGTAAGTCGGAAACTTTCTTATCCACGAAAGCTCACGAGCTTTCATCAGAGGGTAAGTGGACAATACAGGTCTCAGCCGTACCAGCCGTTACTAAAGCTCGCAAGCTCGTCTATCAATATACCAACCTATGAAAACTAAAAGCCTTAGCAGCCAGTTATTAAATCTATGTATCAAAAAGCTCGATAGTTCTTCAGTACCTACATGGTACTTTAGGAGTCGAATGATAAATGCCATTCGTTTGGCTGGAAATCATTACCACAAATTTGAAGATTTGTTCAAAAAAGTTTGAAGCTTTTTAAGTGTAGCTAAGTAACGTTCTTCCCCCCATACCAGTTAATAGTATGTTTACGTGGAAAACAAAAACCCAACTCATCCCTCCTTAGCGTGAATTGCAAGCTCGCAATGTAACAAATTTCTTTTTCAAACTTACTTGAACTTGAGGCGAGAGAAAAAACTAGATAGATGTGTATGAATCAGTGCTACCACCGTCAGTTTTGGAAGGCATGCGCAAGTCAAGCGCATCGATATTATTCGCCACCGCCTCGATTATAGGTCAAATCGAAATGCCTCCGCTCTCCTGCCCCTGACTACAGCTGCACCTTTTGCCACCCTCCAGGCGTTATTGATTTGTTATGGCAACAAGGCAAACTTTCTCTTGGAGGATATCCCTACACAACGTACCTTGTGATGTTAGCGTGAGGGTCCTTTCTACCGAAGAATCTCATCCACGATGGTCCTTTCGTTCTTACGACCCCTCCTTTCTTCCCAAGTTTGATGATGCGCACTATTTTCTCGATTGCTTCTTCTGTCTCTTGGGCATCGCTGTTGGCAATGAGATCCTTCATTATTCCATGGCTCAAAGAAAAATGGAATATGGA
Source organism: Copidosoma floridanum (assembly GCF_000648655.2). Next base: position 77,337 of record NW_019379749.1, on the reverse strand, counting down.
AATTTGCTTGGATGGTGTGTTTTTCTTTTTCTTCGGAGCTATTTGACATCGAACCACTTTTTTACTTATGCATGAAAAGAGGGTCCATTGACAAGTTTAACGTTTTTTTATTTTTAGTTATTCGTGGGTTTTTTTTTTAAATGAAAAATTTGATCCTGGTGTTTGTCAACAAAGTTTACTAATGAAAGTTTTTGAAAAATAGACAGAGCCTTGAATTGACGTACGATGAATGGCTTATTACAAAGTGACGGAAAATTCATAGCAAATGTGAAAATTGAGAGAAATCAAACGTTCAACTGAAAGTGTATAAAGCACAGGCAACGCTGCTATTGACATGAAAAGCGGCATTTTCGTGTATAATCCACATTTTTGATGCTGAAAAAATTTTTTTCTTTATTTAATCGATGCTTTCGCCTTTCAAAGAGAAGGGTGGAAAATTCCACTGGATGTTCTTCATCGTGGATTTGGAATACGTGCGCGAGTAAATGAGTCAATTTTGGTGGACCCGTAAATAGTGCCTTTTGAATTTCGTGTACTGTTTTGATATCAATTTTTTGCCTTTCAAATAAAATTTTTCTTATTTAATTGCAAAAATTTATACGCAATGAATTATGATTAAACTGTAGAAGAATTATAATAACTTGATTAGTTATGAGAAATGGGTTTGATAAATAAGTATTGAACATAAAAAAAAAAAAAAATTAGTCAAAGCTCGAAATAATATCAAGAAATCGTAGAGTAATATTGGTCATCTTGGCTCGAGGTTATAATTGACTATGCAATGTCTCATTCGTCTTTTTTAATGAAGGCTGACTATTCGCTGGGTTGTACTACTTGATCACTAGCTGGGAGGCTTCTATAGCAATTCGGACACGTTCCGAGTGGAATTCTAGCTGGATTTGATGATAAAGTGGACGTGCACGTAGATTGGCTTTCGAATTTGGTCACCGTGATGACCGTAATTATTGCACATTCCGTCGTTACGATAATCATCATTAGACTAGACGCTTTAGAGCATTAATATTACTGAGGATATTTGCTATTGAATTTGCGTTATTATTATATTAGCTTGTTCTCGAAAGACTTCCTTTTCACTTTTCTTCAATTGATTAATTGATTTTTTTATGATATTTTACTATTTTATTATTTCAGTGTGGTGACATTAAAATCAATGGTGCTGCTGCATATGAGGATTAAAAATCAACTTATGTAACGTTATCTTACCTTTTTTAAAACTTTTGTGTGCGTCTATTCTGTCTCGCATGCTCCTTTTTTTCTCTACTTGAGACAGTATATCATTCGTGCCACATAAAGATCTATGTACAAAAATTCCTATGACGGCTATCGACAGATCTGGGAATCGCTTTTTTTGTGAACTTTCCCGAGCGAGAGTTTCTCTCATCTTTTTTTGCTTGCTTCGTTACATAACTCACGTGCTACTGTTTTTATTGTTTTTACTTGCATCATACGCCGGGATTCCATTTCGCGAATGAATCATCAACTCTTTCCTCTCTGCTTCCACTATACGTGGCTTTTAATGTAGTCAGTTTCGTGATTCATGTCCATGACAAATTCAATTATTGTTATTATGTCATGATTCCATTTATCAAGTGTTACAGTGGCTCAATGTCGCACCAAGTAAGTTTGAACAAGTCCTCCTCTAGAATTTCTTTGATGAAATCATCAGGAATTATTGCTCCACTGGATACTATGATGTAGGAAGTATAGTAGTGGCTTCGTAAAACGCGATGTCTCCGCTGTTTCGATTTTATAATACTATACCCTGTCCTCTGACAAAAGTATTTAACTTCCAAGAAATGGTTTGTAAGATTTACAGTAGAACAAACGCTCTAGGAATATCTGATAAATCCTGGTACGCGAGGTATTGCGCTATTTTAATTGTATGTTGACGTAGTTTGTGGCTAAATCACGGTGAATAATATAATTTATTAGTTAAGCTTCAAAGAGGTGCCGACTAAGTGTTATTCTTGAAAAAAAAAGAAGATTAACTTAACATAATATTTTCAAGGAGAAATTATAGCAATGTAATGATAAAATAAATAAGTGACAAAATTTTGAAAAAAAATCAAAACAATAGCTTTTACTTAAATTCCATTGGTCTTTTTAAAACATAATATATTATGATAGAGAGCACCACCTAAAAACTAATCTCTCTGATATTTTTCCTTAGTCTTTTCATAAAAGCTCATCCCAACATTGAAGTTTTATTAGCTCGTTATAATCTAGATACCAACGCATGCCCTTTCGCACATTTTTTTTAACTCTTTCGAAAGAAGGCCGAGGTATAACCAAGAGTCCGCAAGTTGAAAGAGCCTCGGCAGCGAGAGAAAGAAACACTGAAGAAACGAATCACTTTTTGGTTGACCTTGTTTGAATGTCTCAGTGCGAATGCTGGCTTTTCCTTTATATTAAAGAGTGTAAAAGAAATCGTACACAAAAAGGTCGGCACTTTCCGTCCCACAAAGAATCTCAAACACCCGAGTCGTGGCTGTCTTGCTGCTGCTACCCGCTGAGAAATACAAGAGGGTTTAATCTTGGAATATTAGCCACTTGACGCGAGCCAACTCTTTTTTTTAAGAGTGGTGTAATTTTCACCCACCCCTTTGTACTTTTATCCGGCTTTAATTTTTGACTTGAAAAAAATTACTCCCATCTCAGTTCATACTTAAGATAGTGTTGCCAATAGAACAGACCTCTCACTCTAACATTTAGAGTAGCTGAATTCTTTTTTCCATGTTTAGTATTAATACCCCGTGTACTGTGAATCCACACGTGTTAAAATACTTTTAAAATGCGAACGTAGTGAATGAGTTTTTGAATCGATCGAACATCAATTAGATATTAAATTAGTTCTACGAAACTAGAAAATTTTTGTAAAAAAATCTTTGTTAAGAGGATATTAGGAGTAAAATATTAGGAGTACTCCCATTTTTATTTACTTGAAAAAATGTAGTTATCATGTAACATACACCTGAGAACGAATCATTGAAAACACTCGCGTTGACGGAAAGAAGACTTTCGTGATGAAAAATATCTCATTATACTGTATCAAAGACGAGAGAAAACCGCACCGAAAAAAAAAGGAAAATAAAACAGATGGAAACAATCTCGCGGAAAGCGAGAACGAGGGCAGTATAAAACTTCTGCGAAAACGAAGCCCCGCATGCACAAAAAGACAAAAAGAGCTCAAAAGCTCACGCGAATGGAAAGAGAAAGCTCGAGCCCGTATGTTTTTTTTTCCTTTCTCAGTGGTTTTCCACGAATCGTCGGGCTTTTAAACGAAAGGCACATCAGCTAGCGTTGAATTTATCTATGCAAGCTTTCGCTCGTTGAAATGACACCTGCCAATACAACGGACACTTGGAAACGTGGCCCGTTGCAGTTATGCGAATAGAATTGTTGCACAGAGATTTTATGAAGCTTCAAGGCGAGACAACTACACGATGTGCTTTTAAGGACAATGTGCTTGTGGCAGCGAGTGAACAGAGGCTTTCTGTGTCTCTATGGATCAAGTTAATTAATACACCGACACGTACTCCTTAGAAAAAAAAATACGATAGTACAATCACGTGTATTGAGTTATTCTAAATACAAACGTGCTATGGAAAATGAAATCAAGAGTGAAAAATTGTGAGACATTTATTCCCTTCAATAAAAAAAAAAAAAAACTGTTTTTACAATACAGTTTTTAACTCCAATCAAAGTGTACGATTTACTTTTTACATCTATCATTTATCTAATTGGTTGAAACACAGATCACCATTTATAACTTATTTAACATACTTGAAACTTTTGCAAAAGATAAAACTTCCAAATTACAAAATGAAACAAAGACATTTATTTCGAAGTAGGATTTCTCGAGGATTGGTTATCGTGGTGGGCTCAGAGCTGCAGTAATCCACGTGTGCAGCATAAATTTTAAGTTTCATTAGGGCTGTACTAACTGGAAAACTGCACGGAAACGCACAACTTACCCGAAGGTTTTGCATAATTGAGCTTCAAGGTCGAGCTGTGCTACTTACCATGAAATTATTTTGTAAAAAAAGCTGTTAAAAGTTTGTTCGAAAAACCATTTGAACTCTAGTTTTTTTTTAATTTTCAAATCTTCTGATTACGTCCATGACAACCGTAACTGAAGTCATTGAAATTATGGATAGTCCAAGTACAATTCCGGGATGAAATTGAATCAGTCCTGAAAGAAAAATAAGTGAACGTGGTATGATGTAGACACGCAGGATAGCGACAGAATCGGCGTTGGTGAGAGTCCAGGCAACCGCGAGGGGGGCGGTGGCCCTCACAGTCGCTCGCTGGGACGAGGAAGTAGCTGCTCCCCGATGCATGCGAGGGGCGTGCGCGCGCTGCCACACGCCGGCTCGAACCACCGAACCGCGCACACCTACGAAACGAAAGGAGAACCGAGACGGCGGGAGGAAGTGTTGGCTGGCGTGCATGCACATCGGGCTCTTGGGGGCTGTCAGTCGCGGCCCATCTGCCCAGCGTCCAGCACGTGAGTCTCATCTCCTACCTGGCTCGCTCGCAATTTGGGAGTACAATAAGCAATAATCAAGCGAGTCAACGATTGACGGTAATTTTATCACAATCATTGTTAAAGCGCACACACATCTGCCTGTTTATCCGCTTGCACCAAAAGCTGCTCTTGCGAAGGGGCACACGGGAAGGATGTTTCGTCTTTCGTTCTGACATTTTTCGACTCACAAAGCAACAAAAACGACAACTACAATAATACTTAAGGAAATTCACACGGAATATCACCGAATCGAGTGAGTGTGGGTGCAAAAGTGCGCGTGCATCCCCCTGAAATATCGAGAATGGCCCTTCCGCCCAAAAATGGCGATGTGTGCGAGTGTATCCGTGTCGCTGCCCCGCTTTTTGGGCATGTGCATTCCAGAGCGCCCAACGCCCACTCCCACCGACACCCATGCCTTTCTTTCTTCCTTCCTTCCTTCCTTCGTCTTCCCTTTCGTGAGCAAGCAAGCAAGCAAATGACAGTGCAACGATCGCGTGGGTTTATGTAATCCCGTTTTCCCAGCTGCGTCTCCAGGATGGTGCTACTTCGGGTATCTCTATGTGCACGTCCTGGGTGTGCTTTCTCGGCGGCGATCGGTGGGCTCTTTTTTTTATCTTGGTATTTTCATTCGGTTTTAAAGCAACCACAGATGTATTTTACTCCGTCGAAAATTGGAATTGTTTTGAAAAATGCCCTTTTACGAAATTGATCTGTTTCATCATAAGAATTGGCGTTAATTAATAATAAATAAAATAATTAAAATAAGTGGCTCTATGGGACGTGAAAAAGTTACTTATCATGTATGATAGTGTGCGAACGTTGTATTGACTCATTTTAAAAATCGAAAATAGTTCATGGTTTTTAAAACGCTTTCAAACGGTCATTGCCATGCAAAATCGTAAGAAAAATCATCAAACTACTTTGTGTTCGCGATTATTCACTTTCTTTCTTCCATAGTCATTAAATTAAAGAAAAAAAAAAAAAAAAAAAACAAAAAAAAATTAGAAAACAAACTTTTGCAGGCTTCAATATTTCAGCAATAAAACAAAAGGGATACTTACGTCATTTCCAACTGTTCATTTTTTATCACATGCACGCACTGTCACTTGTCGGAGGAAGTGGGAGCCGATAAGCTTACGCGTGCAGATTTTCCCATGAGCATTCCGTATCCTCCCTCAGGGATTAGCTTATACTGCACACGGGTACGTGTTAATGAACGTCTACACATGTAAATCGTTGATAGTTTGTTAAACTAGCGTAGAAAATTTGTGGGCTATTCGTGATTTTAGTGTGTCTTGGCATTTTTTACTTTATTGTTTTTTTTTATTGAACCAGCAATTAGTTTGGTAATGAGTGATTATATAGGAACAAAAGTCGAAGAAAATTTTGTCTGTCTGTTTTGATTGATTTGGTGATATTCCTGTGACAAATCACCCTTGCTCACTTTATCGAGCTTTTACTACTTTCGTAGTAACATATGTAGACATGCATGTGATTTATAATGATGTTTCCATGTGACTTTATACTCCATGCCCCTCCTTAAAAAAAAAATAAAAGTATGAAATCAGAGTTCTTCTAAGATAAGTTGGTGGTAGTTAACTTTTTATTGACATTCAGAATTCAACAACTATAGCGTAATAAGTAGTTTACACAGTGACTACGTACTTCAACTATTGACCATAAATTACAATTTGACTTTTTTACTGTTTTATCACCTTAACTTTTCTAACGAGCAAATCCATACAAAATAGGCGGCTTGTACATACATAACTCGAGAGTGTAGCCTAATGGTGATAGTGGTGTATGTAGTTGAGCTTATTTCTTCGATTTTACTGTAAGTTTGTACTCGTCGGAATGATAGAACAAAGTGAAAAGCAAAATACCAGAAGAAGAATCGTAAGGCGAAAGAAAGAAAGAAAGAGAGGGAGGAAGAATAAGGTGGATTGATGAATCAGGGGTAGGGGAGAGGTTGAGGGTTGAGGCCAGCGTTCGAAGAAACACTGACCTTTCTCTCATTCTCTCTCGTTCAAAGGGGTTAGAAGGAGAGAGAAAAGTCGATCGAGGTCGCGTTCATTCAAACGATTCTAGTGTAGAGAAGCTCTAAGGCTCGGACTCTGCTTTGTCCAACGCCAAATGATCTGGTTCCCGCTCGATTTACGCGTCGATGGAGTTTTCGTCGAATTCACGTTCGTAATATGTAATATTGCGAGTTTCAAGGGAAGTTTTGGAAAAATATTTCAACTAATTCACTTTTTTGAAGTACCATAGAAATTATGGTCGTAAAACATATTTTATGATAGTCTTTTTTTTTTGTTTCAAATAATGGAATGCAAAGATCACTATTTTAACCTTTTTCAAGGTCGATCTTAAATTTAGAAAAAATATTTTTTGGAGCATATTTTGTGGAAACTATTGTGAAAGTATTGTCATTGAACACTAAGGAAGATGCACTGTCTCAAAAATATCTGACAATACATTGACTTTTCCACTATCATTATATAAATTTAAGAAAAATGTTTCTCAAATCATGAATTTTATATTTTTTTAAAATTTTGTACAAATATTAGAATTTAAATACTAAAAAAAGGGTGCCTCGAAAATGTCTGATGTTACACTAATATTTCTACTGCATTTTTCAAAATTGACAAAAATTACGTCTCATATTATATTTTATAATTTTTTCTAAAAATATTGTGCAAACATTGACATTAAACTCTAAAAAAAAAGTTTTTTAAACATTCCTGACAATGCATTGACTTTTTCACTGCCATTTTACAAATTTAATTACAATTTAAGAAAAGTGTGTCTCAGATCAGTGTGATTTTTTTTTTTTTTTTTCATTTCATACAAACATTCACATTCAAACACTAAAGGTGGTTCGCATAAATGTCTGACAGGACCCTGACTTTTCTACTAACATTTAAAAAATTTTAAAACAATATTCTCTATATTATATTTTGCATTTTTATGTTGAGAATATTGTGCAAATATTGACATTGAACACTAAATAAGATGTGTCTCAAGTGTGTCTGACAATGCATTGATTTTTCTACTGCCAACTTAAAAATTAAAAAAAAATCATCTCAAAATATGAGTTTCGTGTTTTTGGTTTCATTTTATTTTATTTTTTAATTTCATACAGACATTGACATTTTAACATTAAGAAAGATGTATCACGAACATGTCTGACAATACGTTGACTGTTTTACCTTTATTCTTAGTAGATTTAGTTAAACACTCTTGTTTCTCAGTATAATTCCACAGCCTTCATGTAAGAGTTATAATGTAATGAATTACAATACATTTAATTTTCAGTGTAGATCAATGTAATTGTTTATATGCATAGCTTAGTCACATAATTCTCTAGTTGGGCTATAATAAAAATTTATAATAAGTAGCTTGGATGTGAAAAAGTTTTTCCGATTTCTGTGCTCTTCATACATTTTCATAACTGTTCAATGATATGCTATACAATTTTGAACATCAAAATCTGATTGATTTCGTATAAACCCCTTATCGTTATTTCTACTATTGCAACTTTTAAATAAAAATCTTAAACTTTCATTTCGATTAAACCAAAGCAATGTAGTGTTCATTACATTTCAGTGACAAGTGCAGACAGTCAGATTGATGTACATGAAAATTTAACCGAAACATAGATATTTGTTTTTATTGTAAAGTATGGAAAATCATCGCTACAGATATCATTAAAAAAACCTTTTCAAAATCAGGAACATACCTTGTAAGAATTACAGACGCATAACTTATACACTACTTTTTATTTAAGAAAAAAACAATCGCTAATGTCAAATTTTAGATTCTTAAAATACTTTCTTGGGTTCAAAAAAAAAACTTGCTTCATCCAGAGCTAGATTTTTTATTAATTGATCATTTTTTAAATCGTCAGCTGCTAACAAGCCTGTAAATCGAGAATAATACGTTTGGTCACTGTAACGACTCCAACGTACATACATCAACCAACTTTCTATCTTAATTATCTCATGTACGTATGAACGTACACGACCAACACATTCACAAACAGTACTTCGCTAAGTTCTATACCTTATAAACAATGCGGCCTCGGCTCGATTTTTTTTTTTTTTTTCCAATGCATGCCCTTTTTTATTTTCTGTTAACTCAACCCTGGCTCTTTTTTTGAAAAGAGAATTTTAATTAATAAGAAGGATGCAGGGCTTGACTCAACCCTTGATTCATTATTTTTTACTATGAAGTCATCTATGGTAGCGTGTATTGCTTTTTTCTGCTTCGGTTGATAAGACTTTTAACTGTGTATTTGTGTTCATATCACAGGCATAATCATTTTTTATTATTATTTTTAATATAAATATTTGTTAATTTGAGTTTCCCGGAAATGTTCTCCGAGAACACACTAATAGCACTTTTTACCTCGTTAAATATATTTTCTTAGTCTCTAACACAAACCAACGAGTGAAGACTTCCAACCCTTGTAAAAATGCATCCTTGACAACAATCGATTATAGATAGAGACGAGAGGCTGAGAGGGCGAAGAAGGGATATTATAAACGATATCGAGTAAAGTCCCGCGTACGAAAGCTCGGTAATCACCAACCCACAGCAGGAAGCAAAAAAAAATATAATAATTGTGTGGTGCATAAATGTGTACAGTGGCTCCGTGGAATGAAAGTTTCAAACGAAACTTTTAATCGCCAGAGCACGAGAGCGAGAAGCCACATGTGTGACAGACCATAACATACGCAGAGAAACCTTTTTGCAGTAAAAGAAAGAGAAGGGAGGGGCTTTGATACATACATGCTTGAATCTCGTTCACTCCTATTTTCCTTATTTTTTATTTGTTTCGTCAAGGCCACCCAACTGTACTCGGAAAATATACGCAAAAAATAGCTATTAAAAGAGTATAGTATAAGTTCTACTTGCATCTCGTTTTTCACTTTTTGCTGGCCTTGCAAAAAGTATCATTTCTCCGTTCTTTTGCCATCTACAAGAATCCATATGTTATTTATTTGAGTGGGTTAGTAGAAGGTGATAATCACAAGTTATACTGAAAGCTCAAGTATACAAATCATATTTCACTTTTAAACTTCTTATTATTAAAATTTCCAAAAAGTCTTAAGCTAACTGTAGGTCAACAAAATTTCGAAAAACGTTTTAACTTTTTTTATGGCTAACGTTTGAGAATCAACTTAAAAAGGTAATCAAAATGATTTTAAAATTAAGTAATTTTCAACCTGATGTTATTAACTACTGGCCTATTCAAATCACCTTTAATTGCATTGTAGTTGAAACTTAATTTCAAGAATAATAATTACTAATCGTGAACAATGACCACAGGTATTGGCATTAGAGCGTGAGTACTTTTATTCAAGAAGTAATTGTTTATCATTAAATTTTGATCAATACACAAATAGAAAATATAGATGTACTAAATAACGTAAAAATAATAATTTTTGTTTTAAACTGTTTTTTCATACTGTTGTGTTACAACTTTTTTGTACCTACCGTTATTTGTTTATTTTTCTTATCAACTGTGATTTCAAAGGTACCTTATACCAACAAATCTAATCTGACGACAATGACTGCTTATAGTCCGTTGGCATCGTAAATTAACGAGGATTTTGAAATGTACATATTTATGTCCATAGGTGTATGAATGGGTAAGTACCAGTTAATTAAACCGCAAACCCAAATTATTTACTGACTTGATCAGCTAAATTTTCACCTGATAAAATCCATAATTGTATTTTTCTAGTCATCAATCTTACTTCGCAAGTACAACAGTTTCTCCAAAACACAATGGAACCACTTTTAACAGAAAATTCAATGACTCCTGCAAATAATGTTCCTATTATGAACTTTTGAATAGCAGCGTTCAGGCTCACGCAAATAACCTATCAATAGATCGGTAGCACTTTTCATAAAAAGTTTCATACCTAGCTCGGTCCTCAAGAGTTCCCATCACAGTGTCTCGCCGAGCTTTCAAGCTCAAGCTCATTTGTTTCCTTCGCAGCGCAATGTAGAATCAATAGACTTATGTGTAGGCGTTGGTATACTTGTGTTTTCGCAATGATTGTCAGCTTGTTATCATTTCATCGCATGAGAGCGTTAACTTGATTGCCGTACATTGAACTTTCGTTCATGATTTAAAATTCAATTTCGTTAGGAAAAAAGAGAGGGCAGAAGTACGCCCACTCAGTAGTGACATCAATTGATGTCGGAGCAAGAGATAAGCTTTAGGATGGTTTTGTGAGAACAGCTCAAGAAAAAGATTTTACCGTTACAGAAGATTAATTTAATTGTTTATTTAATGGTAAAAATAGATGTAATTATAGCAGTGACTGTAATTTCGGAGTGTGTTTTGTTGAAAAAAAATTTGTGAACGTTTTTTCGTATAGCAAAGCAATCCAAGTTTTTTTTGTGTTTTAATTGCGTGTGAAGATTGCAAGTATTGAAAATTTTCAAGTAAATGACGTCAGGTACGCTTCACCAGAAACAAAAAGCCTACCCTTATTGAGTCATTAGTTGTGAGTACTCGCGCTATGCAAGCTATTAATTATGCGATTATGTGCCCTTCATACTTCATATTACCAAACACGTGAACTATTCATCTTACCGTTGGTGGACTTTGTTAAATTCTATAAAAATACTAGGTAGGTACACATTAATTTAATCTTAATCTTAAAAATATGGTACTCGTATTTATAACGCAGCTTCTAGCTACCGACGATAAAACACAATATATTCAAGTAAAAATAAATCCAGCGGTACGTTTGCTATTCGCTATTGTTATCACAAGGCAATCGTTAAGAGAAAAAAAGCAAGCGCTGATGATGAAGGAAGTAGAAAAATGAAAAAAACGCGAACAATAGGGTCGCGTGACCGCTGGAATGTATTTTTCACGAGAAATCAGCACACAATGGCCTTTTGTTGCGTACCCTTTTTCTCAGACACCTATTGGATTGAAAGTCATATAATCAGAGTATGCACCACTTTACAGATATTCTTACGTGTGTGAAAAAAATTGTAAATCTTACAACATTCGTGATTCTTCAAACGCTTTACTATATCAGCAAAGAGATCCTGACACTGTTTGTATGATAAATTGTTTTGTGACAAATTACAGTTTCACAATGTCAAATCCAAATGAAAGGACTTTTACAGCGTTATTAAGTCACGATTTGTTTTGAAGCTTAGCGTTTCCATAGGCTCATCTATTTTGGTATTGTTGCCGCTCCTTTATCTAGAACCACCCCAGGCGTGAAACCTCGTCATTGTTGTCATCGTAGAGAATAGAAAATCTCGCCCCAAGCGCCATTCGTTCGACTCAGTACGAAAATTTATCGTCCACCCAAGGTGACGTGACTGATGTTTGACTATTGTTTGACTCTCTCGTCGTACACGCGTCATCTAATTCAAAAAGTTTTGGGCACACGATGACCATGTGATTTTGTATCTGAATCGCTGACTCGAAAGTCAAATACTTCAATTATTAATAATTGAGTACTTGCTTGGGGATAAATCCATGCTAATTAATAGTTGAAGAAAGCGACTTGAATACAATTAGTACTTTTTGTTATCGATATGAGGCCATTCGTCCACGTGTCTCACAAGCTCCCTTGGCTGTGCTTTTTCTTCTCACTTGATTGAAAGTAAGAAAAAAAAGAACATGTACAAGAACCGTGACTGGAAAAGGCGCTCGGGATCTCTTGACGTCACTGAAAGTTCTTTCGCTTCTCGACATTCGAAACGAAGAGCGATACAAGAGAGGAAGAGAGAAATGGAGGATACACCATCTTGCAGGCGATTCCAGCTATCGTCACCGATGAAAAAGAGAGAAATCTTGCTCTTAGACTCCAGGGGTCTTTAATTTTCCAGTGGGTTCACTTGCCTCCTTTATTTTTCGTCAGCTCTTTGGCTTCGGCCAAATGACTCGTACGAGTGCACTTTATCGCGAAAGGATGAAGGAAAAAAGGAGGAGGGAGAAAATGAAAGAGACAGAAAATGAAGAGAAAAGTCGATGAGGGTGTACAGAAAACGGACGGTGAGGTTTTCTGTTGAATCGTCATCGATTTTTTGTCCCTTTGGTCGTGAACAGAAGTAGTGATGCGTTGACGAGAAAAGGGAGTCTGCGACCACGTAGTGTGTGACAAAAGCTCATAGGTCACGAACAAGTTGTTGCAAGGAGTTGTAAGATCCTCATACACTGATGTCTAATGGTAATTTTTTTTTTAAGAGTTGAGAATGAAATAAATTTGCCTGAGGGATTTGATGAAACACCTTTAAATATTCATCAGCCACGCGCATCTGTAAAATCTGATATATTTACAGGAGCAATTAAAGGATAGGCTGCGGAAGAAATGCAGAGACTGGAGGCTGCAAGTTCCCTTCTAATAAGAAACCCCAGCTGCAACAGCAGTGGACGGAAGTATTTCTCGAGAGCGAGCTAATCATACTAATGTTCAATCTTGAGATGCAGCGAGGGAAGGGGACGAGGTTTTCTGGCTCCGGCTGAATTCGCGACTATCTAATAGACTGGCATTAATGCCGAGTCCAATCAGTGGGTTTCACAATTTTCATCTGACCAGCTTTTGCTTGGAGCTTTCGACATTCTGAGGCTGTGGGTTGAACAATTATTTATTGCAAAACATCAGGAAGATGGTATTTTTGAGAAACAAAAACGTCCTCAAATAGTTTAACTTTAATATTTCAATAAATTGGAGCTTTTTTTAAGTTAGACATAATAACAATAATTATTTATAAAATTAGTACATCAAATTTGGTAAAAAAATTTTAATTATATTGGAAGTATGATACATATGAACCAATTCCCATAGTTTTATCCAAACACGTATCTTGAAACCCACTAACTTTCCTCAACAGTATCACAGTACTGAAAAAGTCTAAGTAAATATTTTTTAATGCAAATTATATTGAGGTATTCACGACTGAATGCTCGTACTATAAACTATTTTTCTGGAAAATATAAATGAACTACAAGTGTACGAGCTCAAAAATTCTATTACCCAGTTCGTATATGCACACCGAGGAGGTGGACTTGAATCTAGTTTTGCTGGATTAAAAGCTTTCTTCTCTACTATTCAACTTACATGAACGACCACTTGATAAACCACTCATAAATCTTTGACGTAAATAAAAAATGAAAAATTCACCAAGTAACATCCACTGTATTTAAATACCAAATAAAGCACAGCTCTTTATTTTGTTCAGTATAAAAAACGTCCGCAAGGACTATTCTCGTGATAAAATATACGACAGATATTTGCATTAAACGAACCAGTTTTCAGGCAAATGTTCACTTAATTGGCGATATTTTTGCCGTACCACACAGGCATATCACATCCCTAGAGCAAGAAAAAATAAGTTTCACGAGCATAATTCGGCAGCAAACTTGCTTCAAAAACATTCAAAAGAATTACCCGTCGTCATTTTGTCGAATCGTGCCACCATCCTGCAATAATACGTCACACAGAATTATCAGCTGTGGTCACGAGCCAAGTGCCCCTCCCTACTTTACGCAAACGCGCGATCGATGCTCGAGAACATTTCCACGTTTTTTCCCTCACTTCAGTACCAGTCGTTCTCTCTATTTAATATTATGAAAATGGCCCATCTCTGCTATAAAGATCAGCTATATTGCTACTAAATTGCTTCCAAGCTTGTCTATAAAAGGGGACGCCGAAAATAAAGGTTTTTCTCATTTGGCCACGCTTGTTAATTTTTCTGGCTTCTTGCAGAATTTAAGTCTAGTCACGAGATTTGTTTTGTAGATGTTGCTCTGTGAGAAACAAAAAATCCCAAGCAGACCACTTGAAAGCTCCTATTGAAGTATTTCCTTTCGCAAACAACAATACAAAAGTATCTATAAACACTGCTAAAATCATATGGACAGAAAATTTCTGAAAAGTAGGGGAAGAACTTTATTCGCCTTTCGGTCTGCTAACTGAGCTCGAGCAAACAACCCCACGTGCAGGATGACTTTTAGATAGAGCTCGATAACAATGCTCTTCAAAGTCGGGTTAGTCAGATGAGCGGCAGATAAAGAGCCTGAAAGTCGGGACAAAGGGCGTTTTCCAACTCGAGTCCCAAATTTCTACCCCAGCTGCCAGTCTGAGGAGTGAGATAAACTCGAGCTCTCTTCCCTCGTCCGAATAACCTCCCTCTCCTTCGCTGTCCGTCATACCCTCATCTACCGTTTCGTAACTATACTCGCTTAGCATTCGCCCGATAATCTACCAATACTTGCGGCAACTCATCGCTCACCAACCGCAAGCTCTATCCACGCAGTATCTCCTCATCAGTATCTCATCTGCCTCCGATCTCTCGAGATTCTTGTGCTTCGCTCCTCTGAGGTAACTTTTCTCTTTGGATCCCTTGTGTTTTTTCTCCTCCCATTGTTCGACGCTCTCCTTTCTTCGACTTTCCCGCAATTTCGGCCCCGATAGGGAAGAGAGACTGTTGAAAAATCAAAAGGGAGGAAAGAGGGCCAGTTCTGGGTTGGCAGGAGTTCAAATTTACTTGTAGACCCTCAAAGAATTATACGTATACGCCTTCTGCCTTTCGAGGGTCGTCGTTCCCTGTTTCTGGGCACTTGTCTCTCGATCGCTTTACATTTTCACTGCCACACAAGCCGTCATTATGATATAAACTTAGCTTGATACTCTGCTGTTAGCATTGATATTCTTAAAAGTATACTGAAGACATTAAAAAAAAAAAAAAAAAAAAAAAAATACATTCAGATTAATTTTGCCTTTTATATCAGAATTAAATGGAGAAAAATAAAATCCATCATTATCATCCTCCTCAGGTGGTAAACTTACCCTCCAAATGTATTTATCAAGCGTCGCAATCACCCTATTTTAGGATACTTGGAATCAACAAACCGTGTCGAATGGCCATGGAAGCAAAACAAACTCGAACCTACATCACTCTTCAATATCTTTGCTCGAGTAGCCAAAAATATCTCCCCTTACCATCACACCGCAAACTCGCTCGCCGAACTGTATTGAAAACAAGATAAAACAAAATCCGATCTCCCATCAATTTCGTAAAAACGAAGTACGCACTAACGTCCGATCAAACTACATCCTCTTATCACCAGCTTGGGCTCTGTGGAGCTTAAAGAGAAGAGCGAGAAATCTTTCTTCTTCGTAATCCGTGACCCGTAAGCTGTGCACCTTGTTACCAGCATTTTCACGTTCAGTGCACTTGCTAATGACAACCATGTGACAATTGCTCCGTGAGTGACCTCCTTGCAAGTAATTATGTGTCCGTACAGATTGAATGCACGAGAGTACAGTCTTAAATAGGGGACAAACTGTGACTTATACTTAAGATTCTGGAAGAGCATTTCATAAATATCATGAGAGTATTTTAACGCACTCCATTAATCCATGTCCGTTAGTGCTCGTCCAAAATAATTTGCTTGGAAAAGAAATAATGTAGCTTACTATGCTCGCGTGTTCTTGAGTGGTAATAGATAGTTTGAGCAAGACAAAGTTTGTTCTTCCAAAAAGAATTAGAAACAGATTAATTTTTTTTAAGAACAAGTATTAGCAGACACTTTTGGTAAGACATACTTATTTCCATGCAGTATTAAGTAGTAACAGGCAGTTTTGGTAAGACAAACTTTTTGTCTTGTTAGGGAAGTGTAGTAAAAGACAGTTTAATCATCTTCTGGTAAAAAACAGATGTAGATGATATATAAGTACTAGTAAATTTCTCCTTATAAAGATAAGTAGTAACAGACAGGTTGGATAAGACATTTTTAATACCTAAATGTATAGCATGTTGATATTAACATTGTATAACAGCTCTACAGCCAATGGTGGTAATAAGCTTTTAAGATGTTATTACATTGTTGATTTACGAATGACTCTGAACCAGCAATTTTTCTAAAATAGTTTACTTCTACCAGGTGGCTGTCAGTAAAGATTGAAGCAGTTTTTAATATCTTACATCCATTTGACTCTTTATAAAAGAATTTTCGACATTAATGATTCATTTTATAAGTGAAGAAAAATACACTGAGATTCACAGTGTTAATAAAATAATGTATTTTTAAGTTACGTAATGAACTTTCTCGCAATCTGCTTTAGCTGGTTTGGGTAGTGGTTACAAATAACAGGTACCAATCTCTGGTCTTCGGTTCTCTTTTGTATTAATTCACTCACGCGACTCATTAAAAAGAAAAAATCTCTCAAGCACATTCTGAAGCCTCCACAAGAGCCCACCCAACTTGGTATACACGCGCTAAAAAGACGCACCCACGCAGTATCGACTTATCGCTAGACAAGTGTAAACAACGTGCATCTCGCCCCTCCCCCTCTCGAATATTTACGAACTTGTTCATGTACATCGCACACATGCAAGGGACCAAACGTCTCACTGGGTAGTGGCGTTACAGCCCGTATATGAGTACATCGCATGAGCCGTATGCGAATGTGTGGGTGCATGCCGCCAGAGCCCTGGCGCCGTTCTAGTTCGGTATCCGTAAGTAGGACGTGAACCTGTGCAAGACTCCATGTGGGTGGTGTACGAACGACCCACTGCTGGGACTCTGTACTTATTGAGCTCTCTGTGATTGGAGTACGTAAAGTGATGTGTGCTAGCGGGGTGCCAAATCCTATTCGTAGATAGTCAGACGGTGTTAGTTTGGAGAAATAAAGTTTTTTTTTTTTTTTTTTTTTTTTTCAAATTTTTTTTTTGTTTTTACATCATGGTAAACAAGTAGAGATTTTTTCTGTTGGTATTTACGATCCGAGGCCGGCAGATGGGCTCTACAAGTCAGGGTATGTGTTTTTTTGCTTTGCAGCTCGCTGCGAAATTGAAATGGCTGTGCGAAGGGAAAAAAGCGCAGCAAAGCGAAATAACGCGTGACGTAGGACAGATCTGATTTTGAAGAGAACGAAGTTAATTTTTTGTGCGGGATGGATTCACTCCGTGGCAGACAGATAGCGGTGATTGCGTTGGGACGCTTGAAGTGAAACGCATTTTGGAATTTTTTCGTTGGGATTTTGGGTGTGTGTGTGTTGTTGGGACTTGACATAATTGTACTGGAGGAATGAAATGTGCGTCACCATCTACTATTACTAATGTGTTATAAAAATTATAAGTCAAAACATATATAAAGCCAGTGATTTGTGAAACTCCGATTTTTTTGTGGCAAAGTGAAAAAAAAATCTCCATTATGATTTTACCCAGTAATATTATTTTGAAACTTTTTTTTAGGTAATAGCTGAAGTTGGATTTTTGAATTTTTTATGAGAGAATTTCCTCTTTCGGATACTATTAGATTTCTGAATTTCAAACCACCGTGCTAGGAAAGCAATCAGATCTGAGGACACGCGTATTTCATTACACTTCTCATCCTTCCATATTAAAGAGCCATACGTGTGTACCCCTCTTTGCAAACGCATATTTTTCATATAACATTCAAAATTACGCAAATTTCTTAGGTGTCTTCACTACCATAACATTTAAAAAAGGTAAAAACCATTAAACAAGTCCATAGGTTAATAAAATCGAGCTAACATCGGACCACCAGCGTTGGTGGTCAGAAATCTCATTCAAACCTCGGAATTCGATTAATAAAATGGTTGAGGCAAAAGCTCGTGCAAGTATCGGTTTCCAAGCTCATTGTACGACCAATTCATCGTCTTTGACTGCATATGGTGCTTGTGTGCAATACATTCATCGAACAAAATGAATGCAAGCTCCGAAAATTACGAAAACATAAAGCTTTTATATTGCTCGTACACGCATACACGAAGCGTCGATATGTAATCGTCGATATCTAGCTCGATCATTATAGACTTACGCACTTCCCGTGAATTTTAGGCAGTACCTCGTAAAAATCAACTCAGGTTATTTGGCAGCAATCTTCTAAGCCTCATCCTTCCAAACATTTAAGAAAAGGTGAAAAGCTTTACTGCACGCAACATAAATGTCCCATTCATACTAGTCAAAGAAGATGGCAAATAGCTTAGAGGTGGGGTCGATTATGGCGTCGACCGGAGCACCATCGGAGTAGCTTAATAGCCTAATTTCACGGCAGTTAGGCAATCCTGTTTCCTCATTGAGTGACTTTCCCATCCATTCGCAGCTCTCCACGTAGTCTGTCTCTGTGCACGCGTTAGCGAGTGCTCGCCGAAGTGATAATATTATTCGCTCGTCGACGCATTCTCGTGTGGTGACCAGCCGAACTCTGCTTGATCCTTTAATGGACTTGGCTGCACTGCACTACATCCGTCTCTCACTTATACGTTAATATACTTCACGCACCTGACAATTTCGCACCAGCCACATTCCTCAATGTCTCTGTTATGGTGAGTGCGTGTTTGTTTTCGTTATTCACAATGGTTCATTGCGAGACAAAATTCTCGCTTGTTGTGATGCTTTTGATTTATCGATCGTTGGATTTATTGGTCCACTGAGTGGCATGAGTGATTTATTCGGAGAGAATGTAGATGGATGGAGATCGTTTGGTCACTTAAACATGTGCTTGGTGTCAGGGGTCGTGGAAAAATTATGGCCTGACCGTATATTGATTTTTACTACTGATTACTGAGTTTTTCGCACCTTTGCTTGTTGTAACCTTCATTTTCAATTTAAGAGATCTTCTTTTTCATCTATTGGTACTCAAAAACAGAAAAAATGCAGGTTTCATCATTTACTACATTTAACGTTTAATCGTCTGAAAACATATGTTGTCTACCTACGCATCTCATGTCGATTACGTCTGTCTAATAAATGATTGATATTACTAATGATTAAAAATTTTTATTTGTCATAATATTTATTGCATCACTTTACAATTCCTTATTCGTATTTGTTTCAATATGCATGTCATATATGACTGCTCACATTAAATAATGGAGTTGTTTTAATTCATCAGTATATTATAGATTTTTAATCAGAATTATTTTCTGTTACGTATACGTCTAGTTGACTTTAATCATTGTGATTTACATTTTGTTGTCGTCAGACTGCTACAAAAACATTGAGAAGCTTTAATAGTTTAAAGATTGCTGGTCTGACCAAATACTACTTATACTACTGATAAAAAGTTGTATAAACCATAATGGCTTAAGTGCTCCAAATAAATTTTGTTATTTTTTATACATTTACGAAAATAATTGCTCTCGTAAAAGAGTATCCTACACAAATGTGAAAATCAGTGGTAAAAGTAATATTTAGTCAGACGTGCATTAGTACGAGTACGTGAGGGATTTTTCATAAATATTTATATTTAAAATTTATCATTTGCTCAAATACTGTAATTTATAACAATTTTAACTAGTAGTAAAAGTTGATTAAGTGCATCTAGATATTACAATTTTTTATCCCTGAACAAACGATGTGTAATGCAAAATTACATTTAAAAAAGTAAGTGAAATAAGCTACTGATTTAAAATAAGTGTTATTTTTGTAGTGAACCATATTATATAATTTCAGTGGAAAAGCTATAAGTATCATATGTTGGGCAAAAAAATGTAGCTCTAGTCTGAAATAAAATAATATTTTGAAAATCATACTTCTGTTGCCACTGGTTTGTGATTTATTAAAAAAATTTACTCAAAACACGATAACAATCTGTTATTGACATTCCATGATTGTGATGATATTTTTGTTTCATCCATTAATCGTTTATTTTTAATTGATCTTCTAAAAAAGTACTGAAATATCAAAATTACTTCTGAAATTAATTGATATAAAATTCCCAATTCGTGATGAAAATTTTCTCGTTTTTCTAACAGAAACGGGATTCCAATAGTTTTTTTTAATTTGTATCAAAAACTATTTTAAACACTTACAGGCTTCCGATACAACTTATACTTTCATGAAACCCAACCCTAAACAAACTTTCCGTCCCTGACATGAAACCACTGGGATCGCATTTCCATCGCTGAGGAACGGACACTAAAAAAGTCTTTTGTTTAGTAACCCTTCGCTTACCCAATCAGTGTAAAGTTTTTCATCCCATACTCATTAATTTGGAAAAAATTTAAGGGAAAAAACCAGAAAACCTTTAACGTGACTTATATGTAAACGACAAAGTGAAATCTCCAGCTTTCACAAAATAATAAAAAGTTACACTGCCTCTCTTATTTTCTTTGTAAAAGAGCTGCAGAGTCGATCGTACGAGATTCGAGAGCGGATAAAAAGAATAACGTAGCTAATTTTTGCTGCGCGTATCGGTGTGCACGTGCGTACATACGTACAACGTGTTTCAAGGGTGAAGAGTGAAAACTGAGGAAAAAATATATTAAAAAACGGTAAAACACTGTAGCAAAAGACTCAAACGCCTTGCCAGCTTATCGTTCAAGCTAAGCATTAAAAAAGTACACGCGGAAGAACAGTAAAAATCCACTCTCAGGCAAACGTACAGAAAAAGAGAACGAGTGGAATAGTGGGACGCTCTCATTGAATGCTAATCTATATCACATCCACGAGCGTGACTGGGGGCCGTTAACCCATAAGGGGCACACACGAGGTCAATATCGCTAGCCTACTGGCTTTATTTTGCAAAGAACCTGCGCGTACCACGCGTATGGGTATAGCTTTTAGAAGCAAGTGCGTGATAGAATTCTCGTCATTTTGTCGACCGCGATTTAGTTACTTCTTTGTGCGAAAAAAGACTTTGGACTTACCTTTTGGACCGTACTAGCGGTGATTCACTTGGCAAGCATGGTGTGAAAAATTTTCGCAATTGTGACTTTCAGTGCGAGCTTTTCATCTAAGACGCACTGGATTAGGCTTGTCTGATCACATGTAGATCTTACTACTGGTAAAAATTTTGTAGATCATGGCATTTCTAATTTTTTAAAGTCTAATTTTTTTTCAATTTTTGCATACGTTAGCTAGTAAATAAATTATGTAAACTAAGATTGTCTCTGTATAAAGTCATTCTTTGATCGATTAAGAACCTCCGAAACATTGAAATATGTATGAGTCTAATTTAAATGTATAGCTAGTAATTAAAGAATTTCGTTCATTGATACATTAATAGCTTACATTTTACTTGTCTGACTAAATATTGGTTGTACTACTGATTAGAAAATTATTTACTTACACCATATGACGTTCATAGGGAAAAGGTTAATTATCAGATTATAGGTTTAAAAATGTGACTATGGAGACGATTACCAAAGTTTTTTTTAACGATAAATACATGGACTCTTGAATTGATGTTATTTTCTTTGACGTCAATGACAATTTTTTCAATACTGTATTTAACATTTTTATCGCTTGACTACTTGAAATTCTTCATGAAGCCGTGGATAGATACGTTTGATAGTTTTAAGTGCACAAGTCTGACCAAATATTGATTTTTCTACTGGTTGAAAAATTACGTACATCATGATGCATCAGATAGTTTACGAGCGTGATCAGCAATTGTTTTGAAATGTTTTTTTACTCTAGTAAAAACTTTTACCACTCAAGTTTAGTAACCGAGTATTTTTTTATTTATATTGATTTATAAATACTGATGCCCTTTAACAAAAGTTGTAGTCTTGTATATTAACGTTTCGACATTTAACATTGTATTTTACTTTGCTGTCATTTAATTTATAAAACTTTGAAAAATTAAAATATTAGATCCTTTGTACTAGATTATATCGTACTTTTTTGTGTACACTATTTACAAAGAGATTCTGCTGTTATAATGTCATGTATATTTGGCAGTGATAATACGAGTCACCAAAGTTTAGTTTTCCACACAACAATAATTTATTCTTCAAATATTACGTCATTGAAAGCCTGGGAATGAGTACGGACTGACATTGACTAACTGAACAAATCTAATAAAAAAATTGTACTAACGAATACTGTACGGAACATGGCTCAAAGTTGTAAACAAGGGTGACTATGCAAACAGAGCAAACTTGGTCGAAGATGGGGAGGAAGAAAGGAATCTTTATGACTGCGTAACGCGCGATCGATTTTCACATCGGTTGACATCGCGCAGTTTATATTCCCATACTAATGTAGCTGCTACACTTAGGAGCTTACCTAAAATAACTTGTCGGTTTTATACGTATGTATTACATTTTTTAAGTGTTTCAAAACATGAAACTTTTTGTGTGGATATTAGTACCTACTCTCATTTTGCAATCGTATTTTTAATTCGGTGTGGGATGCGTTTTGATGGCGGGAAAAGCAGTGTTTATCGAACCAGTTGGGTGATGAAAAATTCCTTCAAAGTTAAGTTGAACTATTGGAAAATTCATATTCGATTTTCAGTTATTTTAACGAGCTAGGAAGAAAGTTACAACGAGCTCGTGGGAGTTTGAAAAAGTTTGTGCTATTGTAATGAGATTTACGGTAACGATAATTCACCAACGGTATCATCTAAACTTTTGGAGTGCATTTACAGTTTTAACGAAGTGGACCTGCTTCAGTGAAGTTCCCAATAAACTACGTGCACCTCACTTTACCATGGACGAGTGTAAAAGAAACAAGTAAAGCAAAACGCCAAAAATGATATGTCCTTACTTAAGAGAAAAATATTGGGATTCAATACAAGAAGAAAAATAGCGAGGAATAAAGGTTTGATTATATTCTGCTCTCCCAAAAAAATACTGAGCTCGTAATCCAATATTGTATCTCAGCCTCAGAGGAATTTCCGCTCTTGTATTCATAACGGCTCGAGCGACTTGGTAATATAATAATCTTCAGTCGTCGGCAGTAGGACCTTTTTAGCTAGAAAATTTCAATGATTGTTTGATCACGAAAAATTGTGTCCCAAACAGTGACCACGTTAGGAAAAATTACATATTGAGTTTCGTAAAAAATCCTCGGTCGATTCACATAGTTGTGCGTGAGGCTGACTTAACTTTATCTTCAAATGTCGAGTATTTCAGTAACCTATGGAACAATTTATTCAGCAGAAAAATGTACCCACCTCCCGGCCGAACAATACCCAGATTATTTCCCCAAACTCGCACTGGACTGCTTTCATCGGGTAAATCGTCTGGCTTGATGAAAGCTGCTGTAGCACGGCGTACAGGAGAACGGGGCAGTAGATTAGCATATCGACCGGTCGAGCACACGCCCGTGCCTGAGAATGAAAAAACACCGGTAGTCTGAGGTATTCAAATTTTTTCATTTTCCACGAAAAATATGGAATGGAATTTTCTTTAATCTGATACTGGATAATGGGGTTTTGGCGTTTGTTAAACACTAGGTCAAAATGTCTCGATTATTTGTGATTTATAAAAAAATGTAACTACATCAAGAATGTTTAATTACGTCATCGTCACCACGAATCTGATGACCATTCAACAATCAGCACAAGTTGGGTAGAAAAAATAATTTTCAGCAATTGAATGATGATGAGACAGTCGCGAAAAAATGACAAGAAGATGCCAAGCCGAGATCCCACGATTTCGTAATCAGATTTCTCTCCAATAGACGCCTTGGATACCAGCCAGCTCCTATTCAAGCCTTTTTCTTTATCGGTAATCGACTTGCAACTGATTCGAAAAAAAATAGTCTCGTTTATGTGAGGTCTGTATGGATATAGGCAAAACTATTTTGTTTTAGTATACGATAAATTGCATACACGATCAAATTTGGTGCCATATCTAATGAACAGCAACAAGACATTTTTCAGTTATTTGAAATAAAAATTAACACAAAGAATATTTTTCTTCGCTTCCTGGTGCGTTGTTACAAACAGTCATTACTGGTTGAGCCAAAATCATTAAAAAATAACTAAGTATATACGTATCCTACTTCTATGGTATAGTCAGTCAATTTGTCATTAACAATTTGAAACTGTTTGATTTAGACCCCCAAGTTTCTTCGAACAAAAAATCGTTAACACGCCCACCAAGCCATTCGGTAGTAAAAAATAAATAAAAATTTTATTTTGACTTTTACTTGTGCCATGAAACTAGGAGTCTTATCGTACGTACGAAGAGCAATGGTCGTTAGTGCTTCCACAGCTCGCGTAGTGTAAAACTGGGCGGGGTCACCAGCACTCCCTCTAGCACTTTCTTCCGAAATTCAAGCGTAGATAGAAGACCCGTTCTCTCAAAGTGCAATCTTAAGGCTTGTTCTTGTAGGGTGGGTGTGAATCTTACTTCGGGGGAAGCGTTGGCTGCTGAAACTCAATTAAGAAACATAGGGGAGGAAGTGTTGCAGTGACAGGTTCTGCTCGTATATTTTTCTTGCGTTCTACAGTCTTCTGTACTCGAGAACGGAGCAGAGGAGAATCCAAAGTTCCACGAGTTCAGAGTTTTTAGGTGTGAAAAACAAGTTTTCAAAACTTTTTTGCGGATACTGTCAAACAGTTGAGGTGGCTTCAAGTTTGATGTAGTACATGACATTGTGCACTTATCTTAATTGTGACAGTAAAAAGATTTCCGGGTGAATAATTTTTTTTTCTTTTTAATCTCAAAGTACCGTCTACTTTTCAAGTATTTTATAAATCATGATTCAAAGCATACTTATAATTGTCTATTAATAGGTTAATCTAATGCACTTGCCACCTCTGTAAGAGCATCAAAAACGTTTTAGCCAATCGTTAGTTATTTCAGTTTTTTTTTTTTTTAAATGACTTTTGTTTTAAGAAATAAAGAGAGAGGGAGAGAGTGCTTGAGAGTGGGATGAAAAAAGAAAGTAATATTCCAGTTCATGGAGTGCAAATTAGTGTCATCAGGAGATCATAAACGAGTCCCTGCCTCGCGAGTTTCACTCATTTAGCTGCCGCTTGTTATCTCTTAAATGACAAGGTGCCGCGTGTTTCTTTCTCACTCTCATTCACTTTCACCGCCAAGAAGCTTTGGCACCAAAACCTTTAAATTTTATGCGAGGTATTTGTATTCCAGACCACTTTATTACTATCGCTCTAAGCTGCTGATGGAAGATCTCTACAATAAAGCCGTTTAGTAACAATAACACAAATGTAACCTCTCAGAAGCTCATTTTGTTGCCTACCGTAAAATTTTAATTTTTTTTTTTTTTTTTTTTTACCACAAAAAATTGTTTAAACAAGTTTTTTCTAAAAATAAAAAAATAAAAATCAATCATCCCTTCCCCACTGAAAAAAGTCACAAATGGAAACATCATGAAACCCCAACTCACGAGCACAAGGTCCTCAGCTCGAAAAGAGACATTATAAAAGCCGAAAAAAACCAAGCACCAGACCTTTTTCTCTTCACAGATAGTCCCAGAAAAACATGAATATCCGGCCGTCGTCCCAGACACGAGTGACGACGTAGCTAAGGTAAAGCTCCAGAATTTCGAACGGCCTCCACGCAAAGGAGCACGCGATCGGATCTGCGCTCAGGGAAGAAAGGAGCCTCCACGTTTGTCGACGTACACGCGGTCCGTAGTCCCGAGCGTAGCTCAAAGTCCGTTCGGACGCGTTGGACAGGAAAGAAGGTAGAGTGTCGAGAGGCCACGAAGGAGGAGGAGGAGGAGGAGGAGGAAGTTCGGGCGTGAGCCGAGTGCAGGAGCGGTCGGGCAATACGGCTGGGAGCCGGGCGAACGGCCACTGCACGGTCAACAGGACCCGTAGGAAGCGGCGAAGGCCGTTTGTCAGAGCCTCCAGGGTCAGCTTGAAGCTGCTACTCTTGATACTCTAGTTCGCGAGTGCGGGAGTTTTACGTTCCATAGCCAACACCAGATAATCAGGAGGCGCAAACATGGCGTTCGCTGCTGCGAGGATGATACTCAAGGATAAGAGGAGGAAGCCGAGCAAGGAGGACTTTGCGCCCCGCAACAGGAGCAAGGTAACGCCTGCCTGTACACACTTTGTACGTTTCTCGTACCCGCGTCGATATTACGTGTTTTTATGATTTATACATTTATTTAGATATATGTATATACATATACATATCTAGACATCATACAGGTAACTTTGCGCTGTTTTAGTCTAGTTTAGTTCACGTAGTCTATAATATAGATGGTGTTTATATAGTCCATTATTATGTACATACATTTCGAGATGAATCTCCCCCACCCCCAATCATCAATCAGCCCCTTTACTCTGTTAGTACTTGAGGCGTCCCCGGTAGCTGTACTGTTTACGGCACGCACACGTGATACCCCCTTTGCTTGTCCTGTGGAGGGTAGCCAAAGTATTGCCACTTTGATTGCTCCACTGTAGGGGAGTGACGAGCAAGTAAAGACGCAGCTGAGGGCTTCTCGGATTTCGATACTGAACACGCTGTTTGATGTATCCTGCGTTGATGGATTCTCGGGACTTATCTCCGTTTTGTTGGTCTACGAGACCAGTTGGCTGATTATTCATTATCGGTTAAATTTTTATCCCTTAGTTAGTATCCAGTTTACTGACAGTGTTGAAAACAAATTTTTAATCATAAAAAAACAACGCTATATCCTTGACCTAACTCTAGGGTTACAATATTTTAAGCCTCCTCTTAACGAAATAATCCTCTGAGCAAGTGTTTTATTCGTTTAGTTTTCCATTTGAGTGCTTTTTAATTTAATAATGCACTCCCGCCGTGTCTCTACTTTTACGTACCACAATTTTGGTGTTGAACGAATTTTGCAGATTAAATTTTCATTTTATTAACTTCGTCGATGAATACTTCATAATAAAAAACGAAATTTTGACAAAAATTATCTCGAGTCAAGTGTTTAAAGAGTCATAACGAAAGTTTAAAAGAAAAATTAAACAGCAAAGCCCCATCGTTCACTTTTTCTAGCAATTATCATCATTGTACTACCTAAAAAATGATACACTTGACAGTATTTAAATAAAAAAAATTCAAATTACAATCTTTGAGCTTGAAAAGTGACCTATAAACGTGACCCAAAATCCCAATTATTCATGCATAAAAAAATATTTTTTTTAGTGCTAAAAAAAGAATTTAGTATTAAACATTAAACTAAACACATCAGGTGTCCCACACATAAATCATCGGACCAGCGCAATAGCTCTGATGAATCGTTTAGCGTGACATGCCACAGCGTTATCCGAAACAACTAATCATTTGCAAATAAATTCGCGTGCAAACTTGAGCAGCTTGGCTCCCAGCAACTGAGCAGCTATAAGCTCATGCACGCACCTGCTCGTCGTTTGATATGACGCCTACTAACATGAGTACTTTGTGCAACCCAAGGCCTGCTCACGCGAGATAAGACGTTTCTAATTAAGAGATAACATTTGTAGTGGGAAAAATAAATAAATAAAACTGAGAACTGCTTTATTCCAACGACATAAAATTCAAAAGCTCTGACTAACCGAAAGAGGGAAATACCTAACGATCCGAGCTTTATTGCGAGTTGACGATAAAAAGGTGACGCAGGGCATTTTTCAGTGTCACGTAGACTATGCTATAAATTATTTGTGGAGGAGAACAAATTTGCATTTTCCCTCACGAGTGTGGGATCGTCAACTTTACTTGGCTCTTGAGATTCACACCATTTTCTTTTTTGATGTAAAATTTTCAGACTAAATCACTAATTTTCTTCGTTAATCAATCGCGAGCTCTGGTAATTTCGTTCGCGTAGTTTAAACAATTATCATGCAAGCAACGACCATTGAGAATCGATTTTTCCAACAATAACTCCCCCCAACTACTACTACTATCCCGCGTTTTTTTCTGAAAAAGTCGCGGTGCAATCGGTACCAAAGTCGAACTTGTAATTCAATAGCGTTGGCAACGATTTAAAATTTATTTCACTCCGAAAATAAGGCGAAACTAGAGCTGCCATCCATTATACTCAGCCTCGAGCAGTAGCACAAACTCTTTTCGAACTTTAATCGAACCTCGAACTCGTTTATCGCGATTTCTCCGTATTTACTTTTCAATGCATACAGTGTTAGTTCTTTATGCTTTTTATCTCCAGTAAAAGAACGTCATTGTTTGCAAGATGGATATTTTTATCAGTCGAGGCTTTAATCCTTGCTCATACATTATGATCATGCTCTTGAGCTGCAACTCATGATTAAAGAACCAAATCCCATAAAGGATTGGTAAGTTGTCACGGGGCATGTACACGTGGAAGGGGATGCACGCGTTCGCTCATTTTAATCAGAGCACCGTTGTACGCACACGTTTGTGGCTATTATGAAACTTAATCCGCTTTGCCTTCAATAATCTGGCAAACATTTAAACGGATGAGGATACTCATGAAACGAAGTTTGTCCAAGCTATGCCTAACGAATTCATGCGCACTTAGTGATTATACTAATTCATCTACACCGAGCTTATCATTGCAGAAGCAAAAGGTATCGCTTATTAAAGTGTCCTCATTTTAACGATTTCACTTACTGTCGTGGGGTATCGATGTTCTTTGCACTACAGTAATTATGTGGCTAGTTATTATTCTAACAGCAGAAAAAATAGTTCCTTGTACACGCTTAAATAATAAAAAAGTGACTTCCTACCCAGCAAACTCTATCAATGCAAGTTCACATCGAAATTCATCATAACTCTTCTCTTCTTTTAAAAAATACCCAAGCACCTTTTCAAACAACATGTTACAAAAGCACTGAGTTTTTTATCTCTTTACCATCCTGCTCTCCGTCGTGAGTATTAGCCTTTGATCAGATAAAGCGAACACTTTGTGCACCCTGCCAGCGATTAAAGGCCCAGAGAACGCCCTAATGACCGCTATTACTCCGGATAACGGGAGATATTTCATTAGGCTCATAGCCTGCAGGCGTGGCATAGGCGTCTGATAAAAAAAGAGTAATTTCATCTCCACCCGTATTCAGTTGCGTAATATTGGTGGGTCAACAGTATACCCGCTCTCTTCTGTGTCACGATGATGGTGCCTTAACGAAATTTGATAAGTGTTACTGATCTTCAACGGATGAACAGAAATACGAAATATAAGGCAAGGCAATAGCATCTCGAGATTTGCTTCGTTTTCAGCAGTCTCTTCCAGCTGTTGAAAAGATAGTGGGATAACAGAAAATCAAACAGACAAAAGGGCCTGACTATCTCTGATCCAACATCCTACGTAAAGTAATCCTTTGCAATTCTTCAACATCCCATCAGTTCGTAGAAGAAACAACAGCTTTGAGAATACACAACAACGTCGACGAAGTACAAGAGAAGCGTACGATATAGGATGCAGCCTTCGAGCCAAATCCCCGAAAAGTGTATCTCGTTCGTTATTTCACTCGAGTTTGCGAAAATCCAGAGCCAGAGAGGAGGTCCTGCAACCGAGGGAAAGTCGTTTTATCGATTCTCCAAGGCGCGCGCTCATCGGGATGAGGAGAAGGGTGGGCGAACGCTTTTGGCTAGCTCTTCCACTCCTTTTTTGTGATCTTCTTCTTCTTCTCATTCTTATCGAGGATGAGGGCATTTCTCACGGGCTACACTCCGCCTCTCACAGAGCTTTTGATAATAGCCTGGACAAGAGCATGTGTATCCTGTCGTCCCTGTGGTGGTTCTCCTTTTCCGCTTACTCCCTCCATCTCTCTCTTCTGGTTGTGTACGTGTACTTAAACGTGAAAGGATGTTGGTCGTAACACATTGTGGCCAGCTATGCCAGCTAATGCCTTCTAACCCGTGAGAGTTTTGGACACCCGTCGTTTCGGTGAACTCTACTGCAAGTCCTGAGCAAGTTAGTGGAAAACGGAAAAGCACTGTGGAACTAGGTTGTATATGTGTACACGTTGCGTAAATGTAGCGTTTCTTCGCTCATTTTTTGCGATTTCCAATTTTATCTTTGGTATTCAATTTTAAGCTACAAGATAACTAAGATATCAATTATTAAAAATGCCAAGAAATTATGATCTACAAAATCCAAAACATTATTCGTAAATACATTGTCTAGACATATTGTTTGACGAGGAGGGAGGAAAAGAGCTTGCAACAAATTGCACTTAGCAACGAAATGTTTGGAGGTCACGTTTGCAGAATAAAAACCCTTTGATCCATCTGTAACGTACGATATACAATTGTAAGTTCTTAAAGTTTAACAAATTATTTACGTATGCTCTTCAAGTCTCATAACTTTTTTTGCTGATGATTTCTTTGAGTCTGTGGATATCACTACATGATTTTTTTAGCCCCAACAAACTCACGTTCATTTGATGAGCCTATGACTTTAAAATCGAAACTTTTTTCGATCATCGAAATTTTCTTCCACACAAACCAATTCATCAAAGTTACCAAGTTCACGACCCAAAGAAACACAGTTTTGGGCAATCTCATAAAAAGCAATTGAAAAAAAAAAAAAAAAAAAAAATAAAGCGAGAACATCAATAAAACTTCAAAAGCGGAGTAAAATGCACACAGAGAATTGACGCTCGTAGTCACAATCGATTTCCAGTCTGTCCCTCCTATCGACTTTATTTAGTCCTAACGGACATCGCGAGTCATTTCCATGCAGCAGAAACAGCATAGCTCAACGATTGTATTCCAGCTACAACTATGGGAGAAGAACGCCACTGCTTGCCAAGAAAAAAATTGCGCTCTCTCATGTATCGATGAACAAAAAAAAAACCACTGTCACTGTGTGAAATCGAAATTCGCTAGCTGGTTGCCCACGTGTATCATGAGAGTTAGATTAATGGTCAAGCAATTGAGCTCGCGATGGTATAGATACACTGAGGCAGGGCCATGAAAATGAATGAAACGAGAGTCTGGGGAGGGAGAGTGAACAGCAGTACCTTTCTTGCTAAAGTATACGAGACGGAAAAATCTACGTGGACAATGACTAAACCTTACTCCCAAATCGATATCATAAAGAGATGATGGATGTTGATTATGTAATGTTTCAAGCAAAATGATTATACTTGTATAACGTAGCGAAATTTTTCTTTATCCCTATCGCCTCGCAATGTTGAATTTATGAATATCGGTCCCAGGCGGTCGATCCAATGGATACGATAATCGATTAAATCACTTGCACGATTTTTTCATCGATCGTTTACCAGAGGGAAGAGAGCATGTATGGAGCGTACAGCTTAATTAAAACTCTTCTCAAATTTATGCGTGCACACGGTCGTTGGGAGCAAATTTAGATAACCTGATTGCACCAGGGCTAATTGTATATTAATAAGGCTCTAAACGTATGGCTGTGCAAACAGTATTTTCTCCCCCGGCTGGAAAATAGATGTACCGATACATAATATTACGGGACCTACTTTTGCGCTGAAAGAGGACGAGAAACGTGCACTGTGTGTGCAGACCTTAAGCGAAAACTTAATTAGCGGAGATTTAAACCTTAACTTAATCAAATTGCTGAATGACTTTACTTACCACGTGTGATGTTATTGAAGCTGTTAAAGTTAATTTACAATTTTTGGAGATAGCGCGTGCGTTTGAGAATTGATGGAAGAAAGCAGTTTGGAACTTGAAATTATCAGTTGTACGGACTCTTTGTGATATAACTTTTGGTGTTTCGCGAAAAATATATGAACATTTTGGATTATTGAAATATTTTTCGAAAACTGATGCGAAAAAATGTAGTCATAAATTTATACTAGTCAATCATTCAATTTATGAACGTTATCTTGCTTAGCTCATAAACTTTCGCTTAAGAATAAATACAATCAAATCACTGACAAGCTGCTGAACTCAAGATACGCAATATGCATTGCTAGCTTCATGTCAAGCTGGCGAAACTTTTTATGTTTTAGTTCGTTAACCAGCAACAAATTTCGTCTTTGCATAACTTATTAGTAACAAGTAAACGACAAATAGTCTATAGATTTAGAAATAAGGGGTGCTGCTAGCTTAACATACGTGACC
Source organism: Copidosoma floridanum (assembly GCF_000648655.2). Next base: position 45,081 of record NW_019379749.1, on the reverse strand, counting down.
AACGTTGAATTTTTTCCTCTTTTTTTAATTAATTTTTGGCGTGAGTGCTTCGGTCGTAAGTTCTATGCTCAATCTAAACTGACTAATTTTCAATTTTCCCATTTAATGTAATTATAAGAAAACCAAAATCAAGAAAAACGACAATTGTGGAAAAAATTAAATTGCATATGCAACCCTACAGTGGTAATTATTTCAGATCTTTAATAAAACTCAGCCTTGATGTGAAGAACAGCCCCTCGACTTTTTCAAAAAAAATCAACCTTCTTCAAAATTCTCTCAAAAAAAACATTAAAGAATCTAGGATAGGTCAGAAGAGAACGATGCTAAACTTTCGTATGCAAGTCAGACTTCTACTTTTTTCACTATAGTGAAAAGTGGAAGGACAGACTTTAAAAAATTTTATTTTTTAAATGTATTACAATTTTTTATCAATTTTCTGACAAAATGTGTAAAACTCAAAATTTTCTATATTGTAATTAACAATTCCCAAATATTTGGTAAATCAAGACACTTATATGAACGCATACGTAGCCAAAAAATTAAGGTACCCTTCAAAAGTGACTATTAGATAAATCATTGATTCCCAAGTTACGAGAGTAGATCCTAGGTGCTCTCCAAAATCACTCTGAACGTGCAATGAACACGACTGTATCCACGGCAATTGCCAGCACACGCATACACGTAATGTACAATTAACCCCAATCCTTCACAAGGGAATACACGTCCACCCCAAAACAACGAGCAGAAACATTATGTGCACGAGCAGTGCCTTATACATTTCTCCACAGAGAAGAGCAGTAGCAGCAGCAGCAGCAGCTCGCACACTTGTACGTTATCGCCACCCTCTCTCTCCTTGCCCTCTTACCTAATACGCGTGTATCAATGTCAGTCTCTCTGTTTGAGTATCACCAGCCCACCCACTACCCACCCCAAAAAACTCACTCGTTAACCACTTAAACTCTGGTAATCTGCATCCACACGCTTGTATGCGCACATATTTTTGTGTAAACGAGTACACCTACCCACATCCACATAAGCGTACACTCTGCAGAGAATACACACGTGGGAACTTTTTTCCACCTACTCTGTGTGCCATTTTCTCCTCCCGACCCTCTGTTTTTTTTCTGCGATTCTTCTCTTACTATGTACATGTATGCACCCACTACTACTATGCTATATTATAAGTAACAAAATCAAAATACGTATAAAAAAATTTACTCTATTTACTCTATCTATAATTTGTCTTTGTATACATCATACATATAAATACATTTTTTCATATTTTATATATACTATCATTATTTTTCACATAATAATTGTGTATGCTTTGTTCAACTTTTTTACTCTCACGTTCTCTATGTAACCTTTTTACTTTCTATGACTCTATATGCAGTTTAGCGTGTGGTAATGAACCGTACTCTCTGTACTTGTGTTTTTGCAGGCCCGCAGCGCCAGTACAAGTAGCTTTAGAAGCCTGAGCCAGGTACTATATGAATATGGACAAAAACAAAATTTTTTTTTCGTTTTTTTCGTAAAATATGATTCTTTTGTCACAAGTTCGACTTCAATTTTTCATAGGAACGTCAGTAGGACTAGTACGAGAGCGCATTTTTTTTGTTTTTTTTTTTTTAGATAGAAACCTGATTACTCATACTATACGCTCTCTTAGCATTAGTCTCAGGCGTGTGCGTACTTTCGTGGCTGTAGATTGACTAGTCGATCTCGTTAGTTAGACAACTGCACTTTTACTGAGCTTATGTAGAACGCACATAACAAGACACCTATTACAATGAGACCAGTTTTTGTTACCCTTTCACAGGTTTAAGGGATTCGAGTCAACGTATGGTCAGACAATGATTCGACGCTTTTCTCGCACTGTGTGCTTTTTGTATGGAAATTGCTGTACTGAAGACACGTGTGTCACTTTTAATTAAAAGCTTTCTCATATATATTCAAAAAGATTAATTAATTGATATTATATCAAAGGCTTGTGCTTAATGTAACAAAATGTATTTTAAATCCCGGTACCAACGCGACAAGCTGATTTTTTTTTTCGCGACAACAATTAAGCTACAGAACACTCAACTAACGCACCTACCGATGTATCGTACCACAAGCTCGCAGTTGAGTCGCCGCGTACAATCACACTGATATAGATCTATTGTATACGCTAACCTCGAGAACTGTAAAATCGCAAGCGAAGAAAAACTGGAACAACCCGCCCAAAGTGTACACACACGATGAACGAGAAAAAAAAGTGTACCAATTGAAAAACGGGGTCACATGTATACACATACAGTCAACCACGCATGCATGCTAGCACCAGATAACTCTTCAGCGAGAAAATGACGAATGAGGCATGCACCTTCATCTTCAGCACGTAATAGCTGGACGTAGTTACGCAGCAGTGCTGACATGACTTACTAAAAAGATACAAAGTCACTGCTGCTTTTGGCGACCCACTGATGTATGCACTCATTTTTTTATTTTATTTATTATTTTTTTTTTTTTTGTTACTCTTACATTTACTTGATTCTTCTTCTTTAATACTAGAAAGTGTGGCTGCGCTGCTCAACAGACAAACATGTCCACACAGTTAGACTAGTCAGCAGAGAAAATGCGTGCTGGTGGTGTCTAGAGACAGAGTGAAAGTAGCACGAGCACGTGTATAGTGAAACGATGGTTATTGTTGTTACTATTTGTTATTGCATGAAATTTCGTTCTTTACAGCGTGTGCGCATAAAAATCAGATATATACTTGTCTCAACTTGTTTTCTCTATCTCTTTCTCTTTCTCCTCCTTCTCCACTATCAAGAAATTCTCGGTGGCCTTTTTGATGAAGCTGACGTTACGATACTAAGGACACTTTTATGTGATAAAATGTATAAGCTGACATGAGTTTTTTCATCCACTACATACATTTTTACTAAATTTCATTGTAGGTTTATTTTAATTGGAAAAAGTCGTCTATGATTTAAGAGAATAGAAATACTGCCTGAAATGGGAAAGAGACTTGTGACTTTATTTTGAAAATATAGATACTTGTGAACGCAGTGAATATTTGACAAAACTTTTCCAGCGCTTAAAAAAATATCGTGTTTTTTAAATCCACCAAAAGTTTACATTTACGCATAAGTAAAAAAGTACCACCTAAATACGCATACAAGGACAGCGGGATTCAAGAAGTGTTTTTTTTTTCTGTGTGAGAGAAGATTTTTTTTTCAATTGAGGTCATATTTTGTATTATACGTCAAGTAAGTAACAGCTTTAATTTATGAAATTGCTGATCTGAATATGGGTCACGGTATATTGCGCTGCTTGTGACATAAGATAAATTCTAAAGCCGAATATCAACTGACTTAGTATAAGTATAAGATTTTGTGATGTCGTAATGTAAATTTCTACTTAATAACCGTATTATTCCAAATTGTTATCATCTATTAAAGTTAAAATATAATGTGATTTGAATTATAAGTAAGTTAACATTTTATTTGCCTTTATATTCGAGTCGTGCAAAAAACATACCTTATAAAATATTGTAACAGATTTTCTTACTTACAAAATGTAAAATTCAGTTTACTATTTACACGAAGTTATATTATACATCGAACAAATTTACGAGCACAAATAAGAATAAATAAATACTGCACTTGTTTTCCTACTAGTAGTTAAATATTAGGTGACCTTTTCATTTAAAAAATGGGGCGATTCAAATGACTATAAGATAAGTAGCAAGTAAAATACAGACTTTCTCAATAGAGAGGCAGTGGCTGTAAAAAGATGCACGTATTTTATCAATTTTTAATAATAGTAATAATAGTAATAACAAAAATAGTAATAATAATAATAATAATAATAATAATAATAATAATAATAATAATAATAATAACCTAAGAGTTCTGGTCAGGGTATTGAAATAAGAGAGTCTAAGTTCGTATACGCTCTTCAATTACTTAACATTTGGAGTAAGTATATTTATTTAATAAATAGAGAGTAGGCAATCGTCCAGGCTGTAAGATAAACAGACCTTTGGATATTACGTAAAACTTAAAAGGTAGAGGAAGCTCGTACTCTTCAAGATTATGCAACAAACTTTTCTAACTTCCTCGTTACTCACAATATAATGGTTTATTTGAATATTTTCACGAAGACTGTCATATTTCTCGTAAACAACCAATACTCACTATTGCTTTCAAGAAATCTCTTTCTCAATGAAAGCTCTAGGCTACCGCTGAAAGTGTAAAGTCAACTCACACATTTCACGAAATTTTTACTTATCATCATACTTGAAATGCCTCATATTTTCAATCTAATGCTTTCCATACTTATGAGGTAACTTGGCCAGCGGGCGGGCAGAGTCAAGGCATCAGGCACTTTAATGGGACGAAGGAAGGGGAGAAAACGAGAGGGAGGAGGACAAAATAGGGTGAATGCACCCCTTGATGCCAGTCACTCTTTCCGCTCCAGTTGTTGGATGAAAAATTTCACGGAGTATTTATTTTGAGCCGGTGTTCGGAATAAATAGCGCTGTCACGAATTGAAAATTAATGAAGGCGAAAGTGCGCGCATTGAGATCGATTTCAATAATGGATCGAAAGAGGTACGGGTGGAATTTTTAATTAGTCACGTTCAGTTTTGTTGAAAAGCATTGTTCGGATGGAACAATGTATGGCAGTGGTAATGAATTATTGGTAAAGTACATGCTCGTGTATTAACATGACATAATCAATCGACTCCCTAACGTATTGTAAAAAAAAAAAAAAAAAAGCTTGGTGACAAACCAAATCTCATTATGAAATCTAGGAGCTGGGAATTAATACGAATCCCTTGTAGTTGTACGCAGATAATCAGAATCAACGTAACCACTCCCGGGAGCATACCAGAGCTGACTTTGGCTAAATGCCGTTACATACAACTAAACTCGGCGTGGGTGGTATGTGACGTTCTCCATTCTCATCATATATTATGCATCTGGCGTTTCTAATTGTGTCATTGATTTATAACTCTGGCAAAACTAGACTATTTTTCATCATTCCTCTACTTTAAAGTATTATAATTTATTAAAATGCATGCGAGAATAATTTCGCACTGGTCACGTGTAAGTAAAATTTCATCTAAAATTTTATCGGAAGAGCCCACACTAAGTGAGCCATTTGGCTCATAAATTACACTTCATGGAGTTTCCAAAAATCAATTCTCTTTTCTCGAGGTACTAAATCCAACGACCAGAAGTTCGAATGTGAAGCAATCTGAATTTCAAAAATTCGACTTCTATCCTGTCGACTCCTGATTTCCTGTACTTTCAAACAACTCTCCAGAGCTACGATAAATTTCTTGGCTACTCGAGCAAGAAGGTCCCGCAAGGCCCAACCTTGATTTCGTCCAAAAATAAAGAGACAGCAAACGCCCTCCAAATTCATCCTCCTTATTCGATTCCGTAGTGACTCAATTTTATGCTCTAAACAAGGTCGTTTCGGATACATTGGAATTCACTTGAACAGATTATGTAGAAAAACAATGATATCACGATGGAAACATATGGTAGAAGATTCTTTATGTCTCCACATCAAAGCAAGTTTAACTCATTCTCCCCCTCCCTTTCAAAAAAAAAAAAAAAAAAAAAAAAAAGATTCCGGTTCACCATGTGGACCTCCATCTCAAGGTGCCAATGACAGTTATCGAACGCCACGTGCGGAGAATGGAAACGAAACATATACATGTATGAATGTCGAAGCAGTCGAGGAAAAGAATCAGCAGTGGTGCTTGTCACGAGATTTGAATGAAATACAGCTCGGAAAACACGATCGATGGCCCAGCTAGTAATGCAGCAGCAGCAGCTCTTTTCTAACACCAACGATGGCAGGGTTGGCTTCTCGTTAATTATTAATCCCCCAGTCCGACTCTCCATGCGCCTTTACATGTATGTGGGTGGATGGGTGGGTGGTTGGGAAATACGTGCGGGTGAGGCTTCGCTTGCCTTGCGTTGCATGTCACTCGCGAGGGCACTGACATTATTGCCCCAGTAGTATAGCAGTGGCATTAGTCAGCCGACAGGAGAAATTGGCTGAGCGAAAAGCGATGCTCGACTCTTTTACAGCTGCATTTCAAATCCTCTTTGTCCGCTCACGGTTTAAACACCACAATGGATTTTTTATGTTGGGCAGAAATTGCTTTTAATTAAATTGGTTGCTGAGTGAAGAAGGAATTGATTCTACTATTATCTGAGGGTTTTGTTGTTAGAGGAAAATTGGATTATCTGAGTCGTTACTATTTTTCTAGCCCTTCGACAGAGATTGAGTTTGAGACTTTTTTTTCTGGTTTTATTTACATATTAATATGGGAGTAGAAAAGCGATTTTATTCGTGAAATCAGCATAGGTGGCTCATCAGTATGGTGTATTGGCACACTTGAGATCTTCTCGTGCAGTAAAAACACGGGGTCAGTAGGGACGATGAATCCGTTCGTGAGTCAAGTACGTACTTTCATGTATGTAAAAGAAGGTCGAAAGGAAAGCACCGATCCATTGAAAGATCAAGTAGATTGGACTCAATACCTACACGAGAAAAGGAGTGATTTTGTTTTTATTAAAGTAAGGGCAGATGTGAATGACCTGTTCTACAAAAAAAAAAAAAAAATGAATTGGATGTATTGACTTGGGAGCAAACAAAAAATTGGACGAAATTCCAAGGGAAACGATTGGACGACGAAGAAAGGAAGGACTGACGAGTTGGAAGAAGACGGTGAAAGCTTGGACAACAAATAGGTCAAAAAAGCTTCATAGAGTGAAAAAGTAAAGTTCCAAACGATAACCAAAAAATAAACAAAGTTGACTTCAAGCACATTAGGGTGATTTTCTCGATAGGCTTTATGTGGGATGGTACAAAATATCGTGATTAAAAAACGATGTCAGATGTACTAACTGGTATGCTTGACCTCCAAGTCGTAACGTAATCACCTATACACGTGGTAACATCGAAGAATGCGTGCACCGATCTAGTTATAAAATGACCAGCGATGCACGTACTCATGATAATGCACAAAAAAATATTTACTTAGTAACGATAAAATCAACTATGACAATGCAAATAGTGACATTAAATTTAAATAACACAATAGTCACCGCAGACACGTTACAAAAAACAACAGCAGCATATTTACACTCTATTTGTGTCAGCCAGTCACACGCACCTCCTCGAATGCAACAGCTTGGTTTTTCGTGTACACAAAAAAAAAAAAAAGATCGTTATATGAACGAGAAAAGGAAACGGATGGTTTGTCAACGTAAATGCTCGAGTTGCCGCAAAAATTAAAACTCCTTGACCTCACCTCCCTCTCGATCCAACCAGCTGCGCGTGCACGCGAATCGGAACAAAACTTATCCCTCGCGAATTCAGTGAGGTAAAAAGTGTCGACTTTCTTCGTTGCAGGTACGGCACCGTTTTGCACGCGAGATCTCCTGAACACGCACACTTGACTAATCCCTGAGGAAAGGGAGCTGCATTTTTAAAACGATGAAACGACCCACTTTCCCATCGGATACGCGTGGCTGAGAATTATTGGAGTAGAGAATAAGAGGATATACGCCCAAGGAAGTTGGCTGAAGAGGATTTTATCATGGTCGTGCAGAAGTGGAGTTTCGGATGCGTATGTGAGCTATTTGGCTTCGCTAAACTCGGTGAGGTTAAAAACTCCGGGGTAGGAAAAGTCAGTCAGATCTAAATGCGGTTACAGTGCTCTCGTTTGGCCACTCACTCAAGTGTGCGATGAGTTTTGAGATTACGAGGGTTTTTCGTTTGAAATGAAAAAATTATGGTTTTTTAATTAGGGTAAAGAGAGTTTTTCAGGGTGATGCGTGAGTTTGTACTGTGAATCAAATTAAGTTGCTTGGATTTTTAAACTTCTATGAAATGTGTGCCAATGGTTCACGGGCAACAAAATTAATCCATACGCTCAATTACTGAATCGAATATATCGAAACGAGTAACTTTAATGCATGAAGCATTCTATCATACATTTTAAGCGCTTGCAGACACGCCCTAATTTTTCAATCGTTTCAAGAATAAAATAGTTAAGCTTAGAAATGATAGTTGATGAATCCGTGCACGTCCGGAATTAACTATGACTTAAGTGCAACATTTTCTTTTTTTAATATGATTTAATATGCATATTACTAGCTACTATTAAAGCGAGTGAAAAAAAAATCAATCCAAGAACGACCAAGTACTCGAATAGTCATTCTCCCTAGAGCGCGTAAACTTAATCCTCGAGCAACAAGACACCAACCACAATTCCAAGCCCACGAGAGCCGAAGTGCAAGTTATAATGGGGCGCAGTAATCTAAGTCACCACCACTATACATACATTGTGCAGGTATATATGGAGTAGAGCGGGTGGTCTATAGCTCGCACACACAGAGCAAAGAGACTTGGATCGTTTCAGATAGGCCACACAGGTACGTGCACGTAGCACCCTATTGCGCAACTGGGTCTCCGAGAGATAAAGCAGCCCCGAGGAGGCTCGGATTAAAGCGGCGACCGCAAGTCGTGTGCATGCATGTATGGATGCCACTGCGATTCTGCCAGGGCGCGTTACAGGGTACACATTTTACGATTCCGCTGATTCGGCTTGAATGTACTTACAACGATCTTTGTCGGCTTGTGCCCCCCCCCCCCCTCCAAGAAATTTCAGTGCCCCTGGCGTTGACAGTCGTTTGGAATGATACCGTGCATCGTCTTGAGAGACGCTCGAGTGTACATGGCTGCTGAGTGGCAAAGTAGTTATTGTTGTTCATTGCACACCAAGGATGGGAGAATTGGAGCAAGGGATCGATGGCGTTTGCAGGTTGGATACAATGAGAATAGATGCAGTTTAGTGATGCTTGAGGGGTCAATTTCTGGGTGATGGGAACATTTGTTCGGCATTTTTGTGATTTTATGGGGTGTATTTAATTACGATACTGGTGAAGGGAATATTTGGTGGACAAACGAGACTTTAGGAGATGATTTTTGGTTCCTTAGGAAAAAAATGAAATACATGTTATGTACTGGTTCTACAATTGTTATTTTCAGGGAAATCTGCAACTTTTGATGATAGAAATGAAGCAAACTTAACTTGACTTAACTTCACTGTGACTCGGTTATAAGCTCATACGACATCAATATCCATCGAATACTTATCAACTAGAACCTAGAGTGTGTTATGTTACACTCGTCATAAAATTTGAAGACATTAAATGTTTCATTTCTAGTGTTAAAAAACTAAAGTTTATTAGTTTGTTAGAAAACGTGATATATTTTGCCTGTACGGGTCCATAAAATGGTTCTAGAGGACGTTTATTTGTGACCAGATACTATAAATCATCTCCAAAAACCCTAGCAAAATATTATTTTACCAGTATTTCTCTTTCCATCAAAATGACCAAGTCCCAGCCAACTATTCTACCCCTTTATTTCTAGAAATATTGTTTTGGAATACCTCAACAAGCACACATAAATTTTCCAGCCACCTGTAATTCAAAAAGCACATAATCACAAGTATTGCGACCCTGCACGCAACCATTACCCAGCTGCAACGATCAATAGACCCAACACTCGTAAAATCTTAAAGTCCACAGTTGATGTCATTTCGAGATAAGTTAGCAGTCCAACCGTACATGTTGAATGATCGATACCACAGCTGGTGCGGTCATTTACGATAACTGAAAGCCAATGGCGGGGATGAAAAAGACCATGGGAGTAGATGTATGGCATACAGAAAACGAAGATAAGGGAGAACGAATAAAACTACCAGTTGTTAATGAACGAGTCTCGATGTATCGAAATCGATTTTTTTTCCCTGCCACCCCCCGGTGATTGATCGGCTTTCGTGCACGAGAATGCTCCTTTTCGAGTTGGCGCGAGCTTTTACGCGATCCAATGGCAAAGGTGAACCTGGCCAGCGAGCTAGTAAACTAGCATGGGCTCGCCTCAGCAGATTTCCAATGCAGAGTATACCTGAGAGTCGATTAATCTCGAGCAACAGCCAGCAGCTATCGGACAATGTAAGGACGACTCGGTGAACCTCCCCCCTGCGTGCCGCGCGTCTTTGCACTGGTCCGCGACGATTTCACCGAGGTTATTATTTCAGAGCCGAGACGTTATGTACGGCGGGTGGACCTACTTTATTTGCGGGGGAGGGCAGCCGGAAGTTTTCGTGGACGGGCTGAGGGGTAGCTATAACTCAGCTGATTTAGGGTGGGCGTCGCGCGTGGCTTTTGGCGCATAAGCAAAAAGAGGAGACAGAGAGCTGACTTGAGGAGTTGGGAAAGGAATTTCTTTTTATCTTTGTACCTTGTTTGCACTGTCGGTTTGTTTATTTTATTTGAAGATTTTTATTGGTTACTAGGGGCTGTGGATTTTCGAGTCTTTTTTAAAACTTCTTATGCCATTTTGATAATTTTTTTTAGGATCATCAAAAGTCATGAGAACTCTATAAGTATGTCGTTTGAGGTCTTTGAAGGGCACTCTACATCTAACAAAGTTTTTCAATTTAAGTTGTGCTGTGGGTTTTAAATGACTTCTGATGCATTTGCAAGACTCCAAAAATTTTAGGAGATGAGTTTGCTCGATTTAATTTTTAAGGTGTTTGATGGAATCGTTATTAAGGATATGATTGATCACTGATCACTAACCATTAAAATATTTATAAATTTTCAAGAAAACATTTATCAGAATTAATGATCACCCCAAGTGCCGTATCATACGCCATACCTTATCCCAGAAGTAGGACACGTGCTTACCCAAGGCTCGTCCATTACTTAAAAAAATAATAAAATAAAATAAGTAAATTGAAATGGTAAAAATGTTGTTATTTCTTATGCTTTAAAACGATAACATTGTCAGAATTATCGGACAAGTTCTCCTAAAATGACTTAATTAAATAAGTACGCCCCTGATGCATAGACAATTAATTTAATGAACTCCTAGTTTCCTTCGTTGCTGCTGTTTCTCTTCGTCTGGAAGCATCCATTTTATTCTAGCTCTATTCAATTGTTCCTCTCAACGTGTACGCGATTGAGTTACAGATGCAGCAGCTGGCAGCAGCAGTTACATTGTGCCGAAGCTCGATGAATATTTAAAGCGCCGTGGTCTTGGCTATGGATCTGTGGATGTATCTTGTTGCGAAATGTAGGCTATTGTTTGTCCAATGTCGTTTCTTCAAGTTGCTCGGTACGAATACCTAAATGAAGGATCTATGGCCAATCAGGTAGAGATAGTGCAAAAACTATGAATATCTTACTTTCTACTGGTGTGCAAAACTGGACTCTTCTGTTGTTTTTACTTTCGAGCTGATGTACTTAAAGTATGATTCGGTGATGATGTAGCAAAATTACGTCTCGAATTATTATTTTGACTGTTTACCAAACATATTTGTTGAATCAAAGTAATTCACAGTAATTAACTAGGTAAAGTTTGCAATGATTTTTTTATTTCTTCATTTCAAAATTATGTTGACCTCCTTAGGTTTTTGAAATTAAAGTTCTAATGATATTTAATACAGTGGATACAAATAAGTTTTATTGAATGTAAAAATTTCGCACATCAGCGTATGATAACCATATATTCCCAACTTATTGTTCGTGGAATCTAAATGCTGTAAGAGTAGCAAAGTAAACTAATTTTTTAGTAGAGGCTTCCATCTCACCTTAATTAGAACTCACGGTTAAAAATTTGTTTGAACCATACCTTGAAGCTAGATATCTTTGAACTGTGTTAGTAAAGATTTAAAAGTTAACGTAAATGCGAAGCATTTATCAAACGAAATTCTGAACTTTAAATATTTATCAGATTTTTACGAAACTCTCATTTCGTCTGGCACAAGCTGTTTCCTCTGTACATTATGAATTAAAAACTTTTAATCTCGTCATCATTAACGGAAAAAATACTTGAAATCTCGAATCCTTTCGTGTATTGATGCTGGAATGATTAAATACTGGGAAGGATTTTTTGGAAAGGAGAACGTATAGTACATGAGTGCGGACGCTGGAAAAACTTGTTGTTACATGGAAGTTTTAAAACAAGAGTTAAGGCGTGGGATTTTTGCTCGTTCAAAAACAAACTTATTATACGGAAGTATGTAAAAAAATTGCTTGCTCGATGTTTAATGCGATTCCAAGATTACTGCCCAAGGATAAGTACATGATAAAAAATGAGAAGTTATAAATTTTAAAGTCCAACTAGGTCCATTTTTCACAAGTTAGTAAGTGTGTTAACTTTAAAATATAAAAAAATGTGTCGATATTTATTATCAACTATAGTAATACATCTGTGAATTCAAATTGAACTTGTTTCATAAAATCATAAAGTAAACAATTTACATAAAAAATCATGTGATCACAAGTCATCACTTTCCAAAAGTGTAAAATGATACGCAATTAATAATCTGATGAAAAAATAGTATATTATTTATTAAATAAAAATCATTCGCTCTTTATCAACAAATAAATTAACATTAAGATGTAGATATATTAATAATGTACACGTAGCATATAAACAATGTGTTGAATATATATATCATAACCATAATCATCGCCATATCCTCAATCACCAGTCATCATCTCCATGAATTCTGAAAACAAAAATAATTCATCATTATTTGATAGCTTTAAAAAACTATGTATACCAAATATATATACTTGATGAAAGTGTGACATACATTAATAGCGTGTTGATTAGTAAAATTACTCTCGAAAAAAAAAAAAAAAATTTGTTATTGATATCTTAAGTCACAGGTCTAACGAGATCTATCTTCCTCGAGGGCCCAGACTCGGCCCATCTCGCCTCGGTGCATGGCAGATATACTTTTTTTTTTATCTAACTACCTACTCCGCAGCACCAAGATCCAAACAAAAAAATGGGCCGAGTGACTACCTTGACTACTATTCCAGTTTTCTTTCTCCTCGTGCTCACTTTCCGAATGCTATTGAGACTTCGCGTGGCTCGAGATGCTCGGAGGCTGGATTTATAATTAAAATATCGGATCCACCGAGCACATTCAATGCGCGAATTTATCCTTTCCTTGACTCCGCAGGCATTTTTTTCCCCCTCGTTTTTATACGTACACCTAGCCTCACGTTTATAATATGTGCGTCCCATTTAGTCACGAGTGAAAAAGAGGAAAAAAGAGCAAAGAGGGCGACACGAGTGGCTTTTCTTAATTAGAAGAAAAAAAAAAAAAAAAAAAGTTCCCCAACGAATCCCACGACGCGGTCGAGGCTCTTTTGTCGGGTGGAAGGAGTGAAAAAAAAAAAAAATCAGCAAGTCACTCGTGCCCCTATTTTTTCATTTTTTCCGTGCCACCTGCTCGAACGCTGCCTAGTGCGAGTCAAGAGCTTTTTGGCGCTCCATTAATTTCACGTGTGTGCGTTAATAATATACGCCACAAGCGCACGCGTGTTCTAAAAAAAAGTATTTCCAATCTTGAAATGGTTAGTTAAACACTGTCCTTCTATTCTACTATAAAAAACATATCGGCACTTTTTCCCCCTCGAGAGTATTTGCTTTTAAGAAAATCAATTTAACTAAATTGGTGTGGGTTACTTTTTAAAAATTAAAATTAATACAAGAACAGCACAATGTAAAAAGCTGTCCAACTGTTCACAAGCGGAATGCTAATTTCCGAAGTAATATCTAAGTGACCTCGTGGTCACGATAGCATCGGAGCGTGAACAGCAGCAAATTCAATCAAAACTTCGGACAGAGATAGAGTGGTGAGGGAAAATGAAATATAGAGCCAAATCACCATCAAAGTCGACGGTGCCGGAGCCATCGGTGTCGATTTCCGCGATCATACCGTCCATCTGATCGGGTGTTATCTGATCGTCGAGGGCGGCGAGGATCTCTCGCAGCGAGCTCGTCGGAATGTAGCCCTTTTCCTCCTTGTCGTAAAGGCGGAAGGCCTCCTTCAGCTCCTTTTGCAGCGCCTCGTCGTCCTCCTCTTGGAAATGGCAGGCCACTCGGTAGAACGAGTCGAAGTTCAGATGGCCCGATCCTGCGTTATTGATCATCCATACATTTATTAAATTTTTTATTTTTCTACCAACATATTGATGGAAGAGGGTGATATAAATGCAACAGGAGGGACAGCATATCAAGGCATAATTGACAGGTCATAGCAGAAAATGGAACGAGCGCCGAGAGCGTCCAGGATATTGAAACACCCGAGGCTCATCTATTGTTGACACTGTGTCCGGACAAAAGAGCGCGACCGTTGTCTCCGAGGAATGCCACGCGAAAGGGTTCATAATAGACAGAGTGGAAAACAGCTTTCTGTCCAACTTCACGCTTCCATTGGATTCTCGAGTACCTCCGAAAATAGAAGCTCCCATCGTTAAAAAGCACAAAGCGGCGTCCCACTTGTTTGTTTTATTTTCCACTTCAAATATTTCCGGACGCTCATTAGTGACTCACGCGCTCGCACGCCGAGGGCCCGCTCGAAAAATAAACCCAAAGCCGAAAGAACAAAAATATATCGTGATCGGCGGAATTCCACGTGGGCTCTGGTGTTTTGCGACACTTTTAGCCTAATTATCGCGCGCAACAACAAAAAGGATCCGTTTCGCTTCTTCGTTACTGTGAACGATTACGTAAGCACTGGGCTGCTTCTCGAGGAGGAGGTGTATTTTCGCGACGACGCATGGACGCGTGAAGCGAACTTTTCTCGTTTATGCGTTTGTGTGCAAAAATAGACCACGTCTCGCTAATGGAAAATATGATCTACGCGTCAAAATTTGGACCACTAGGTATGAAACACAGATTCTTTTTATCTCAAACGCATGGATGCTGTGCAAGTTAATCCTCAGTTCTGAAAATACGAAAAAGACTATGACAAGCGTGACTCGGATTCTATATTATGAGCGTAGTTTTTGAAAGCCGATACTGTCACGTGCACTAACCTTATCATTGCTGTTTTCAAAAAGTGTGCGCATAAATGATGTTAATTATTACCTCAAGTGTCTTGGCATAACTTGTCATGCTGTCATGACTCTTGAGTAATGACTTGTCGAAGTGTCATTATTCTTGAGTCATGACGGAAATTGGGAAATGGAACACTTGTCATCGTAAATAATGTGTTACGTTATAGACATCACTTTACATTACTTTCGGAAAAGAATCAACGTTCCTTCACTTCACACAAATGTGTTTGTAATTTGTGTAAGGTCAGCTCTGTCAACACTTCAAGAAAACCCATTCTAATTTAAAGGTTTCCTTTTTTTTTTTTTTTTTTTTTTTTTAAAGCTTTAAAAAACAATTACAAAGCTTTATATTGTCTCTAAACATGCACGTGTATTCGGGAAAAAAGGTGTTGACAGAAGAGAAGAAAAATGCTTTGTCGTAAGTGTCCGGGTCACGAAATATCGTGGCCTTTGTGATACGATCCATGCACGTAAATGTACGTGATGCAAAAAAAGACACGGGAGAGTTCGTGGTTCCATGCAACAACGTTCGTTATTTCGGTTGGCGCCGTTTTCCGAGCAAACGAAGGGTGAGATATTTGACGAACCCGTGCAACCGAGAATTCATTTAAATACTTTTAACGCTCTCTTGATCCCCGCGCACGAAGAGGAAAACTGCCGTAACGAGAAACCCTCGAGATCCTTCCTAATGAGCGCGATCAAACGCGTCCGTTTTCGAATCTGACGAAAGTTTCATTAATAATCCCCCTCTCGGCATGACTCTCCGGGAGCTTTTCGGAAATTCATTAACCCACTTTCAGCTCAATCTTTCCGAGTCTCTTGCACACCCTCTTGAGAAAACTCCACCCACGTCCGTCGAAAGGAGCTCAAGTGGTCGTCGTCGTCGATACAAAACTCGAGCTGGATCAGAGAGTGTACACACGTGCCTCGAATCCCCGGCGAAAAATAAGAAACAAGACTCGGCGCTTTTATTTGCTTTGAAAATTCGTTAGAAGAGAGAGATCGCGTCTTTGGACTCCGAATGGAGTGGTCCCTTGAGTAATAGAAAAGTATGAAAGAGCGATTTTTCGATCGGATGTCCAAAGTCTTACCGTCAACGTCCTCGGCTTTGAGCATGACGTCAAGCTCGTGGTCGTCGAAGGTGTGTCCCAGCGTGTTCAGGATCGTGCGGACCTTGTCTATCTCGATTTTGCCTGACTTTGTCGAGTCGAACATGGAGAAGGCCCTCCGGAGCACTGGATTGGAACAAAAATGTTGCCTCGTTAGTTTTTCCTCGAATACTTTTTGGTCCTGCGTATCATTGATAATGCACCTCGGTCAGTTTATAAATAATCAATAATGTACTCACTTTGAACTTGTTCCTCATCCTGAAACAAAAATTATACTGTCAGTGTGCGTTTCATAAAGATGATAGTAAAAATAACAAATAGGTCATCAATTTTCAATCTGTTACATTAGATATTTGCAAAATAAAATGGTTAGTAAAAAAAAAAAAAAATTAAACTCTATGAATGTATAAAATACGACACACGTGTACAAAGTCAATTTTTTGACCAACTACAATGCTTTTGTTTCAATAAAATATCATAGTTAGGATAACAACACCACATCCGTCGTGAAATCGTTCAAAAAACTCTTGAATAAAACGTGTACTAATCATTGATGAAGAGCAAGTAATTGATTTCACTTGCGATCCACTGCACGTGCAAGGAAAAAAGAAAAAAAAAAAACACTCCAAACAGGTATCGTGAACTAACCATATCGCCTGCTTGTGTCTACTTGGCCCAGCTCCCGCACCGAGTATACCTAGCGTGCACCGTAAACCGCTGGCTTATTCTCTCTTAACGCACACCACTTGCGCACTAACGCGCCGGTCTCTGGGTGAGATAACTTTTATAACCTCCAGCGAAGAGGCGCCAGTCGCAACGGACTCCCTCGCTTTTCGCAAGAACGAGCGAGAGAAACACTGTTGCTCCCTCCTCCCACTCCGTGGTGCCGGCTATAATATTGCCCCGGAGACTCTCTTCTCGCACTCAACCCCTTTATTTCTTGTCGTCTCGAAGAATAGAAGGAAAAAAAAAAAAAAAATAGAAACACGAGACAGCAAGCAGCTTGAAGTCACATGTGGTAGAAAAATTCACAGTAGAGAAGCCAGAAGAGGAAGAGATCACGCTGCTCGGATTTCGAGAAAGCGCGGAGGAAGGGGAGTCTCGCGCGCGCTTCTTGTTAGTGGATAGTTTCGGAGAGAACGGCTATACGCCGTGTGAAACTTGCTATAACGCTTTCGCGCGTCCCCTTCTATCCATGCGTTGGTTTTTTTTTTTTTTTCATCACTGCACGTCCGAGCTTTCGGCTGTTTTGATTTTTTAATTTTTTTTTTTTTTCTTTCTCAAACCCACAGAAGTTGCGAACGGGTTTAATAAAAGCTGCTCTGAAATTTCGGGATTGGAAAAAAGGACACTCGCATGAATCGTCCACGGTTTTTCAAAAAGCCTGGCGTCCTTTCCACCTCCGCTGGTATGAAAAGTTTTTCCATTTCGATGACAGTGTCGTTTCTCCGAAGCGTCCGCATACAGCACTGATAGCGAACGTTTCTACGTTAGTACCCACCAACGCGGAAAAACTCGGATTGTTCGGTGCATTTTTCTCGTGTTTATTATCTTTCTGGCCAGGACGTAAATAAGAGTACACGGTTATCTCCTCGAATGCAATATCTCCCGAATTTCCCAACCAAGAATGTAGCAGTGGTGGTGGGACGAGTGCGGGGCCGACAAAAGGCTATTTCCAGTCCACGATACTGCTGCTTTCCACGCGACTAGCGGTGTTGTCGTCCACGCTGTCGCAATATTCGTCAAATTGCGAATTTACAGCTGCATTTTGCGCTCTGCTCGCAAAACAAACTGCAACGCTGTTCCTTACCAGTGAGACAGCTCAACCTAATATCAACGGTCACTGGGAACATTGTGACGTAACGAATAATATAAATAAACTACTTTGGCCTTGGGAAAATTTTTGAAACTGTCATTTCGGCAGTCGATGAAAGGAGTAGCATAAACGTGGGTTTGCTGTCCATCATGTAAGCAACACAAACACATGAGCGGAATTTATAACCAAACGCTTTATATGTTACCATCAGCCGTACTTCCGTCAATCCATGTAAACATTTATCTCCCGTAACTTTCAAGAAAACATCAGCATCGCACAACGTGCTACAGTGGGTATTTGTACCTTGGCAGAAATTTCAATGTCACGTAGTTGTAAAAGGGACGGTTCAAATTTTATGGGCCGATAAGCCAGAAAAAATGTGATTCTTGTTGGCTAATCAGTGAAAACGGGTTGCGATTAAACGTAATGAAGGGCGTATAAGGACGGTAAGGAGAGAAGGAAGGTGGTGCCAGAATTTTTAAGTCGTGACCGTGTCGAATACGTAATTTGGCACGGTTGCCAAGCACCAACATTGGTCAACGAGTGGAGTGGTGAGGAAGGTCGTCTTAATTGATGGATTGGCGAGGTGCGACGCTTTCTTGCTTTCTTTGTTTGTAATTTTGTTTTTGTTTTTTTATCCGCTTCAGAAAGGTAGAAGCATCTCAGAGCTTTTCGTATTTTTTATCAGTTTCGTTGGGAAAAAATTAATGATGGTTCTCTTGAAGAGCTCCAGGCGAGCTTTTTATTTGTAAATTTTTCATTCTAATGGTTGTTTTTTGTAGACAATTACTTGTTTTCTTCTAACATCAGAATATTAATTAGACAGAGATTAATTACACATTGTTAGCAAAAAATGAAAAATGTACGGTACGTAAGAAATTTAAGGAAAATGTATGACACGTCGTAATAATATGCGTCTTACTAAACATGGACATGTTCTACTTATCTTATATATTTAGGGGCTATAATTTATTATATTACAAATCTCAAATAAAGATATGTAGTTCTAACGCAAATAAAATATCACGCAATCCAATGTGTTTTTACGTGTCTTATCATTGACTGGTCTATTCTACTTAATTGACTTTTGTGAGTATACTGTACTCAATTATCAACTCTATGACTCTATAAATCATATACATCACATTATTAAATAAAATAAACAGCATTGTTTTCCTGCAAGTAAATATAGTTTACGAGAAATAAGTATTTCATCTTATCAACGAGTGTCTTACCATGTACAAGTTTATTCTACTTACAAGATACAGACACTCTGTTGTTACTTCATAATTAAGTTTGTTTGAAAAATATAGTCATACATTAATCTAAAGTATAGAAATGATTAAAATCAGAACATATTAACATAAAAGAATATAAATGAGTGTATTAAAATATGTCTTACCATGCAAAGACTTGTTTTACTTTTTTTACGCAGATACGGTACTGTATACTGTTTATTTTACTTTTTAACAACCAAGCTGAGTATATTTTTTAAAAAGATAAATGTTTCAGTTTTTTAAAAGTAATTTTTTATTTAAATCATTCAAACTTGACAATATTTTTCGCATCCTACCATAATAGATCATAACCTACTTATTTCTCGCAGTTGAGCTACTTTTACTTTCAATTTTTTTCCTTTTACAATGCGAATTTTAAATAACAGAGGAACATTTCCAAAAGCACATAAATCTAAAAAAAAAGGACTTTGGCTTTATCTTATTAATTTATGTGTCTTACCAAAAGCAGGCGTATTCTACTTATTTTTCTGCGATACATTGTCATTATTCTCCACAATTATCTTAATATATCTTTTTGAGAGATGAACAAAGAAAAAAATATCAAAACAATCTCAAAGAAGGATCCATTTATAGAGAAGCATCATTAATTTAATCATGTTTATTTGTGCCTCACCACAAACGGACATACTCTACTTATTGCGTGAATACTTTGGTATTTTTTTTTTCTTTTTTTTATTGTTTGAAATAAGAAATACAACAGTGAATAACACAGTTTCCTTGAAAACTAATAAATTTTAAAAGAACAAATTATTACAATTTTGTCCAAATGATGCGTACCATGTATGTCTTACCATGTACGGATGTGTTCTACTAATACTATGCAGATACATCGCAACTGATTTTGAGCTTGTTTGTTTGCAACTTAAAAATAAACAAATCCAATATAGTTGTTTAAAAGTAAAAAACCTCACGAAAAATAAATACAAATCTCATTACTGATCTGTCTTACCACAAAGGGATCCATTCTACTTATTTTTCATTGATGCACTGTCACAACGATTCACTTGAATTTTTTTCAGTATAAATGAACATATAAATAAACACCACGATCCTCTTTGAAAAAGCAAACAACGAAGTAAAACTACTTTCAACCAATCATTTATATACTTGACAATTTTATCTCCTCATGGGCAGCAAAGAAACATTAATAACACAGGTGGATACATCCTGCCAAATTTTCAGAGCAATTAATTATTAATCTCGCCCTGATGCGTTATTATACATTCAACGCTAAGCCTCGTATGTCGAAATAATCCTCAGCTGACTTTCCTTCCGATAAAACCTACTCTCACGAGACCATCGGTAGGTAATGGTCGCTGGCATCGTCCCTGTATAAATCACCTCAAGTGCAAGTATGGGTACAGGGGTTTCCCACTGGGTTAAAATCATGACAGGTTTTAATAAAAAAAAAAAAGGAAACTAAATTAATTGATGATGCTCGTATACTGATTGACTGCTATTTTGCTTCGCGAAAAAAGGGAAACAGGGTACGACCGAAAAGAAGAATAAAAGTCAGACGAGTATGAACAAAATGCTGGAATGTAAGTAAGAGAGGGTCGACCCACTGCTATACTCCCAGTGACTCTGCATTAAACCTACCTCACATTTATCGATCGAAAATATAATTTGGTTGATTGTTCCACTCGTGATGTAAACATTTTGTTGAGTCTTTTTTTTTACTCATCGAAAAGAGGAATACGAGCAATGTTGTTGTACAGCTTGCCAGTGTTTGGTACCGGTGCTAATAATCAATGAACTCCATGGATAGCAGTTTTGTTTTACACCCGTTTTCACGGCAGGGGCGCCCGTTATACCTGTGCAAAAGTGAGCCACGCGGGACTTCCTGTTTCAAGTTCCCGTTTTATTGCTATAGCGTAACATCTATGCTACGGACTGTATTTCACTTTTTCAGCATACGGGGCGTAAAAAAACTGAGGAAAAAAGGCTGTATTGATTGTACATACACAGTTCCGTGACTATTATTATGAAAATAAACGCCGGCGAATTAGAGGCTCAACGGTAACACGACATGATTGATGGCCCAAGTGCCTTATTAGAGAGAGCCATGCCAATTCACGCGGGCTACAGCCAAATTGGCAATTATGCGAAATTCTGGAACAATTATCGCGCGTTACTCGTAACTGGGGAACCGACACGTGTAAATACTTGATAGGCAACAGGTCCCCTGTGTTTTGCTCATTGGGGGACAGACAAGCCATCGAATAATGGTTTTGTTTCTGTATACATTTGTTATTTAAGGAAATGTGACTAGCAGGAAATAGATTTCCATCAGCGGTGAAAGGATCAATCACGTTAGTGTTTTTCCATTACCATAATCGAGCTTACCATCGATCACTCGGTAGATTGTACCTTACGTTCGTACGTAAGCGAGGGTGGAGCTATTAATAACCCGGTGCTTCCATAACGATACGTATAAAAAAGTGTTGGGAAAACACCGTCACTGTCAGAGTCGAGGAGGGGAAAAAAAACGCGAGCGCATGCTTTAAATTTTTGTAAAACGCCTAAAAAGCTTATAGACCCCAGCACGCGTGTTGTGTCTCCAAACACGCAGCTACGCATTCCGCGACTCGGCACGGGGTGTCCCTATAATTAACCCCGAGTGGCCCGTCGTCGCGCCTACGCCAGCCGGAGCCGTCTGTCCATTCTAGTCATTATTGTTATTATTATTATTATTATTATTATAATTCCAAAAGATCCGCGCTATTTCTGCCCCTCTCTTGATTTTTCTCTCCAGCTTTTTGTATTTTCCTCATCCGCGAGTTGCAGCGGATCTATTTGTCATGCCGATGATGGATGGGACCCTGGATTTTCGGAGCGGCACTTCCCGTACTTGCCCACGCGAGCAGAATACTTGGCCTCTCTAAAGTCTTACCTCTCCCTGAAGATATGTCCCGAAAGTTCGCCGAGAATCTTTCGTTGGTCGTAAACATGGCTGTTTTTGGGTACTAATACTGCGGTTGTCGCGTCTTTTGGATTCGCGTAAACACATTATGCACCGCACGTAGAGTTTCCTGATATTTTTGGGTGTGCCTTCTGCGATTAGTTCGTCTCGGGTGAGATCATCATTTCCCGGTCAAGGTTGTATTTTTCAAGCGACGCACACTCGCGTGGGAGAGCGAATGCGCCGTTTGTGCGGCTGTAATGCGCTTTAATGATAAATGATCGCTTCCGCTGCGTGAAAATTTTTCGAGTTTCTCGCGAAATTTATTGTCGGACGTGGAGCTTTACAGCCCGTTTCTGAAAGAATATTTGCCGTGGTGTACCGAATCCTCGAAATAGACGCGAAAAAATCTTTGTAGCACTACTAGGGCATGAGTGTATTTTTTTCTTTTTTTCTTTTTTTGTGTTCTGTTATGGAAAATGTGGTTTTGACAGTGAATGATGTGATATTCTATGAGGAAAAAATTTGGCACGAGCCAGAGTACGAAAAAAAAAAAAAAAAGTAAGTTTGATTTTTGTGTTTTCGTTATTTTTAATTCCTAAAGGTCAACAAACGATACATTTTGTGATTTTTTTAAAGTAAAAAAAGTCACGAAGTCCAGGAAAAATAAACCACCAGAGAACGAGCCTTTCATCGTCGTAAATGTAGATTAGACCTTTGTCATCGTGCAACTACAATTAGTACAGCTTATAATTTATTTAACGACCGACGAGCGCATCCATTAAATCACTCGTTATTAACAACACGCGTCGTTATTCAAAAATGCGATATTAATAAACGTCCGAGCGCCAAAATAGAACTTTTGTTTTTAGAAACAACATTATGAAACTACTGTGCGCTGCTCTAAGCGCATATTAATAGATGAATCACACCACTCGTAAAAACACCAACATTTGGCTGACAAACATTGAGGACTCCTGAAACAACCGACCAATAATTTTTTTTTCCTTTGCAAAATCGACGCATTCAATTCTCTCGATTTGGATTTATTTCCTCGCATCCACTGATTCTAGGATTTAATCTGTTCAATCAACTAATAGTACGAAAAAACTCTTTTTTGGACGCAAGCTATTACAAAATGACCTGCTGCAATGAACAAACGTTGTTGCACGTGTACACAGCACGATTAATGTCTGACGTTATCAACAGCTCGACCCATCCCCCGTCCAATCGAGATCCAACACTCGCACTTGTTTGCAAAGTTTCAAGCCACCGCTCGATTTTCTCAAAGAGTCCCCCCCCCCCCCCTCTCACCCGGTCGCAATTGGGAGTTTGGTGGAAAATCGTCATATCGCCGGATTTGCGGTGCCAATAGCTCCATTGAATCGAAAATCGTGCGAATGAATGCCAACATCGACTTAGGGCTTAGGATTAGGGTTCTTTGCGAGCTTCATGTCAAAATTTGAAATGCAGCAAATGTCTCGCGGCCAGGTCGAGCTCGCGAGTCCACAACTTATTTTTCCAATGGGACACACGCAAACAAACGATTAAGTCCAAAAGCAAACTTCATATCTTTGATGCACTGGGATTGAGCAAATATTATCGCATGTGACGCTGAAGATTAGAAATACGTCTCGAAGCTCGACGTGGTAATTCCAGTCGAGGCGTTTACTATTAATAACCAAGTAAATTGTGGGGACTTGTAACTGGTGTAGAAGCCATGAGTTGTCGCGAGATTAGACAAACGAGAAACGTTGCGAGAGTGATTTACTTTTTTTTTGCGATGAGTCGAGCAGAGAGTACGGAAGGATCGAATTTTGCGTCGACAAGATGTTGTTGTGCAGTCGATGCTATATGCGCGTACATCGTGGACTAGCGAAATAGTTGGTGCTGCAATCGGTGTGACTCGTTTGTTGGCGGTGATTGACCTACATTTATATGTTTGCATGGCATTCGTGCTCCGTTGCTCGAATCGAATGGAATTTCAGCTTTTCCGATTTACCTCGATCGTCCAATCGTCCGTAAAGCGATTTTATTGCGTGAAAAAGAAATACAACTCGATTTGTGTTTATGTGGGACGAGGAAGAGATTTTTAGTTTTGCTCCACGTAGTCTATGAAAAAAGATGGATTCATGAAATGGAAACTGTAAAAAATCTTTAAACTACTTCTGGACCATTGTCTAACTGGAACGAAGATTTTTGATTTCGATTAACAATTTAGTTGTTTTTAACTCAATATCTTTGACATCAAACTTAGATCTTGGAAAAATTGATGGCTTGCGTGGTGAATCAATTTCGATAAATCTAAAATTTAAATGAAATTGTAATAGATGCACTAAGAAAAAAAAAAAAAAAAATGTTCGTAGAAAATTCTATCAGCAATACACAATACGCTTCATGTCAGCGTAGTTTCATCGATCCTAAACATGCCTCATTGTACACGTAAACGATCCAAATAAAAAATCCCCACGTTCAATGTACACGTGTTTCTTCACAAAATGTACAAAACAAGCAAACGAGCAAGGAAGCCCTCCAGCGTGAAAACTTCAGTACGCTCACGTTCAATTTGAATTTTCAATTCCCCCCACCGTAGCTCTTATCATCGACTACACTTGGCCTGTAAAGAAAAAAAAGTAAAAGAAGAAGCTCACAGGAAATAGTTGTACCGTAAGAATGCAAATAGCCCCGATTTCATATGCACGATGCTCGCTAATGCCGTGCCTATCCACAGAGGCCTGGGATTCCCTGTTGACACGCAGCAGCGTCAACGGAACGATTTTATCAACGGAGGATGTACCCATTGTAGAACGGGACGAATGTTTTTCAACTCCCTGCCGCTTTTTCTTTTCTTCGGCGTTTTTGACACATATAAATGTCCGAGGCTAGTGCGTATTTGTACACGAGTGTACATTTTCACATGTGGCAAAAAAAAGGAGACCGAAGAGAGAGATATTCATGTGGCCTAGTTTCAGTAATGGAAGTGGGGGTGGTGGAGTATCTGGAAACGCCTTTAGTCGCCGTAAACAACGCGATATTTTTGTTTATCTCTCTCTCTCATTCTTCCGTACAAAAAGAGCTTTTGCGCGGGTGCGTATGTATAATATACATACAAGAGCCTCAGAGAACTCTTCCCATCATAAATCCTGGGTACGCGAGAAGAGCGCATCAGACGCTCTATGTGAGAGTTGGTGTGTGCATTTGGGTGTACTAGAGCAGTTCGAGAATCGGCGCTGAATATCTTATTGTATTCCTCAAGGGTGCTTTATTTATTCCTTTTTTTTCGTACCACTAGACGAGACGTGCTTTCTTTTTATCACCGAAAGCATGTTCCTACGGTTTTGAGGGACAATTATGTCGAACAATTATTTTTAATCCCCGAAATTTTCAAAAAAACAATCGTTAAAAATAGTGCACCCATGTACAGAAAGTTGAAAAAGTACAATTTTAACGACCACTTGGGAGCACCTAAGCACGTGTAAAGTTGAATTTACATACGAGCACTTGAGGGCATTTCATTAATTATGCCACACGCGACTGGCTGCTGCGTGTAAAGTATAGTGTAAAGTATAGTGTAATGTATGCATATATAACAAAGAAATGAAAGAAAAAACGCTTTCGGCACTGCACTTTTTTATATTTTGCGTTAAACTCGCGTAAGTGGGACCAAGAAAAGGCAAGCTGCAGTAGTAGGTATTAATTACATTTTTTTTTAATTTGTGCATACGACTAACGTATGCGAGTCAAGTTTCGCGATAATGACGCTCTTTTTTTTCCTTAGATTTCGTTTTGTAACTACCAAGGGGGGGACAAAAAAATTGTGGACTTCCGATAAATATTTCTAGAGACTCGTTAACGAGCATCGTTAAAAACAGTTTTCGCTCCTCGAGAGCTTTCACCTCATTTTTCTGTTAGCCGTCGCGCAGGAGTCCTCCCTCGCCTTATCGCGTTACGTTTCTTTGACAAGCTGCGACTAGTTTTATTTATTTTTTACTCAGATCCAAGTTCTCACTTCAATAAGTTCACACTCTCGTGGGTCTACGTCAATAAATAATCATACTTGTGTCAATTTTTATGGTCGAGAGTCCAGAAAAATTCAACGATATTTTTGTATCGATCCAACCAAACTCCATTATTTTTAACTTCATAAGTAACTGAGGTTCATAAAAATTTTATAATAATTTCACGCTGAAGAGCTTTTTTGAATCCTAAATTAAGCAGTGAAAATTTTACTTTAAGTACATTCTTTTCCTAAAGTAAGTTATTATAAAATAATAATCTGAAATTCCTTTGTATCATTAGTTGAATGCAAATACGACCATCCCTTTATTAAAACGAATAATAACTGGAGAAATTTTTGGACAAATAAGTTAGTTACATAGTTATCCTAATAACGCTGTTTATTTCATCAGCACCAACATGCTTTGGTGTTGAGATAACAATATATAAACTATAAATATTCATCAATCGTACTTTATAGCATACTTTGCGAGTTGGCTTTCTAAATTTAATCAGTTTTCTTTTCATCGTCTTGCAAATGATCGATAAACTAGTTGATTAAAAAAGCCAAGGAAGTTACAAGGACAACGTGATTGGCTCTGTAAAATAGATAGAATCGATCACGCGTAATTATCCAATTTCCTAGAAGCTTTCAAATAACAAATTTTTTCCGGTGCTGCGAAGTATTGAATGAGAGTAGCGGAAAAAATTGCGAATCAAGATTACCTACAAGAGCAAGAGAGATATTGCAACGTAGATCCCACCAACTGTGTTGGTATGCGTATTTATTGCCCCGTTATCGATTAGCCAAGGCAATTACGATAAAATCTTACGTGATAGTATGAGCATTTATTTACTATTAGTTATTTTTTTTAACGACGCTGATTTGCTCTACTTCTGGAATCGATTGAGTTTCAATGTTTTGTATCAAATTGCTTGTAAATCAAAGACAATTAATTGACTTAATCTAAAAATTTACCAATGTTTGTAGTGGTAAGCATTATATTTGGTACACATTATTTTTTAATGCATATTTCAACCATTAAACAGCAGTTTTTAACTTATTTTTTATCATTAGGTTCGAGATGGTTAGATTATTACTTCACTGTTTTAAAAATATAATAAAAAAATGGAACTTTACAGACCTCAAGCTTGAAAAGTGGGGGACTACTTAACTAATAATGATTTGTATTTTTTTTTAATTCTCTTTTATTTAATACTTAAGATAATGTTTTTTCCAATCATATTCCCATAGTCATTATTATTACGATGTCTCTGCCTTAATCCTCGCCTTACTCTATGTATTTTCTGCGATGATCCATAGATAATGAGGGAGAATCCATAAAAAGAAGGGGAGATTAATTAAAAAGAGGCTTATTACCTACCTTTTCAGTCTCGTGATCTGAGCAAGTTAGGATAAAAGCTTCTTCTATTCTTTTACTAGTACATGAACAGTGCCAAGACATTACAAAAAATTGACTTGATGAATTTGTTCAAAAAGAATTCCAAACCCATTATTTAAAAAAAAATAATCCAAGTATAGTCAGCCCTTTTCAGGATTCACACATCATTTTCAAACCTCGAGTTTTCTTTCTTTTTTTTTTATGGCGACTTTAAAATCAGTAAATAATCTTACGATGAGATTTACAGTCTTTCGGTTTCAAATACGAGATAAAAAGAAATGGCAGCATTCTTTGTTAAATGTACTGAAATTAAAAAACTTTTTTCATAACTTTAAATTATTGTGGTGTACATTGGAAAGTAGCAGCGTATTCGCAACTCGCCAACCCTTTCCAGGTCAATGGGTTAGAAGCAGTACAGCGATGACTGGTACTAAAAAAGGTTGCAATACATTAGTCTCAAAAAAAAAAAAAAAAGACTATAATAATTATAGTAAGTTCGTACGGAAAAATTTATACATACATGTACATACGAATATGTACATTTATGAATGCATAACTATCTCTTTTTCAGGATTTAACTACAAAAACAATGCATCCACAAAAAAAACTCATGAACAAACAAAACTGAGTTAAAATCTCAAAAAAGCTTCACCCATTGATTATCAACTTCACAGACTTGCATCGCCTAATAGACACTAGAAGCGCATTAAAAACCATATAAAAATAAAATGTCATTATCTCACTAAATATTTGTGACATGTCACTGCAGTAGTATACATTTAGCCCCAGTTTGCATTTATCATGAAGTTTAGAAAAAAGCTCACATATCTACATACAAAAAAAAAAAAAAAAAAAAAAAATAGTAAAACGACCAAGTTTTATCCTGACTTCCAGAATTTTCCCGATGACCTCAATAGTTGGCTAGTTTTCTCTCTTTTCCTCCCCTCATGTTCATCTCGAAATTAAAGTCCCGAACGGACGGAGTCGTCCTCCTCCATGTACCCACACTCGTTTTGAGTGCTCGCATAGTGTGTTATCTATATAACAGTACATATATAAATACATGTACGCACACAACACTAAGTTTTGGCCGAATTTCATGTGCATTATAACAGAAGTGCACGAGGAGAAACAGATGATTATGATGTACGTCGAGTTGCTGTTTTGGAGATAGCGGGAGTATAGTCCCGAGAGAAAAAAAAAGAAGAGCTGGAACAAGAGACGAGAAAGAGATAGAGAGAAGATAATATGTTTTTGGAACAAATAGGAGATAGAAAAGAGAGAAAAGGAAAAAAAAAGAATGTCTACGTGAGTAATTTTGGTGTGTTCTGAAATTGTTGTGTTACCCGGGAAGTCCCGTGATAGTATACTACTGCAGATTTGCGGTAGAGGCTTCATTACTTATATATCAATTTACATTTGCTTAAGAATATAAATTGTTTCGTAAAATCTCATATTTTATGGTTTTTGGAGAAATAGTTCCACATGTATGGCACAGAGTCATCCTAAAAGATTATACATTGGTGTGCACAAACAACTTCGAGAGTAGCAGAACAATTTCAAAACCAACCCGACCAACCTCGCGCTTTTTTAGTCTTTAGGTTCTAGCTGTACTGGGCAGTGCGTTTTTTCCATAGTTTTAGGATGATTTTTCTTGAAATTTTAGTACGAAGAAAAAAAAAATGCAAGTCCCTCAAAGCAGCACGCTAATCCCCGTCGATTTTTGTTCTCAGGCCCGGAACAAACCGGCCGACGGAGTTGGACACGTGAACCAAAAAGGCGCGGCCGGCCAAAAGGCGCCGCTCGCCGCTGGACAGAAGGTCGCCCCTGGTGCGAAAACCGCGGCGAAACCCGCGACCAAGCCAAGTGCTCAGAAGGGCCAGGTCAAGGTCACGCCCAAGGCCGCCTGCGTTAAGGGCGGCAAGAACAAGAAGAAAGGACAGAGGCAACAGTACGACCTCATCGTTACCATTAATTTGGTGAGTACACGTGTAGATTATTTTCTCTGTCTACGTATGCATGAACACTATGAAATATGACTTTGAATCGTTTGACACAAACATTTTTATCTCTTTGAGATATCTTTTTTTTTTTTTTTTTTGTTCCTCTGGGAGATTTGTGACGTTGAGGCTCGTGTTCATTCACAATGGATGTCTTAAGTATATACACACAGATTTAAGAGTTTGTATAGTTTCTTTAAACAAAATTGGCTTAGATTTCGATTTATTTTAATAGTAAAAAAATCATATTCATACTTAATTTTGATACATGAAATTTGATCCACAAAATTAGAAGACATGACCTTAAAAAGTTAAAAAAAATCTTTTTTACTGGAAAAGTGAGGAGGGTAAGCTGTGGTGATTACTTACTATGTAGTATAGAATATTGATGCAAGAGTAAGTAGAAAACACGACTCGTGTAACATTTCATTACTTGAGATCGTGTACACGCTCAGTTATTTACACGCGAATTAACAAGTACAACGTAAAAACATCGACCCTTTGTTTTCTTGTTTTTAACGCCAATGACCGATTTTAATTCATTACTCATTTTCTACACGATGCTTTATTAATCAAGTACTTTAGAATTTACTTATTGTAAGGTACTGTAGTTTCGATGATTTCAATGGATGTTGTTAAGTTTATTCAAAGAATTTCAATTTTCTTGAAAAATATACTTCCATTTGTTCAAGGACGGCCTGACTACGCATTTAACATGCTGTGCACCGAGTATCCTAAATTGAAATAGTTTGCATTGTTATTTTGATAAGATCCATGTTTGCGCGTAGTTTCCTCGTTAACTTTGGAATGCTGAATTTTCTTCTCTGTCCCCTCAATTATTTTCGTTTCTTTGCTAAATAATCCATAACATCGTTTCAACCGTCAACAAAGGATTGTATAAAAAATTAAAAATTAAGTTTATCATTACTAAAAACTGAATAACGTAAATCTACAATCACCAGAGTAACTTTTTATTTATCCATAAAAAATAAAAAATTCATGAGTTAAAAGTGAATTAACTTCATGTAAACAGTGCAGTGAAGACTAACAATTTATTTCGGTCCCACGCTGACGGAAAATCAGATTTTAGTAATCCCATCATGGTAACAGCACTTTCTCCTCCACTAATTAATTGTGACAAAAGTACCTAGTATGTAAGTCGAGTTCTCGAAAAGGACAAGGGAAGGAATTGGGTGACCCACAAACTTATTGCTCTTGTGAAAACTAATTGCAGTTGAGAGCTGTAGACAACGTATTCTCCAGGTATGGGAATGGCTCTTCGAAATCATAATCTTCCGAGCTATCGTTGTCAGTGAAAACACGACAGTCGCGGCTGTGAATGGACAGAAATAGACTTTTCGCTCGCACGCACGTGTGCCTGTGCTGTTGCAGTTGTACAGGCGGAATTGAGGAAGACATAAGTCTAGTATACGACCGTTGAATGTCTTTGTTTTTTTTTATTAACTGAAACTGCGAATCGGTAGTATTTTTATAATTTATCTATACAGGTAATACTGTTTTCTAAGCTTTTCCAGTAACATACTGCTAACATTTTTCATTCCTAACGTATTTTTTATAAACAATAAATTTCTTAAAATAATTTACTAAATAAGAAACTTTGTTATTTTATCAAAACGTTCTGATAAACAACAAAAAACTACTAAAGTATACTTTTCGTTCATTTAATTTCATGAGTAAGATTCACAAAATATCTTTAACAAAATTGTGTTTACGTTAAGCTAGTATTTTTAATACATTACAATTTTAATATTGTAGACTTGTATTATAACAATCAAAAATTTTGTGAAAAATACACGAAATGTGTCTTTTAATTTAATTTCTACCAACGATAGCAATGATGAAGTGATGAAATAAAATGCAAATCTAATAATCATGGTAACTAGAAACAATCTATAGAATCCTATAATCTACAAACTTAGCTTTTTGATATTCAATTAAGTAAAAAATTCAGTAAAACAATTTCTTAGTACATAAATTGTGTATAAAGTCATTCTTATACTTAATCAATAAAAAACATTTGTTTTTCTAAAAAAATTATTCTTTCAGGAAGCAGAATGTGAATTACTAGTTCATAAAATGGAGCGAATAAAAATGATTAAAAATTTATCTGCTGATTTCTTATAACCTTTGGTTTAACAATCATATGTTCGACAAAAAAAAAATAATTGCTGGATGCGTGAGTGTAAGCAGAAAGATGACTATTACAAAAAAAGTCATCGCCATAAAATTTATGTTTTCTTAATATTTGAAAAAATTGTTTGATATTCGTGTTCACGTACAATACTACATTATCAGAGTAATAAAATACACTGATGGCTCATAAAAATATCATGTCACGAATATCGCTGAGAAGCTCCACAAAAAATTCTGGGGAGGGGGGGGCTAAAAATTTATTCAACATCGTCATCTCTAAAACGCAGGAAAATCCAATCAGCCTCCCTTTTTCTGGCTTCGCGCCATGTTTAATTTATCTTGTCACGAGCTGTCAATAAAATGAGAATCTCAACCTTGAGTCAGACTTTTAATATCCGGTATAAAATCCACAAACATCATGCAATACATACGAGAGCTACTCGACACGTATAGGAAGCTACAGACGTGCGCATGTACGCGTTGTACTAACAGCGAGAAAGAATACAAGCTTTCCACGACATTAATCTGACCTACTTGGATGATAGAGCTACTCTTTTCAACTGACACTACAGGAAACGTAATCAGCCAATAGGTTCTCGATGTTAAGAAGTAAAGGTATGCCGGGGTGAGAGAGGGGGGCAAATGAATTGCATGAAATATTACGCTTGAGGAAATGTTGGATTGATTTATGTCCGATAAGTGCGTCAGTAAAGTATCGAGGAATATAAATTGATGACAAGCTTTTGGAAAATTTTATTTTTCCCAAGCCATGATAAATTTATTATTTGAATTAAGGAGGGAAAAAAAATAAAGGGGGCGTATATTTGTCGATGTATTAGATGAACAGTAATTTGTTACTTTTATAAAAATATCGTTGGATTGCAGCGATTCCTCGTCCCATCAATCAAGCTAAAAAATCCAGCTAAGACGTGTTCAACGGAAATTGCTGGTAACTCTTAAATATTGTAACTCATGGTAGAAATTTGAATACCCTGTTCTAGTTTTTAAAATTAGATTTTTTAGCAACAACATTATAATTTGAAATGTAAGAAATATTTTAAGATTCAAATATGGTTTTTGTACTATTGTCGAAATTGCCATTTCCTTTTATTTCTGGGACGAGTATTTAATATAACCCTCAGTATATTTGGCACCCTCATCTCTGTTTAAGAAGGTAATTTTTACACGGAGAACACTAAAACGATATGTTGGACTCTTTACTAAAATGAAAAAGCATTGTGTATGCGCGTGTTTTTGCCCTTTGTTACGATTTGAGTGCCAAATCAAACCTAAGAAAACCAGCCATTTTTTCATCCTCAGTAACATAATATACTATTTTCTTTACTATTTATCATTTTTCTTTAGAAAGATAAATTTTACTGTTACGTACTTGTTGGCCCTATATCAAAGATACCATTAGTTTTTACACAGCGAGCCAACTCGACTTCGGAGTTGACAACCTTTGAAAACTTTTTAATTAACTATTAAAATCACAAGATTTTTCCGATGGTTGTATTTTAAATTTCATCATGCTAAAATATGAAAAAGTATTTTATAAAAGTAGTACGAATAAGATCTTATAAATATTCATCATGCACTTCTATATAGACTCTTACTATCTGGGTCTATTTGCCAAGTAGAAAAAGACGAGTATGGTCAGACTAGACGACATTATTACGATGTAACGAGCATAGAAACATGTCATTCGCCTTTGTTTGTCAAAATCGTGAAACGCAATTTCCTCGAAAACATCACGTGAATCTTGAATTTCAATCCATTTAGTCAGCTCGGTACAGGAGAGGAAAACAATATTCCCAACCCAGAAACGGACAAGGACAATTAAACGAACGCTTCGTTTGTTTCAATTATCTCGTCAGCGGCACTTGCCCATCACATATTTCCTCGACAACTATTCACGCTAAAATTAACCAGACGACAAATCGTCCACTCGCTGCACGTACGAGCGCACAACGCACCTTGAAAGTAGAACAAAAAGACTACTCTCTCGCCCGCCCAAGCATCGCGACGCGACGAGCGGCACGATAATCAAGAAGCCAAAACTGTCGCGAATCAAACGCGCACGTGTTACGCTCATCTCTCTTTGCGTACACACTTATCCATGAGCTCGTGCATCATCGTCGTGATCGCGCGCAGCAGCTGAAGAATAGTAGCCACGAGAGATGCGGATCTCAAACTGCGTCGGAGCTTTTTAGTCGTGGTCGCGAAAATCGCCGGACCGGCCGCTTGGCTCTCTCCGCCGCACGTGAGCTTTTGGCTCTAGAATTAAAGAGCACGGTGCGAGAGTACAAGTACATGGTTTTTTTGGTTCTTCGATATTAAAGAACGACAGAAGCATCGCGACGTTCGTATCGTTAGTGAGTGGCACGAACACGTGTTGCTTTGCCTCCGAATGAGCTATTTCAGTTGAAGTGTACGAGTTTGTTAGCTCTTGTATTTTTGTACTTTTTTGTCTACTGTTATCGTAGTTTTTTTTTTCATTTGAACGAAAGTTATTAGATTTTTTAACTTTCTAATTCATGAAGTGAAGAAAAAACAACCGTTGACGCTAAACGCCGCTGTAGTTATTGCGTTTCTCTCTCGCCGGGCATCCAGTAGTTTTGTTTACTAAAACCGAATCGCCGCGATACGGTTCTCAAAATAGTCACTCGGGGCAGCCACTTCGCTAATAAATGTCTTAAAATATAAAAATTCTTTAGCACCTGCTGCTGTCGTTCCTGCAGTCGTGATGCAGTGGATTTTGATTTTGTACACACGAGGTACGCAGTTTTTTAATGGATACACTTTCAAGTGCTTGACATAGTAATCGTGCAGTAATATTGCAATAGAGTGAACTACGTGCTTCATGTGCGGTAAAATAATTTTGATTGGTGAAAAAGATGTATTTTTCAAGTGTACTAGGATAAAAAATTTTAAGATCGATTTTCTAATATGGCTGATGTTGAGAGGAGGTATTCGCTCGAGTACGGAAGATTGAGGCGAGTGACGAGTAAAGTCGATGGCACTGCTAGAAAAATCAGTGTAAGTCTAGAGTTACTTTCTAGTGGTTGAAACAACATTAGGCAATTTAAGTTTGTAGTTACACGTGGCATACGAGCCAAATATCTCTCAGGGATGGAAATCTTGTTTAATAAAGTTTGTAATGCTTTATAAGCAATTTTTTTCAATAACTACTTTTTTTTTTCACCATTTTTTTTTATTACTACTCATAATGTCACATTTAATAAGCATTTTTTAAACTTAACTAGAGCAGCACATTTTTTTTTAACTAAAATTTAATAAATGATTGGACCATTTGAAAAAATACTTGAATACTTTTTTTCATTATTTTCCTTCGAAAACAAAAAATAATACACAACTTAAATAAAATTAAAAAACATAAAAAAATTAATAAAAACAGCAATAATTTAGTACTCTTACTAGAAAATTTTTCTGTATTGTTTTGTACTCAACGAAGCGAAAAAAAATGATGTAATAAATTATTTATACTTGATGACATTATTATTAAATATTATATTAGAAAAACTAATAAAAAAAATTTTAATGTGATTAGAATATTACAGCACACTTATAGATTAAATTGTATAACTTGTACGATAAAGTATAATAAAATAATTAGAGTTAAAAAAATTTTTTAGGAAAATTTAGTTATGCATCATATAAATCAAAATAAATAAAAAAATTGTTTAGCATGAAAATGTTTTACGTTTTGTAAACAAAATGTAATGCTTCTTTTTCATTAAAAGTTATTGTTCTGTATTGTAGTACTATTATTAAAAGTGTAAAGAATTTCTACTACAAATGATACATTATAGCTATAGAAAAAATCCGGCATTACGATAGTTCAAATATTTTAAGTAGTAACATTCAGCCCTGATATCATCTACCACCCACCGAACAAGATTCGCAAATCTCCATCTCACATTCCAACGACGAACGTCACGTGTATGAACGTATACATTTGGAACGGGTGAAGGAACTCTAACACCGAACCCTCGACCCCACCAGAAACAAGACCAACCAATCACGCGATCCGACGCTAGTAAAGACAAATCTGCAACTGTCCCACTGCAAGATTCACGTTTGTTTAACAAACAGCTGACACTCGGCCACTGTTTACGACGCGCCTCTGGACGACCGGCGCCACGCTTGTTGTTGCTGTTTTTCGATTACCCGCAAAAACAAAGCGCTGCGCACATCCCCTGTGACAACTCGCTCGAGCACGTGAAAAACAAAGAGCCGCTATAAATATTCAAACAAATCCCCGTTCGCGCGCAACGTTTTTCAAACAAAGCCATACCGAATGCGATTTTTTGGGAATTCCCCAGAAAATGCAGGCAACGATCGTTATTGTACAAAAATCTGCGTTCACGCGAGGCGAAAGTGGCCGATCCCCCCAAAATCCACATACATATCTCACGTGCGCTTCCATGGGTGGTAGAGCAGGTAGCCACAAGCGAGCAAAAATCCCCACCAGCTCGGCATCCCAAGAACGCAACCATCGAGATGAGACACACCAAAAACGCGAGAAAAAAAAAAAATAATAAAAAGACCCACAACCGCACCACCGACGGCGACGACGACTCGACCTAGTTCTTGCACACACATGTACGGCCAGTGGGCTAAAGCGCCGACCTTGTCTCTCTTTTTCCCTCGCGTCTCTCGAAATTCAGAGGAGCTGCTACACGGTGTAGTATATAACCGCGAACCAACTATAGCAGTACAGAAACGAGGGAAAGAAGAAAAGGAATGGTCGTATCTACACTCGCGGGTACGTGTGTACCTACTCGCCGCATGCGCAGCTGACCCGCGTACAAGCGTTGGCGTGAGAATTACCGAGGGGAAGTGGCGAGAGGGAGAGCGTGATTTCCGACGTGATGGTGTGGTACATGCATCGCGATGCCTTTGATGTAAATTTGGCGGAGGGGGGGGAGACAGCTGCGAGGTGGGCAAGGCTTACCTGCCACGGCGGGCTAACTTTCCGCGAGAATGTACCTAATGGGCTGTGGAGGGTGGGGGAGCTTTAGTTGCGTGTTACACGAATTTTGCGAGCCACGTTTCGTTTAGCTGACGCGAGGAGGGAAAGGAATAAATAGCCGCGCATCACATGCAGCAATGGCCCGTCGAGGATTGAATGTGACGCGGGGATTATTAAATTATCCAACGAAATACATATATGTGCATTTCGGTTGTGTACACCTTTAATCGACTCTTGATTGTTTGTGTGCGGCCAGAGTGATATAACTACTCTCAGTTGGTTTTTTACAACGAAATGTTTCGTATCTCCCTCTCTCTAAGACAAGCTTATGGAGATGGCTTTAACTAAACGTGATACATTTACTACAAAAGCTCAAAATTTCTTAAATCATGTAAAGACTCACTGTTTTGTGGATGGGAACAAAAAAATCTTCCAACATCCACGTGACATGTACGCACACAACGATGCGTCAAAGCGAAAATTTAAACTGCGGCCCTATTTATAGAGCAACAACAGAAACAGCGCATCGAGCAAATACGACTATAACAGAACAAATAATTTGTTGTTTGGACAAGTACACGGAGGGAGCGAGCGAGCGTGTAGCCTCGCGTCTAGAGGGAGACTCAATTAACCTATATACCCTCGTCGCCAACCAGCGGGCCAACCAGAGTCGTATTGTGTCGTACGTATGTGAATGTAATAAAACTCACGAATCTCTGGCACACCTAAGATTGGCCATCCTCGTCTTCTTCGGGATGGCTAAAAATCTCTAATAATCCGTGTTGTCGTTGGGGCTGACCAACACGGCAAAGCGTGATTCTTTTAATAAACGCGTGGCAGCTCATATTAATCGTCTCCAACACCTCGAGGTACAATAATGGCCAGTGTCTTTTTGGCAGATGAGCGCTCTCTCGTTCTTATTATTTACATACTCTTCATGTTTTTCACATACTCGTATACCGTGCACTGCGTGGGTGTCTTTAACTCTAACCGTAACTATAACCGTGTAACATAAATTATATACGAGATTGTGTACCAATATTTTTTCTTCAATCGGGGCCTGTTAAACTGACCAAAACTGTAATTTTATGTAACTAGACATTAATAGACACTCTGTGCCGCAAACTGCTCAAACTACTCGTACTTCCCAAGTTACTAACAATTTGTATGAACCTTCGAACTATACTTGAGTCTACAACCCACTCAGATCTTTAAACTCGTAAGGTTAAATGGTACGACAGCTCCACCACATTAAGTATAGTTTAAATGTTTCAATATTTGAAAACTCTAGTTGTCTTTAGAGTCAAATAGTTTTCGGAAAATATTGAAGTATTGTTAGTTTACGGATTCTAGTTGGATGGAATTTGCAATTACGTAGAAATTTTCCATCGTTTAAAATTTTTAAGCAATTTTTAGGGTGACGTAACTCAAAATCTGGAGTACCTACTGTTAGGATTTAGGTAGTTGGAAAGCTTGTAGAGATTCGAGGATCGAGTGGATGAAACAATCAGTTAATTTAAAATTCAGAGTAGTGTGATAAGTCCAGTGTTATAAAGTTGTTCTTGTTACTTAAAGTCTCAAGCTTAAGTCTGAAGACTTGAGTATTAATTGAAAGGATCGAGTAGTTTTGGATTTTTTTAGTTTAAACTGTCAAGTAGTATGAAATTTAAACAGACAGAGGAATTAAATTGATGTTTGAGTTTAGTGAATTCAAGGTTTGAATGAGGGTTGTGTAGTTTTAAAAACTGAACGACTTCAAAACTTGCGGGGTACCATACTATAGTAGAATGGAGTAGTTTTAAAGCTTAAAAAATCGAGTAACTTGATATTTTTCGAGTGTTTGAAATATTTTTGAACCCAAATTAAAATTGATACAAAATCTTGACAACCTTTCAAAATTGACTTTTCAAATACCTTGCACAGCCTAGAAGAAGATATCTTTTACGTGTAAGTTGTGCTTCTTTTATCACGACATATATTCATAACGTTTTCAAAAATAGTCTGTTTGACGAAAATCGCTTGATGATCTGCCAGCTATTAAAGATGAATATTTGAGCTCCTGGCTCAATTAAAAAGGTTTAACCTGTAGCTTTACCAGTATCCTAAGAGCAACGACCTGTGTATGACTGGATAAATGGACCTTCTCTCCTGCTAGACTCGTAGTTTCTAACTTTTAAATTCCTTTCGAGAAAAGCTATACTCGTACGTATGTGAACATCGGGTAAAATATAAAAAAAATTTTGACCGAATTTCCATTGAGAGTTTTTAAACAGATTGCGTAAAATAACCGTTGGAGGAAAATAAAAACTCTTTAGTTTTCAAAAATAGTACTCAACCACCCTTACATCCTGAAAAATTCTAAATTTCATACTGCCCACGTACATACATTTGCTATTTTCACGTACAACAGAAACTTTTTTTTTAGAGTAAACTATCTCTCCCGCAGAATTCAAAAGTAACAAAACAAGACAGCCCGACATTCCCGTATACCTTCTAGACCACCCGGCAACATCATTACGGTTCAAATAGCAGTGTACGCGTGTTTTCTCTTACTTCTTTTTTATCGCTTCGAGCAAATGCAAGCCGACGACCTTGCAAGCTCAACTTTTTTCGTCACAACTGAAGAGCGTGCATTCGCGTTCAACGACCCAATTAATATGCCTCAGGCGCTTGCCGGCTACATTATGCCCCTCTCGTAGGCGTATTATTAATAAAGCAGAAAGTACATGTCTTGTCTCTTTAGCTCCATTTTTTTCCGCTCGCTTTTCAACACTTTCAACACTGATGCATACGAAAACGAGCACGTGTAACTACATGATAACAAATAATAGTTCACCCTACACTGGTTGCCCGCTCGCGTGAGATGTATTTTTTTTTTTTTTTTTTTTGAATGCACATACGGTTCAATAGGGGCGAGCTACCAAAATGTGGAAGTAGCTCACTCAG
The DNA here is from genome assembly GCF_000648655.2 of Copidosoma floridanum. Next base: position 5,508 of record NW_019379749.1, on the reverse strand, counting down.
CTAGCTGCTCGTTGGGAAACAGGTTTTTTTTACCACTTGTCCATCGCGTGGAGAAAAAAAGAGACACACACTCCTTCACGAGATTCATGAAAAAAAAAAGAAACATTCGCTCAAAATCTTGTTCGCCCACTTTCGTGAATATTTTTGATTTCAGACTTCACTTGGTAAACTTATTTTTCTCTATTCACGCGTATCCCAAATCTTAAAGACACGTAACATAACGTACAAGCTCCCAGTAGCGCCGTTCCCCTTTCTTTCGCTCTCCTCCGCAAATAAACGCCGCAAGCTCGCACAAAAGCTCTCCCTCTCTTGCCAAACACGTGTACACGCCACGACAGTTAGTCCATCCATACACCTTCTCGGCAGTTCGACGTGCCTCCACCTCTTTTCGCGAGTCATCATACTTTTCTGCGCATTCAATTGCAGTTTCGCGGGTTACGCAGCTGTAGCTGTGCGTGCATGTGTACTTTGGACTCGGTATGGCTGATCCGAAGAGGTACACGCACGAGTACTACAAGCTCAGGAGGCTCACCAATGAAATCGACTGTCAGATTCGTCGACTCTCCGTGAGTGCTTTCATGTTGAGCTTTCGTGGTATATATGGGAAGCTTTTGATGGATACATTGGAAAGGACTTGAGGAAGAGAGAGAAGGAAAGGTGTCAGTTACACAGAGTGTTTAGGCAACAATGTCGTGATTTTCCTGCTAGAAGAGATTATTTGGTGCTTCGTGAAAATACATTCATCTCATTCATGTGATGTGTATGAAGAATAATTTTTTAAAGGCAGAAAAAAAAAATAATAACAATAATAAACAATAAAAGTACAATGTTTTAAATAATAAACAATAAAAAAATACATTGTTTTAAATAGGAAGGCTATCACCGAACGCAAGCTCCGTGTTTCGCGTTAATTTTAACCAAAGTTTAGGAGCTACAATCTATTTCTTTCTATTCTATTTCGGTATTACAATCTTCGTCGCGGTCCCCGTTGTCTCTTTGTTGAAGTTTCTCGGATAGGCCCGTTCGCACGTTTTCTGGTCGAATCTCATGCTTGACTTGCTTCAATTAGAAAAGCTAATTTTATCCGTCCATTATGTCATTTGTTCATTTCACCACTTACACATTTATATTCATATCACAATTATATGTATTACCCAGCACGATTGAGACAATTGAAATCGATATACTTGACAAAATTATGTGATAAAACGCATGAAATTGTGTTTCAAAAAATAAATGAGTTATCTTGATTGAGCCCTCAGTAATCACAATTATTTTTACTTTGCAGTCGGAGTACGGACTTACGGAGGACCAAGTGGCGGGTAAGTTTTTTTTTGCTTCGAAAATATCTCACGCTCATAGCCGTACGTCAACAAAGAGAAAGAGAGAGAGAAAAAGCGGAAGAGAGCAATATAGCACCTCTAAATAAGACCTTGAGATCTTGATTAACAGAGTATCTACACAGTGATAAAAAAAGATTGCGAGACAGAAGGGAAAAAAAAACATGTTATTTTTTGTTGCTTGACACGCACGTGTACAGTTGTACAGTCGCGTATATATGCATTGGCGCAAGGAGTAAGCTACAAGAGTACCGTTTTCCTGTCATTATAATAATTATTAAAAATTAATTAAATAGACTTGGCTGGAAATTAAAAAGAAAATTTAATTTTTTTTGTAGCCTCTCATTTTATCGAAGCATAGAAAAAAGGACACGACATTCTTCCTTGCAGGTGCATTCCAAGGGAAATAAATATACTACCCTAAAAAGAGCTCTCGCTGGTCTCTGTTTTTTTTTTCTCTTTTTCATTTTTAGCTGGCAGCCACTAGTGTGAGGCGCTCAAACTACAGATTAATTGATTGGCGATTGCTTTTTTATTGAATTGTACGTAGTTCAGCTCTGTTTTCGTGAGCGGGTGATAATTGCTGGTCGTAAAATGGGTGTTTGATTGGCGGGGAGTCTCGTTAAAAGTTTGAAGTGTGTTGATTTTGTACACATTACAACAAACCAACTCCTGTTTCTCAATTAATACAACGATGGAGGAAGGGAGTCACTTTCAGTTACGTCTCGAGAAAAGTTACGCTTTCCAACGACGTTTACAGTTTTTTTGTCAACATTACAAGTTAAACACTTTTATTCATAGTAAAAGTAGTGCACTGTAGTCCACGAAGAATATTTGCACTCTTATCCAGGTTAAAACTCGTAGACTTCTTTTTGGAGTACAATTTACTGTAGTTCATGAAAATTCTATGCACATCTAGTTATAGAATCCTTATCAACATGGATTTCAGTTATGGATCTAAGTTGCTTGTCAATCAACTAAATAATTGGATCAATTCCATCATGAAATAAATCAATGATCAGACGTTGCTGTAATTTTTTAGTGTTCAAGTGATGAAATAACTAAAAACATGTTCAGAGCCAAATCAAAAATTGTAAGTGAGTAAGTATTTAGTTTAAGAAAAAAAACATTATACTTGAGCCCTTGGTGCTGTGGCTAATAATACTTTACTTTAAATGTCTCAAAGATCCTTTACTTAAATTAATATCATGACGAAATATTCTACACGATGGAACCTTGATATTTTACAGTGCTATGGCACAATACTTTTTATTATTGTTTTCTCCAAGGAGCCAAACAGAAACGATTGCAGCCACTTTTTATAAATCCTTAAAAAAAACTGTTTCGTCTCATTTTATCTTGGGCAAATAAGCCATTAGACCACAGTTTATTGTATAAAAGGTAACAGGTGCTCGAGTGCAGCATATTTTGGGGAGTTCCGACGCATCTCTCTTTCTCCAGCAACGAGGTGCAGCTGAGACGCCACCATTCACACATAAATCGCCTTGGCACCACATTTTATCCTCCACTGCCAACTGGTTGTTGAAACATCGCTTCTGCATCATTTCCATAATGCGAAAAGTTGGGATGCGCACAAGAGAGATTCGAGATTTTGGAATTTTGCTCGCACCACTGCTTCCGCAAGATTTTCTCCTGTAGACCCGTATGCTTTGAGTGCAGACCTACTACAGCTGAATCGCTCGGATTTTTATAGTTTGCAAGTGCCTCGAGGCTCCATGTCAGTATCTGTATCGTATTAATGACTGAAGTATTAATTCGCTACCCGTACAGGGACGGCTTTTATGTCGATTGCCAGTAATCTACTATGTCTCAAAAAAATTATAATCTCGACATTATGTATTTTTGAGATCAAAAAATCAATTAAAGTAAATTTGAAGGATTAAGTATTATTGAAATGTGTAGTACAAGAGTGTGAATTACGAGCACGAAGTGAAGTTGTCTTGTTATCATGCGAATAGCGATGTTAAAAAATGTGGGTCGAACGTAGATGGGTAGTTGAATCGCTCACGTCTGCCATTGAATAAATTGGAATACCTTTGCGTCCCTCTTGTGTATATATTTGTAGTTACGTGTATTTCAAGTTCTAATTCTAAAGGATTCGCTTTTCTGAAGAGGCGAAAAAAAAGTATTTCGACGGCACGTTTGCCGGAACAACCTTTACGATTTAACCCACATCCTGAAGTAATTTCAGATGCTTTTTAAAATTCAAATCTGACCTACTTTCTCACGCATTTCTTTTTTGTGCTTCCAATTAAACTTCCTCAAGCCCAAAAGGCTGAAAGTGCGATACTCGTAATGAGCTACATTTTTCAATGATAATTGAGTAATGTGGCATGGTACAACAGACAAAAGGTATACCTCTTTATTTTTCTCAATGGCTTTCCAAGTTGAAAATCCAAACATTTTTCTCGTGATATAATAAGGATACAACTCGAGAACACCGTACTCGTCTGGAGAGAAAAACAGCCATCGCTCACATGCATAAAACTTTTTATCACAGCAGCTCGATGGCTCGACGGTAACTCTTTCTTTTCGTAAGACGGGGTGCAATAAAAACCGCATCGTGCGGACGAATGGAAAAAAAAAGTCGCGAGAACTTTTACTGCTGTATGTATATAATATATACAAGCAGCAAGAAAGGACGTAGATTCGCGACGAGATTTCCTGGGTAAACATTCGTGCATGCGCTCGAATGAAAAAGAAGGTGACAAAAAGAGGAGGGAGAGCGATGGGTTGGGAGCTTTAGCGTCGAATCGGCGATTTATAAGAGCAGCGCTATTACAATGGGTGACGGGGGACTCGTGGCTGGCAAATTGCCCGATCTTTCTTATTCCACGAGCCGATATTTTTCAAATGTTGCGCAGGGAACGAGTGCGTTTGTGTATACCTATTAGAGGATAGGGCGATATCACTGTGCGTAGATATGCGATTCGTGTCAAGGTCTTCATGATGTATGATTTTCTCTCTCTCTTCACGTTAGTGCAGATTTTTTTGGTAATTTTTTTTTTTTTGTAGTTGACAGGGTACAGTAAGTTCGAGCTGTAGTACGAATGTCTTGGAAATCAAAAACATTTTTTTTAGTAGCATTTTATTGCAAAATCAGTCATAGCTTGTTTTCTTTTTTAGGTAATTTTTAGGTTGAGCACTACTGAAATTTGTCAACTACCTGGATGAAAAAAAAATTTTAAGTTTTGTGTAATGGGAATGATCAAGCAGTCATTTTTAGTCATTGATAACAATTTTTATAAATAATGATAAACCTATGAATAAAAAATCATGAGCCGTTTTTTTTTAATTCGGTGCTTATTGGAGATTTATTTTATAAATATGATTCCTGAACCAAAAAAAAAGTAAAAAGAATATTATAAGGTGATTCAGCAACAAACGTACCAATTATGCTAACCAAATATCTAGTATTTTTGAATAAGTGATCTGTATTTAAAAAGTTAATTAATCAAAGAATCATTTAACCTTTTCTCCAAACTGTAAGAATTCATGGACGTTTAATTGAATCGAAAAAAAATTCCACTTTTTACAGAGTTCAAAGAAGCATTCATGCTATTCGACAAGGACGAAGATGGCACTATCACAATGGCCGAACTGGGAGTTGTGATGCGTTCGTTGGGACAGCGACCGTCTGGTAAGTGAAAATTTTATTTGCCAAAAAATGTTCCACATTGATTGAATGATTAATTTCCCTGTCTTTCGAAGAAAAAGAAAATTTGTACCTATAATATATATTTTCATATACTCCAAGTCTTATCCATACATTGCTCTTTTTCTTTTTTTCATCATAAATCCATTATGTGCTACTCTTTCATTGCAACATAATAAAACTCATGTTTTATCTCAAACTGAATTAACTTTCAACCAAGTGAGATATAAAAGATTATTCAAGCGATTTTCATAATTTCATTAGGTACATGTACAGGAAACATGAAGTACCGTAGGAAAAAAAAAAAATTACTTCACCACAGATTGTGCAGAGTTTATCAAAAACCGCGGTTCTTCTTACTTTCCAACTGAATTATTAATCTTTCAAATGTTATATAATATATATTATTTGTTATTCAAAGTTTAACAGGGAAGTAAAGTAAGACGAGAAAAAAAATTATTAAGCTTTCCACCGCTTCTCGTTTCGATTTAT
>NW_019379748.1:281594-324373 GCF_000648655.2 Copidosoma floridanum | reverse complement strand
TTCTTGAAAAGTTGCAAAAGAAATACAACAAGCTTGATTCATTCAACAAAGATGATAAAGATTTCATACTTTTTCTTCGAAATCGCGTGAACAATATAACTCATAAAAAAGCTAAATTTTACCAAACTATATTTGAAGTTCGTGAGGAAATCAGTAGACGCATAATTAAACTCAAAAAATATAAATCAACACGAGAAAAAGGCAGTGAATCAGACACAGAACCAAAATATACTAAAGACGAGTTGAAAAAAATTAAAATATTAGAGAAGGTTATAAAAGAATGCCGAAGAAGAATCAAAGAACTAGAAACAGCAGACGTAATCTTTGATGATGATGACGACTCAGCGTATTTAAAGGAAGATAGGTATAAAAGAAAATATGTACAGTTATGCCAAGCACTTAGTGATATAGCAAGAGATAAAAAACTAAAATCAGAAATAATGAAGAAAAAAATTACGTTGAATGATATCCAAGATGAAATGACCGGTATTAAGACCATTGATCAATCTATCATTAACTTTGTAAATATTAGTATTAGTCGGATGAACAAATTAAAACACATTCAGAACTTTAATGCTGTTCCGAATTATATTGTTCCACCCGACTTTTACGAAGTATTACAAATTATAGAAAAACATGACGAAACTCGGAACCTTCAATTTACTAAACAAGAAATAGAATTATATGGTAAGTGTATGAGTTGTTTTCGTTGATAATTACAACATTTATATATATATATATGTATATCTGTTATCTCATAATTAACGCTTTTTTAGCTAAAAATTCATTTAAAGCAGTTGTCAAGTATTTGAAAAAATGTCGAATACAGGAGTCTAAAGAATATTTTAAATGTTTTATCAATGACACCTGTGGTACATATATTGACCCAGCATCTAAAGACCATAACCTTGAAAAAGTTCTTCAGGCTAATAAGTTAAAATCGGATAAGCATTTAAATGAAGTTTTTGAGAAATATGTAAATATGCAAAAGAATTTAAGCAATGAAAAATTAAAAGAATCAATGACAGCCATGTATTCTTCTGAGGAAAGTTGTAATATAGATAATCATGAGAAACATCTAGTTAAGAAAAATTCACAAGTAGGTAAGCGAAAACGGTTCTTCCACAGTGACGAAGAAGAATCTGGTAAAGACAATAAGAATCATAACAGCCATGAAGATAAAGAAAAACCGACAAAAAAGATGAAGAAAAACGATGATTTAAAATGTCAAAACACAGCTTATGAAAATAATATAAAAGAAAAAGAAATTGAATGTATAGACCTTGGAGATAACTGCACGTCACCAGGTAGTACTCATCAAGTTGTAGTTTCCAACATATTTTCTAACCTCACAAATTATAATAAATCATAATCTTTATCTTTAAATTTCAGACTCTCCCACATTGGTAGACGATAATGCGAAGTATTTTCCCAGAATACGAGTGGCTAGTGTGGGCAACTTTCCCAAGGCTTGGGAGACCTCGGACTCTCCCGAAAGTCCGGGAAAAGAGTCCATGGATCTGGACTACTCACCAAAAAAAAATATTTTTCCACCAGTGGAAGTAGTGGATTTGTGTTCCCCAGAAAGAAGATCAAGTATTCAAGTGTCCAAGGTGCCTAACCCATTAGCAGTAAAAAATCAAAATTAAGAAAAAAATTGGTCTTCGAGATATCGATAGTCGACTAATGTGACAACATTTTGTAACAAAATGTGATTATACAATACCTTACAGACAATAGCCCTTGAAGAAAATATGAACCATAATGAAGTGGTGGAATAGCAATCGGCGATCATTTGAGAGTTAAGCTCACTCCGTAAGTTTGTTGTGTTTGCTTTTTTTTATATTTTTCTCTATTTTGTTGTAATATACATTTATTTATAAAGAGATGGAACATTTTCGTGTCTTGCTTGTAATAAGCTTTAAAATTAAATAAGAAGTTTTTTTCTTAATATTTCCCCCATTTTCTGCAAATTGTTTTCATTGCAAACGTTGGAAACATTAAATAATCATACTTAATTAGTTTTAAAAACGAACTTCAGCCTATCATGAAAGTTAAACTAGTCTTACGCCAAGGTAGCTTTACCAGAAACAAGTAGCACCTATCAGTGCTCCCCGGCAAATACATCGAAAATTTCTTTTAATTAAAATGTTTTGTACCTATAGAGTACATTATTTATTACAAATGCTAACTTGAGCACAAAATTTTAATAAATTCCCTTAGTTTCTCATGATTTATGTTACTCATTTAATGTTTTTTACGTTGTGTATAAGGATTTTCGATAGTAAAAAGTCATTCGTTGTAAGATTTTCTACTATGTCAAAGTGGTCGATATTGTTCCTCAGCAGTAAGAATTTGATATTATCTACAAATTGTATTAGTCTCTGTAAATAATAACAAATAATGCTTTTTTTTACTTTTTTATGTAATTTACGTTTAAAAGATGAAAAACAAGAAAAACGTTACTCACTCGTGCATATCGTTTGGATTCCTCGACAAAGATAGGGGAATCGCATTCCCCTACAGCTAGGATAACTTTTAAATTGCTTATACACTCTGAGTTGTTTTCTAATGTTTTCGATTCATCGATTGGAGCGAAAGTATACAAACTGATTTCTTCTCTAAAAATATAATTCATTAATTGTAATCAATGCTTAAGTGATTTTCGAGTATAGTTAGTGAATAAGTTATAAAGTATATAAGTTAATATATATTTTTTTACTTATTTTATTGATTTATTCGACTAGAGTATCAAAATATTCAAATTTAAGAGAAATGATAAATTGTCGCATGAAATTTCTCTCTCAGTGGTCATAAAAACATGCATGTTGTATAACGTGTCTAATCCAAGATTTATTAAACTTTTGATGATGTTTGGAATACAATTTTTAAGAATATACTCCCTGATGAAGCTATAATTAGCCTTATGCCAAAGTAACTACACTAGGAATAAATAGCATTAATAGGGCCTCCCAGCAAACACATAAAAAATTATTTTCATTTGACTCATTTTTTTCTCAAAAGTTATTTGTACGTAGGACAAGGGGTAGGTGTTTCTCGGCACGTTCCCGTTCTCTGTGTCCCACTTGAGCTTCCTACAGTTACGCCTTATGTGGCCAATCTTATTACAATAGTGGCAGGTCAACGGTCCTCGGTTAGGGGGTGACCCCCCGTGGGGATTGTTTCCCTGAGGCCCGCTGGTTTGATCGTTCGGGAATGTTGAGTTTGTCTAATCGTTGCGTGGCGGTCTGTACGGGTATTCGTTGTGGGGTTGGCTATTGCTGTTATGCGGGTGTTTGGCTTCATCTTTCAGCATTTCGCGTTCTGCTATCAGTGCGTTGTCGAACATCCTGCCTAGGCTGACGTTATTTTCGGGGCGAAATCTTTGCCGTAATGAAAACGGGATCCCGTCTTTCAATGCTTCGATTACATCACGGTCAATTTCTAAGGCTTCTTCGCTACAAAGTTCCCTATTTGTGTCAAGAGCTTTCCTGTCCACTAATGAGTCATGGATGTCACGCGTGTGGTTGATGTAATCTAACATTTTTTCGCGTTAGTTTTTGCGCAGTGCAGCCAGTTTGCCTCTTATTTGGTTCTGCGTGTCGTATGGATCGAAAAGTACCTTAAGGCGGGTGAGAAATTTGCTGAAGTCAGAAAACACTTGTTCTCCCATAACTACGTCTGCGCGGTCAGTGATTTCGCTCCGGGCTTGCCTAAAGAAGATCCTCTCGTAGGTGTCCCATACCTCCCCAATTAATTAATGACACCAAAGGGACATTTCACGGAAAAATCCGCCTGGTATGAACTTTCTCCGATGAAAACAGGTTGAGAGGAACATTTTTTACTAAAGGCTCTAACTATGCCCATGGTATGATAAATATGCCATCAATTAGGTGACTGGATAATGGGGGCAGCAATATACCCCTACACAGTGGTAGTGAGTAGGTGGCTCCAGCGATAAAGCCAGTATGGACTGTCGCAGTAACCCGGAAGAAAAAAAGTTATAGACAAAACGATACGTATTAATGATTTTATAAAAGAAATAGGGGGGGGGGGCATTGGGTGATATTTGTCCCTGGTAAAGCTACTTTGACGTGAGACTAGTTTTAGCTCCATTATAACGTGGACGTCATTTTTTGAATCAATTGAGTATTATTATAATATTACATGTGTAAAATATTTCCAACGTTTGCAATGAAAGTAACTGGTAAAAAGCGAAGAAAGTGTGGAAAAAAAAACTTCTGATAAAGTTTTAAGGAATCTTGTCATGAATAACTGTATGTTGTGAAGAAATACGAAAAAAAATTCAAAGAAAAAGCAGCAGCAATAAACTTACGGAGTAAGCTTAACGGCCTCGTTGACACTTAAAGAAAGCACCGGTTTCAAATCGTAAATTCCGCCAATGAGTACAAGACCCTTAAGCAGCTATAGACAACTGTGCTTTGAAGCTCGCCATTTGTGGTCGTGCAGCAAACTTGCTGCGAGATGAGCACCAGCACTATGACCTCCAAGCCAGATACATCTGTACGGGGCACGATTTAAGATTATTTACCTTTACAGACATCCGTGCCTTGAAGCTCGCCACTTGTGCTGAGCTAAATATCGACAGAATGGCTGTATGAAAAAAAAAGTTTAATAATCGATAAACCTTTTATCATTGTCTATCTTTTTTTGCGGTCAATGTTTTACAAGGCAGCTGTTTAAGATTAACTTATTGGCCTTTGATTGAGATTCTTTCTGGGAAGAAGAAAGAACTCTTTTACAACTACTGATTACACAATTGTCTTTTCGTCAAAAGTTTTGACTATAAAAAAAAGTTGAACGTCAGGTTCTGTAAGTTATCATGTAAATATGTAAATAGTTCGAAAAAAAAGAATCAATTCCTATTGTACAGAGATTAATGTAATTATTCTGATGTAAACAAATTGTATATATTTTACTATATTTACTTAGATTTTAAAGACAGAGCCAGAATTATAATTTTTTCAACCAGTAATTTTATTTGCTGCACAATATCGGTTAATCTTACTAAAATAGAAAATATAATTTGTTAATAGATGTAGTAGTTAAGAATGTATTATTTACCTTTTTTTAATTTAATGTTTAAAATTATTCAAACTCATTTTATAGATAAGTTTCCACGATTTAAAAATATATTAAAACGCTTACTGTTTACTTTTTATGAAAAGCAAATAAACTTTTTATTAATAATACCACTTGTTGTCTCTTATATATTTAAAATTCTTACATCACATCACAAGTAAATACGAAAAAGTAAATAAAAAAATATCGGCTCACCGTTTGGACACAAGTCATAACCAGCTGCAACAACTTTAATCTCATGGGCCACGAAATTTGGGACCGCAAAACCCGACAAGTCCTTGCTGAACTCCATCTAATAGATGCCGTGAATGAATATAAAAATCAGTGCATCTAAAAGCGTTTAAAAATATTACCTATAACCACCGAAAAATCAAAATCTACGATCACTTGAACACTGAATCACAAAAACTTTTTTTTACCATCCGGAAGATCGGTTCCGTATATATCGTACTCGGCACGCTCAGATGATCCATATGGTACGTTCAGCTTGTGCGCTATTGACGAGCAAGTTTTTCTCGTAACTACGAAGTCAAAGAACCCACGCGCGTTAAATTAAAATACTTTTTTTTAAAAAGCAGAGCTACGGCTTACCATTTTCACAAGATTTGAGGAACCAAGCTTGCAACTCTATCGGACCGTAACTCTTGCTCCAATTGCTCGGCATGTAATTGAACTCGTGGTCCTGCAAAAATCGATCATTTTTAAAATCTTTTGACCTGCTAATAAATAAATAAATAGTAACCTTATGGGCCTGATGCACTTACTGGTGTGAGGGACTGCATTTTTATTTAGTTGCTTCTAGGTTCCTTTCGAAAAAAAGGAAAAAAAAAAAAAAAAAAAAAAAAAAAAAAAAAAAAAACGGTTCTTGTCTCTGGTTTTATAGAGAACAAAGCCAACAGTTTATTTAAAGCTCCGTAGTATCTTACCATGCACACGTCACTGAGCAACTACAGGGACGCTTTTTGCTCCGTGGTTGCCTTCTTTCTCCGGCTTCTTCCTGGCGTATACGCTTGTACACCCAGGGCAATGTGATTCTTTCCCGGCGCTGACCCCAAATGGCAACATCGCACATTGATTGTACTTGGTCGATCCGAGATGGCGTTAGTTCTGCAGGGCAGCTGGAGTTATCAGCGTTGGGTGAAGAGGATTCCCGCAATAAAAATTACGGTCAGTAACATGAAAGTTACTGTCACTAACAGACCAATCTATAGAGTGTTGGAGAAGCGAATGAGCAAAGAAGGAGGAGGCATTCCAGAGGTTCTCACCGGTGCTCCAAAATGTGACTGGCAAACATGTGAGAAATAACACAAGCGCCAGTCCCCACACAACCCGGTGCGCTTACTGGCCTCTTTGTTTAATAATTAAATCAATAAAATACCACAAGCGCCAATCTCCACACCACCCGGAGCGCTTACTGGTCTCTTTATTTATTTAAAATGAATTGAATAAAACATGTTCCAATTACAACACAACCTGGAAAGCCAACTGGTCCCGTTATTTTTTTTAAATAAATATAATGATAAGACATGCGCCAATCCCCACACAACTCGGAGCGCTTACCGGTCCCTTTATCTATTAAAAATAAATTGAATAAAACAAGCGCCAATCCCCACACAACCTGGAGCGCTTACAGGTCCCTTTATTTTTCTAAAATCAATATAATGATAACACAAGCGCCAATCCTCGTACAACCCGAAGCACTTACTGGCCGCTTTGTTTATTAATTAAATCAATAAAATACCACAAGCGCCAATCCCCACACAACCTGGAGCGCTTACTGGTATCTCTATTTATTTAAAATGAATTTAATAAAACAAGTGCCAATTACCACACAACCTGGGGAGCTAACTGGTCCCGTTATTTTTTTTATATAAATATAATGATAAGACATGCGCCAATCCCCACACAACTCGGAGTGCTTACCAGTCCCTTTATCTATTAAAAATAAATTGAATAAAACAAGCACCAATCCCCACACAACCTGGAGCGCTTACAGGTCCCTTTATATTTCTAAAATCAATATAATGATAACACAAGCGCCAATCCTTGTACAACCCGAAGCACTTACTGGCCGCTTTGTTTATTAATTAAATCAATAAAATACCACAAGCGCCAAACCCCACACAACCTGGAGCGCTTACAGGTCCCTTTATTTTTCTAAAATCAATATAATGATAACACAAGCGCCAATCCCCTTACAACCCGAAGCACTTACTGGCCGCTTTGTTTATTAATTAAATCAATAAAAAACCACAAGCGCCAATTACCACACAATTCAGAGCGCTTACTGGCTGCTTTGTTTAATTATTAAATAAATAAAATACCACAAGCGCTAATCCCCACACAACTTGAAGCGCTTACTGATGCCTTTATTTATTTAAAATAAATATAATGATAAGACAAGCGCCAATCCACACACAATCCGGAGCGCTTACTGGTGCCTTTATTCCTTTAAAATAAATATAATGATAAGACAAGCGCCAATCCCCACACAACCTAGAGCGCTTACTTGTCGCATACTTATTATACAAAAAATAAAGTAATAAGGCAAGCGACAATCACTACATAAGCCGGGGCACTTACAAGTAGCATTGATTATTATTAAAAAGCATTAACTAATCATTTAAGCGCAACCAGTATTGACCAGAGCGTCTCCTGGATAGTCAGATGATAAGCACTCGCGTTGTTACTTAATAAATTTTATTAATTTTCACAGTGACCAGCATGTGCTCTGGGTTGTGTGGGGATTGGCGCTTGTTTTATTCAATATATGTTAAATAAATGAAGGGACCATTAAACGCTCCGGGTTGTGTGGGGATTGCCGTTTGTTTTATTCAATTCATTTTGAATAAGTAAAGGGACCAGTAAGCGCTTCGGGTTGTGTGGAGATTGGCGCACGTGGTATTTCATTTGTTTAATTATTAAACAAAGCGGCTACTAAGCGCTCCGGGTTGTGTGGGGATTGGTGCTTGTTTTATTCAATTTTCTTTAAATAAGTAAAGGGACCAGTAAGCGCTCCGGCTTTTGGGGGGATCGGCGCTTGTGGTATTTTATTTATTTAATTAATGAACAAAGTGGCCAGTAAGTGCCCTTGATTGTGTGGGGATAGGTGCTTGGGTTATTATTTTAATTATAGTAATTCAAATAAGCGACCAGTAAGTGCCCCTGGTTGTGTGGGGATAGGCACTTGCGGTATTATTTTATTAATCATTAATAATTAAAGCAACCAGTAAGAGCCTTGGGTCGCCACAGTGGGCGAATTTGGTTTTTTTTACTCAAAACCTAATATTTCGCGAACATTGATAGATAGATAAGTAATTTTTTTTTTACTATCTTTATTTATTGATAGAGATTAAAGGAAAACTATAGAGGAGACAGAAAAATTTGAACCTAACCTTCGAGTTTGTCGTAATCGTCGATTTTTCGCGATTTTAGGTCTATTTATTCTTATTTAGCTATAATTAGAATAAATTTCGGCTAATTTGACACTTAATTCGTTTTTTGTGTGCTCTGGGCAATACCTACTTGATGCTAACGTATCAATTAAATTATATATTAGTAAAAATTTACGAATATGTATGTATATATCTATTTTATGTGAATTTAGTAATAATTATCAATGTAAACGACTAATAATTAACTTGTAATGATAATAAAAATATCGACTTACTTGGTATCAGAAGTGGCAAAATGCAGAGACATACGGTAATAGGTATTCCTAATAATTTGTATGTATATATATATGTGTATGTATTCATGTATGTATGTATGAATGCTTTGCCATCAAATATCCGGAATCACAGTTTCTCATACGACTTTATTAAATATTATTATTTTGAAATAGCTGGCAGGACATGATACATTGATTCATGTATATAGATGTATGCTAATGTATGGAGCGTTATATATATATATATATGTATAAACTTTTTTTTTGGATAATTTGGTTTAGAATACAGCAAGTTCTGTGTGAGGATTGTTTCACACATACAGATAAGCTCCAGTGTACATAAATAATGAAATACATTTCTTTTTACAATATATATTATACCTAATGATATATGTGTATTTATATATGTTACTTTGAACTTTTTGTTGTATAACATATGTTTTAAGTGTTTACCTCGTCGACATTAATCAGTCAGTCTTATCCATAATACTCAGTATTTAGTGATTTCATTTTCTTCATTAATTAATCAGCCTTTAAGATACTTTATAAAATTTGAAAAATGAAAAGTTTAGTGGAATTACTTGTACATACATAAGACACGTATGAAACTTAGCCAAATAAATTTTTTTATTTGAGTGAAGGATGTTAATGTAATAAGACATACATTTATTGTTATAAAATTTTTTCAAATAAGTCTTTAATGATTTTTGACAAAAAGTTTTAGAGAAAATAGATTTAACTTTCAATTATTTCCATTTCACACTTAATTACATTGGTACATTTACATACTCTAACATTTATATTTATATATTCGTATTAGAAACAGTGTTAAAATTATTTTTCTTAATTTTCTGCCACCAGTGTTTCCGAAGTTCAATACATACAGTAATAATTGTTTTATTTCCTTGTGTTATTTACCAGATTTATACGAATTGTTATTGCTATTTTTACTAGCGCACTCACAAATAACACATATACACATTTACTTATTTGTTGTCCTTAGTATACGTATTTAAATACTTGTAATAAATTAAATGAAAATCGGACGAATGCATTAAGCTATCCTTCCTATTAATAATGTATTTATCACTCCTAATAACTTGAGGTACTTGTCCATTTCTTTTGGTAGTAATCTTTTGGACTCTCCTTGTTTTAGTCGCTCATGAATATTCAATAATGATATAATAGGATCCGTTAAATATACAGCTCGATCGAAAACGTCCATAAGTCTGAATAATCTGCTGGCTTGTCGGGTATGATTAGTCATGTGCAGTCGGTATAATCTATGCCATGACTCACTGGCATCTTCGGAAAAGAAAATCATTGGCATTGGAAAAGACTTTGCTATCTGACAACCATGCATTAGTAGCTTATGCACTGTGGGGCTGAGCTGTACCCATGGGTATAATTGAAAATAAAGCCAGTAAGTTTTTTTACACAGTCTTTCCAATTCTTTATAATTGAGCATTCTGCCACATCTAAATAAAACTAAGATTGTTGCCATACTTTTTACAAGATCTTCGTTTATCCCCAAAGCTTCTGCGAATTTTCGCGGATGATCCAAGCAACTCCTTGACAAGTTACCTGTATTGCTGGTACCCTTACCCTGCAAAACTTGGTCCACTCGAACACTAAACTGTTCAAACAACTTCTTTTGAACTTTTTCCTTTTCAATTTTTAACAAATCTAAAATAATATCTTTCATGAAGGAAAGTAGACACAACATAATAGTATTAGGAAATACTAGAGTTGGCGACTAAAACAGTGTCTGAATCTTATTAAGTTGTCCTACACATTACGATTAATTTTGTAAACGTGTGTTGTCTTACTTTAATTAAGGCTGTTATTAATAAAACAATTTTTTCTTGTAAAAAAGTAAATGAAGCCTTATCACTGTAAGATAAAATTCAATTTCCAAATGAATATTGTTTAACGTATTCTTGTAAGCCTGCAAGTTAATTATTTGCATTTAGAGAGAACATTTTAAATTCTATTTGTAATAAAACATACAGTAGGAATACACGAAAATGGTTTTAATGAAAAAATTTGCGGACAATGTCACTTGATTCTTAGGATTGAGCTTCAATGATCTTTATGTAATGGAGTTTATTTTTAAATATAAAATTTAGTTTTTAGACAAAACTACTAGATTTACCGTACAAAATAAAATAAGTAGCCAACTCCGTTATTCTTACGAGTTATACCATACCTGATTTACTTGAACTCCAGGAATTCGATGTTTTTTCATAAGACATCTGTAAAAAATGTTCGAAAACCTTGATCAAACAATACGAAAGTCCTAATCTACATGAAAGACGGAGCATGTCTTTATCTTTAACTTTAAAATCAATGTCTTTCTTGTGAAAGTCGCTTATCATGTAAAAACACATTGGACATCTTTGCGTTGCTCTGTTACCGACAATACAATTCACACATTTTCCGTCGAAGAGTGTCTTTGTTATACAAAATGAAACTGTTACAAGATTTCCATTTGACAACCGAAAAGAATGATTATTAAGCTCATTTATCTCTTTGGATAATCTGTCATAATCAAGTTTGGTCGTATAATCGGTCTCTTTTTTCATGGCAATGCGCAATGTTCTACAAAATCTATGAGATTGTGGCATTGGATTAGTCCACTTTTCATTACTTCTTCGTGACTCCAACTGGCAGATTAGTAATGACGTTACAAACATAGATTGTTGCGCATCTGGGGAATCATTGTCTGGAGCTTCACATTTCTGTTGTGCATTAAGATGGCCTGATGAGCTATCGCAACCAAGAGTTGCTGATAGAACTAGATTTTTTAAGGATTTGTTACTCCAGTTAAGGGCCACTGCTTCACAGAGCCTTTCTGCAGTTCTATTTAACATACTTTGGAGGGGTACTGTAACTACTGTTTCAGTATAAACAATATCTGTAGGCTTGCAGTCCATCATACCTTTCTTAATAGTTTCATATCAAGAATAAATCTTACAGTTTCTTGCAAGGCAGTCCTTTACTAATGTTCTATAAGAGGCTTTACTCATATCAGATTCTGAAAAAAAAGCAAGTGCACTCTCTTTTGTGTGTTTACGCATGTTTCCTAAGAAATATTAAAAAATTAACATCTTAATATCAATTTGAAGTGTCTTTAAAGCATATATTTTAAACTTAGAGTTCTATGAACATCTTAGACATACTTTGTGCGAATATTTACCATTTTTCATTTCAATATGTTCAAGCCTATCCATCTCAGAGCACTCATCTACAAAACTATCTTCACTCTGACTAGATTTATCATGATGTTCTTTTTCTGCGAGCTTAACCGCGGCTCTCAGGATATCAATATCAATGTCTTTGTTGGTTAACAATTCCATGGCTCGCCTGCGTTTTGTCTCATAAGAAGCTTCAGAAACATTTACACGTTTTCTTCCACTATTCCCTCGTACTCTCGGAATCTTTTTAGGTCGGCCCCCAGTACTTTTACTTTCTGAACTTCCCATTTTTTATATGTACTAGCTCACTTGTCGATTACTTTTTCACAGTTGTTACAAACGTTATATAATTTAAAAGTAACGTAATATATAGCTCATACACAAAAAAAACATTTCTTTTAGATCTTCATATGCTATCATAATAATGTAAAACATTTTTTCGAAAAACAAGATTTAAAAATGATTTCCATTTTACTTATTTTGTAATAAGGATTAGTGAAATAGTTTTTTCCATGTTTTATATTACTGTATTGGAAAATGCTATTCATAGTTATAACACAGAAATGAGTTTTACATACACTTTCTACTACTGACAAATTTACTTATTGGAGGGGTGTTCGGNATAAAATATCAACAATACTGTAGAAAAATATGTTATTGTTTTCTTATTTTTAGGTATTTACATAAATCCAAGAAACAATAATGTCAGATCACAGTGTTACTCCGCCAAAAACTTCCGCAAAAGATCCGCAAGAATTTTCGTGTAGATAGATAATGTTTGCTTGAGGGTTTTATCGATTATAATTCCTCGATAAATTCCTAAAAAATAAATGTTTTACAAGAGTTGTTTATTGTATATTTTTTACGAAAGATCGAAAGTGAAAATAATTCAATGGATCGTAAAAATTTTCGAAGTAAAATTTTACCTGCCAAAATTCTGGTAAAATAGTTTTCCATGCAAAAATCCTTGTGGAATTACTGTATTGAAAAATGCTATTCATAGTTATAACACAGAAATAAGTTTTACATACACTTTCTACTACTGACAAATTAACTTATTTGAGGGGTGTTTAAGATATAAGAATCTTGAAAAATTTCTCGTCTAGGTTCAAGAAGTAAAAAATTTTTGTTATGTATAGTTATAACACAGAAATAAGTTTTACATACACTTTCTACTACTGACAAATTTACTTATTTGAGGGGTGTTCGGGATATAAGAATCTTGAAAAATTTCTCGTCTAGATTCAAGAAGTAAAAAATTTTTGTTACGAGATTTCTCATTCAGGACAATTGGACAATAATCATCTCAACTCGAAATTTCATAACTGTCTCGGTTATACCAGAAAGTCCGAGAAATTTAAAGTGGTTTATAATTTGCCTAGACATTGTCAAGAAACCTGGGTGGTTCCATCACGGACCCCGAGATGGCAGAAGGTCCCAGGTGTCTTAACTGTACCAAAGGCGACACAAGATAAGGAAGACAAAAGTAAGAGCCCCCTCTAATCTCTAATGGAAATTAGTTTATCTGGGCTATTTCGCATAATATCGATCTACATCTTACGCGCAGCTTACTAATTTGTATATAAATTATTGGTGCACAATCAATTGAATTTCAATTCAAATTTTATCAATCAGTTATATTGAAATGGCACCAAAGTAAGGAAAATTTACATTCAATTCAAATTTTATCAATCAGTTATATTGAAATGGCACCAAAGTAAGGAAAATTTACATCACAGAAAATTTGTTTTGTTTTGTTATAAATTAAATTTAATATTAAAGTACTATACACTAAACTGTTCAAACAACTTCTTTTGAACTTTTTCCTTTTCAATTTTTAACAAATCTAAAATAATATCTTTCATGAAGGAAAGTAGACACAACATAATAGTATTAGGAAATACTAGAGTTGGCGACTAAAACAGTGTCTGAATCTTATTAAGTTGTCCTACACATTACGATTAATTTTGTAAACGTGTGTTGTCTTACTTTAATTAAGGCTGTTATTAATAAAACAATTTTTTCTTGTAAAAAAGTAAATGAAGCCTTATCACTGTAAGATAAAATTCAATTTCCAAATGAATATTGTTTAACGTATTCTTGTAAGCCTGCAAGTTAATTATTTGCATTTAGAGAGAACATTTTAAATTCTATTTGTAATAAAACATACAGTAGGAATACACGAAAATGGTTTTAATGAAAAAATTTGCGGACAATGTCACTTGATTCTTAGGATTGAGCTTCAATGATCTTTATGTAATGGAGTTTATTTTTAAATATAAAATTTAGTTTTTAGACAAAACTACTAGATTTACCGTACAAAATAAAATAAGTAGCCAACTCCGTTATTCTTACGAGTTATACCATACCTGATTTACTTGAACTCCAGGAATTCGATGTTTTTTCATAAGACATCTGTAAAAAATGTTCGAAAACCTTGATCAAACAATACGAAAGTCCTAATCTACATGAAAGACGGAGCATGTCTTTATCTTTAACTTTAAAATCAATGTCTTTCTTGTGAAAGTCGCTTATCATGTAAAAACACATTGGACATCTTTGCGTTGCTCTGTTACCGACAATACAATTCACACATTTTCCGTCGAAGAGTGTCTTTGTTATACAAAATGAAACTGTTACAAGATTTCCATTTGACAACCGAAAAGAATGATTATTAAGCTCATTTATCTCTTTGGATAATCTGTCATAATCAAGTTTGGTCGTATAATCGGTCTCTTTTTTCATGGCAATGCGCAATGTTCTACAAAATCTATGAGATTGTGGCATTGGATTAGTCCACTTTTCATTACTTCTTCGTGACTCCAACTGGCAGATTAGTAATGACGTTACAAACATAGATTGTTGCGCATCTGGGGAATCATTGTCTGGAGCTTCACATTTCTGTTGTGCATTAAGATGGCCTGATGAGCTATCGCAACCAAGAGTTGCTGATAGAACTAGATTTTTTAAGGATTTGTTACTCCAGTTAAGGGCCACTGCTTCACAGAGCCTTTCTGCAGTTCTATTTAACATACTTTGGAGGGGTACTGTAACTACTGTTTCAGTATAAACAATATCTGTAGGCTTGCAGTCCATCATACCTTTCTTAATAGTTTCATATCAAGAATAAATCTTACAGTTTCTTGCAAGGCAGTCCTTTACTAATGTTCTATAAGAGGCTTTACTCATATCAGATTCTGAAAAAAAAGCAAGTGCACTCTCTTTTGTGTGTTTACGCATGTTTCCTAAGAAATATTAAAAAATTAACATCTTAATATCAATTTGAAGTGTCTTTAAAGCATATATTTTAAACTTAGAGTTCTATGAACATCTTAGACATACTTTGTGCAAATATTTACCATTTATCATTTCAATATGTTCAAGCCTATCCATCTCAGAGCACTCATCTACAAAACTATCTTCACTCTGACTAGATTTATCATGATGTTCTTTTTCTGCGAGCTTAACCGCGGCTCTCAGGATATCAATATCAATGTCTTTGTTGGTTAACAATTCCATGGCTCGCCTGCGTTTTGTCTCATAAGAAGCTTCAGAAACATTTACACGTTTTCTTCCACTATTCCCTCGTACTCTCGGAATCTTTTTAGGTCGGCCCCCAGTACTTTTACTTTCTGAACTTCCCATTTTTTATATGTACTAGCTCACTTGTCGATTACTTTTTCACAGTTGTTACAAACGTTATATAATTTAAAAGTAACGTAATATATAGCTCATACACAAAAAAAACATTTCTTTTAGATCTTCATATGCTATCATAATAATGTAAAACATTTTTTCGAAAAACAAGATTTAAAAATAATTTCCATTTTACTTATTTTGTAATAAGGAAAAGTGAAATAGTTTTTTCCATGTTTTATATTACTGTATTGGAAAATGCTATTCATAGTTATAACACAGAAATGAGTTTTACATACACTTTCTACTACTGACAAATTTACTTATTGGAGGGGTGTTCGGGATATAAGAATCTTGAAAAATTTCTCGTCTAGATTCAAGAAGTAAAAAATTTTTGTTACGAGATTTCTCATTCAGGACAATTGGACAATAATCATCTCAACTCGAAATTTCATAACTGTCTCGGTTATACCAGAAAGTCCGAGAAATTTAAAGTGGTTTATAATTTGCCTAGACATTGTCAAGAAACCTGGGTGGTTCCATCACGGACCCCGAGATGGCAGAAGGTCCCAGGTGTCTTAACTGTACCAAAGGCGACACAAGATAAGGAAGACAAAAGTAAGAGCCCCCTCTAATCTCTAATGGAAATTAGTTTATCTGGGCTATTTCGCATAATATCGATCTACNTCAACAATACTGTAGAAAAATATGTTATTGTTTTCTTATTTTTAGGTATTTACATAAATCCAAGAAACAATAATGTCAGATCACAGTGTTACTCCGCCAAAAACTTCCGCAAAAGATCCGTAAGAATTTTCGTGTAGATAGATAATGTTTGCTTGAGGGTTTTATCGATTATAATTCCTCGAAAAATTCCTCAAAACTGAATGTTTTACAAGAGTTGTTTATTGTATATTTTTTACGAAAGATTGAAAGTGAAAATAATTCAATGGATCGTAAAAATTTTCGAAGTAAAATTTTACCTGCCAAAATTCTGGTAAAATAGTTTTCCATGCAAAAATCCTTGCAGGAATCGTTGCAGAAATCTGTGATGTTTGCATTGATTTTCTTACGAAAGTTGTTTCAGGAAAAATAAGCGATGAAATAATTTATGAAAATAAATTCTATAAATATTATACTATGCGTTAAATTGTGTTATGCTACAAAAAGTAACATAAAGTAGTATTGCAGAAGTTAACATTAAAAATTTTCAAAAATACTTAAATGAAAAACCATTATTCTATCTATACCACTTAGCAGATAAAATTAAATTTTCAAAATTAGGTTCTGAAGTACGCTAAGCTAATTCATATTTCTAAAAAATTTTTGTTATGTGATGCTGAAAGGTAATGAATGTGAGACTTACGCATGTTAAAGTAATTATAAATATAAATACACATTCATGTATACGTGTATATATATTACAGAAAGGAATAAATTTGACTATGTTTGTACACTAAAGTTTGTCTGTATGTGTGAAGCCATACTCGCAAAACTTGCTGTGTTCTAAACCAAATTGTCCAAAGTAAAAGTTTATATGTATATGTATATATATAAAACGCTCCATATATTAGCATACATCTATATATATATGTATCAATGTATCGTGTCCTGCCAGCTATTTCAAAATAATAATATTTAATAAAGTCGTATGAGAAACTGTGATTTCGGATATTTGATGGCAAAGCATTCATACATACATACATGGATACATACACATATATATACTTTCAAATTATTATGCATTACTATTACCGTATGTCTCTTCGTTTGGCCACTTCTGATACCAAGTAAGTCGATATTTTTATTATCATTACAAGTTAATTATTAATCATTTACATTGATTAATATTACTAAATGCACTTAAAATAGATACATACATATATATTCGTATATATTCACTAATATATAATTTAATTGATACGTTAGCATCAAGTAGGTATTGCCCAGAACACATAAAAAACGAATTAAGTGTTAAATTATCCGAAATTTATTCTAATTATAGCTAAATAAGAAAAAATAGACCTGAAATCGCGAAAAGTCGACGATTACGACAAATTCGTAGGTTAGGTTTAAATTTTTCTGTCTCCTCTATAGTTTTCCTTTAATCTCTATCAATAAAGAAAGATAATAAAAAAAAATTACTTATCTATCTATCAATGTTCGCGAGATATTAGGTTTTGAGTAAAAAAAACCAAATTTGCCCACTGTGCGCCGGAGGTTTTACCCCCTGGTCCCCCACTAGGGGCTACCACCCCTCGGCCCCAAACAATCTTTGATGTGAACCTTCGTTTATTCACAATGAATTCTTACTTATTTCAAAAAACTCTAATCATCTATCTAGAAAACTAAGCTTTTTGGACATTAAATCGACGTTTACTAAATATTTGTACATTGTCAATTCTGTAGTTACACTTTTAGGAAATTAATCATTAACCAGACAAAATACGATCTCACTTTGCACTTTGCACTCTTACAGAGAAAAATACGATACGAAAGTAAAAAAAATGTACGGTTAGAATCAGTATAAGTGCATTGATAAGTGAATGAGAAAAAATTAAAGATATTGTTATCAAGGTGAATTAACTATGAGCGAAAAAAAATATCAAAAGAAAAAACCAAATAAATTATAAACTTGACAACTGTCTATGTTATGATGTACTTAGTATTATATAACATATGATTAATTTCAACCGAAGACGTTTATAACAGTAACAGTACAGTTTACAACCGTAAAGTTTGTAACAGTAAATTTCAAACAAGAAACCATAAATGAGCGCGTGGTGGCTTGGTCGCCTGGTTTGTGGGATGGCACGCGAGAGACTGCGGATTCGGTTCCTGGCCAGTGCGACGCTTCCGAGCAAGTACCTCTGTGATTTTTCACATGTGCCTTTTCACCACGCAATGCTCCTTGAGGAGGGCTTAGGCGACCTTCTCGCAGCAAAAATTGCCTACCACATAGATCCTTCGCTCTCGAGGTGGTCTATGTGACATCATCAACGTGCCAATGAAGTACAACTGTTATCAATGCCTACCACATAGATCCTTCGCTCTCGAGGTGGTCTATGTGACATCATCAACGTGCCAACAAACTACGAAGTGTATCCAATAACGTATAAACCAATAATGTAATATTGTAACGATTACTTGTAATATGTAACAAATATAATGTAACAATGTTCCTTACTGTACCAAGGCTATATTTATGTACTCGTTTACAATAAAGCCTAAAAATAAATACACTACTTAAGTAGGTATTTATTTGAAAAAAAAAAAAAAAAAAAAAGGAACTGTAGTAGTAGAACAGACTTTTATTCGTAAGCTATTTATTTTCAATTTAATCGTAAATGGCATTAGTCATGATCGTGAGAATAATCTTATGTATCGATTTTTGATTGTGTTTTATTATTACATTAGTTAAACAAAACTTTAGTTACTTTTGTCGCAAAGTTTGGATAAACATTAGTAAAAATTGAGTTAGTTGAGTTAAAAAAATTGGTTCACCAGAACTCAAGTTTTAGATTTGGAGATAAGGAAGACTACCTCGATTTTAATAAAAAGGATTTATAAAAAAAGTTACAACAAACCATAGTAATCAGCAAATCCAGATGTGAACACAATATATATTCTTATTTCTAATGGGGAAAGGAAATCAGCCAAAGAAAACATACAATTTGTGCTTGATGATTTTATTCGTAACATTATACAGATGGAATAGTCTCCAATTCCTGAAAAGAGGGTTAATAAATGGTAATATAAGAGAGTATGCCTTAATAAATCCATTATTTGCGATTACAAATCCCACATTTACATCACTTTCATTTAACACGTGAATGAACCGCGTTACCGTTTATCCAAAGTATGTCCAATATGTCGATTGATAAGTACTTTATTACTTATTTGTAGTTATTTTCTTTCTTTTTCTCTTTTCTACCCCTCACATATCGCGTACGTGTGTTTGTATACGTATATAAAAGTCAAAGATAATATTACACATTCATAAATAATAATAATAATAATAATAATAATAATAATAATAAAATAAAAAGAGACGCATATGTATAAGGTATATATAATACATTGTGTAAAGGTATATAATGTATAAAAGGGCATTATCGTTTTAATAAATTTACATTACTAAGTAAGTCTCGATACCAATTTGGCTTTCTCTTAATCAAATACAATATTAGTATTTAAGTCATATAAAACACTGTATACATGTACTAAAAAAAAATCCTACAAATCTTTCGTATTAAACATGAAAAATACTTGAGTATGTTATCGTTCAGCTGCTTGTTATTGCTGGAGTCTCCTTAAAAAACGCCAATGTTCAAAGGAAGCACACTTTTAGTTTTTTTTTTAATTTTTCGAGGGACGAGTTTGTGGTAAATAGTGCTTTTTTGTTGTAATAACCCATAGGAAAAGAAAACAAACGTCTTACTTCTTGATCATATTAAATTTTCAATCAATCGACGCTACAAAAAATCTAATACACGCAATAATCACGTACGTACATACACGTGCCTTATTACAAATAGCAAGATATCTCGTTTTCTCTATCATTGTTTTCACATAGCACGAAGAGGCAACTGGTTCTCTTTGTAGATACAATCCCACGATTCCCCCCCACTTTCTACAGTTATTACTTTTAAAGATATATTACATTGTATATATGTACTAGTTAATTTATAGTTCCATTTTACTTTAGTTCTTTTTTCATTTTTTAATAAATATTATATAATATTTATCAATACTGCAACAATCAAGTGTGTTAGATAGTTTTTTTTGTCTAATACCATGTTCTTTGCGCTGAAATCTACAGCTCTTAATATAATTAAACATTCGTGTACTACCACATGCGTGTTTCTTTCATTTTGATTCATTAATTTTTTTTTTTTTTTTTTTTTTATTGTGCATGTACACAAAAATGCATGAGCACATGATCAATATAGATGATTCAACGATTCGACATGAAATTGTATGTCATGTATGCAAACGCCGAGGCACTTTCGTAAAAATTGAGCCTTTTACTCCTTGGTTGAAATGATTGTCAAATGATTGGTAAATTCATTCAAGTATTTTTTTTATTGTTCTGGTCAATTCTGGACGCGTTTGGCGAATGTAATTGTTGAATAACGTATGATGAAATGAGATGAAAACGCAAAGTTGTAGCACATGAAGTAGTACACGAAACATTTTTTTACGCGCTCGTGTGTGTATAATGTACTTAAAGCTCATTCTATATTTGTTCGTTCGTTATCTCTCTCATGTGCCATGTGAAAACGATGTTTGAACGCTACGATGCGCTGCGTATATTTGTTTTTATACATGAAAGTGTACTAGGAAAAATCGAAAAAGAAAAAAATACTGAAGGTTTCGTTTTTCCCAATCATTCGTCTTCCGTGAGCATTTCAGGCGAAAAATCGGCGCTTCATCGACTGCTTGTCTCGGGATTCACGCGAATCGTGACTTTGTTGCTGAGCACGGTCGCCAGTTTGTCGACGCTGGCTATGTCGTTCTCTTGAATTGACATCGTTTCGGCTTCTTCGAGTGGTGTAGTTTCGTTATCCTTTGAACAGAGCAGACATACGTCAAATATCTTATACACAAATGAAATATTTAGGTTATTTTGTAAGTGCAAAGCTGTGCACTAAATTATAACTGTTTAAACTACTTAATTTTTGTAATCAAGGGGTTGGAAGATACTACTTTCTTGGTCAGTCATACAATAAATTTCATAATAGGGTCATATATTTTTCTTTGATGGGTTTTAATTGTACATGGTCGTATGTTTTATTTAAAATAATACATCTTACATATCTTAGATGCTGTTCCTCTAATAATATAGTATTTCTAAAAAGGTAATGCTGTTTTCTTACAAATCCTGTTATTAGTAACTAAAAAAAAGTGAAGAGTAAGAAAAAGAAAGTAGTATTTAGATAAAGCAAAAATAATAAAAAAAAGCTAAAACATGCATTCGTCCACCACACTAAATCCTTTATTAATAATATTTTCGTTAGTCAACAAACTAATGTTTTATATTTAGAAATCTTTTAAAATCACTGCATTGGCTCGTACGTGTTATCATTTAATTTGATTAGTTTGTCGTGATACGTGAACACGAAAATAAACGCTTCTAGTGATTAATCTTTTTCAATACTGATCTAAATCACACCTAGAAAGTGACGCCTTTTTTAAAAAGGCAACTTTTTGCTTGGCAAGATTATTTTTTTAAATTAATTGTATGAAAAGCGTATTAATGCAAGGCCAATGACTACATTTGACAAAAAAACAGACTCATCTATTTTAATGGATTTAGAGCGTGTCCAGCAACTTAAAAAAAACTCACCCCACTAATTTTTTTTCGTAAGTTTGATCTTTGTAGCGTTGCTACAAGCTCGTTTTGTAGACGCGACGCGACGGGTGGCTCGACTTTAGACTTGCTGCCGTTACGCTGCTGATTCAAAAAGCCCAGTTTCGAGGGTTGTTTGGTGGAATCAGCTTCGTAAGTGCCAATTCTAATGGCAACCTTGCTCACTGCCTTACTGACAGAGGTACTTGGTAATGGCTTGGAAGTTACTGCACCATTTTGTGATTCAGGGGTGGTGGCCATTTTGTTGTTGTCTGTACTAGTGAACGAAAAGTATGTGGGCGGGGGTTTTGGCACGTGTGCGGTAGCAGAGTCCTTTAATTTGAAAGACTCGATGCTCTGCATCTCTACAGCTTCGTCACCATTAGTTTTTTTTGCAGTTGCAAGCTTTTTACCTGCCGGCAGCGTGCTTTGTGTTGTGGTATTTTTGCACTTTTCCTCATTCTGAAATACGTTACAAAAGTAATTTTTATTTGAAGTGATGCTAGTTGACTCTATACGTACAAAAAGAAAAATTGTTGGAGTGGTGCAAGAGAAGAGTTTTTCAACTTGAAAAGTTGATGATACAATATAAGTTGGAAAAGTGGAATTACAATGAATAATTGAGAAAAAATAAAGGAGAAAGATATCTGTGGAAGAATATATGTAACAGCTACTCAGTGAAAATTATTCAAACGATTTCTTGGTATTATGATCATGGGTTTTACATTCGTATCGTGCGTGGAATTCGATAGTGATTTTTTTGTTGTAGTTGTATACTAAAACTTATGATTCCAGACTTTCAGAATTAGAAGAATGGAACCTCATAAGACTACATGCAGCTGAATATTGTATAATATATATTGTATATCAGTTGCTCAGGAAAACTCAACTTCATCAAAAAATTTATAGTCTTATAGATTAATCAGTTCAGTACGTCCATACATGCCGTGACAAGACTAGTAATGTTAGTTGATCAGATTTATGGGGGAAGAAAAAACAAAGTAGTTGTTTTGAAGGAATGTGTATCCATGAAACATCATGTTAAGAATCCTATTGTAATTGTCAAGAATCCATTACATACGTTAACTTTCAAAACTAACTAACGTTTTAGTTATGATAAAGCCATAAAGTGTAGTACGAAGTGTAGTAGTAAGAAATTCTCTACGAGTACTCTTAGTGACAAAAATATAATATTTTTAGTTGTATTATTGTTGTTGTAGGAAAAATACTTTGGTTAGAACGTAAACTTCTACTTTTGTTGTAAGCACAGAAAAGACGTTCTTATTCTGAAAGCGGTTACGATAAATCATATAAGTTTTAATGATTGACAAAAAAGCGTTGAAGAAAAAATAAAGTAAGAATATGAGAATACGAACTAAATTGATGCATATTTGTAAGAAAATTTATTAGACTTAATCTAGAGTGATGACTTCTTTCTTATATTTAACTTTAATACGTCCCTTTGGTATTTTTAACTTTCTTATTACTTTTTTTGTAAAACAAAATGGCACCCATTAACTTTTTTTAACCGAACATTATATCTGTTCCATTAAATTTAGAAATAGTATAAGTATTTGTAAGGCCGTATTCCAAAACAGGATTCGGGATGAATATAGTGTCAGCTAAGTGCACTATTAAATGTTCTTGAACAAAAAATCGATGCGTAGTGAGACAAAAATAAGATAATCTTCTTTTTGATGGATTAATTTTTTATTATTCACCCCCAAAATATTCATCAATAAATTTTGACAGAAGCTAACATTTTTCTCTACAGCAAAGCGAGGCCAAGAGTGTTTCTATCGCTCACAAACCCATCCAAACATCTCACCTGTTCGCCGTTCAGTTGTTGCTGCTGTTGTTGGTCAGTCGCCTGATTGCGCTGCTGGGTATTACTGAACATCCTCTGATGGGCACGCTTGAACTCTTCCATCAGCTGAAACAGCAATTGTTTGTAAGAACAACAGCATTGAAAAGAGGACATATCATTACGCCAAAGACCTAAATAGTTATCATTTCTCTCACTGGTTATGCACTACCTTATGCTATGGTCAAACCATTTCGCACACAAGTGCATACGTACAATAGCAGATGCTGGAATTGCGTCATGGACTTGCTAAGAGAGTGCATGGGAAGATAGGTGTGTGAGTGTATTACGAATACATTTTACACACGGATGTGTACAATGATTGTATGAAAGGATCTTGAATTTCAAAGATACGCTCGTGGAGGAGGAGAAAGGAAGGGCGAGAAGTATGTGGCTAGTGAACACATTGGAAGAGAAAGAAAGGGACCAAAAAACGTATACAAGGAAGTGAGATTTATCTGTTCCGTGATTATACGAATATATTTGCAGAGAGTATTTATGTACTTATACCATATTGGAAGCACTAAAGGATTACAATACTCTTGCCCTTTATTTAAAGCAGTAAAGGCTGGGTGCTCGGGTATAATATGGGTATAGCTATGGTTCGAACGATTATGGCACTTTTCAATGGAAGAGGAGGGGGAGAAAGGACGTTGTGTTTACCCATCTCTTTTCTCCCTTCCTTCTCTGGTGCAGCCAACAGATAACAAAATAGCGTAAGGCGGAAGCGATGATATTCAAAAGACCCAACTCAACACCGTAGCTGTTTTTTTATATTTGTCAAGGCGCGTGTGCAGAAACAACGAAATCAGAATTCTATGAGGTTCGAGGGAAGAATAACGAACACTGGATTAAGATTTTTTTTTTGCAACACAAGTTGTTCCGAATTTGTTTCCACGTTAAAGTCTTATTCAAATTGAGGTGAGAAACGCATTTATCTCCTAAGCTATTCGTTCATGAGATCCAGAGGAATATGTATAATGGAAATGATTCTAATATTACTAAAATTTTGCTTATGCTTTTTTATTTAATTTTTTTAATTCTAAGCTTACACAGTAAGACCGTAAATTTAGTGAAATAATTTAAAGTTCCTTGTATTACTTGATTTAAATAACATCATACTTACCACCGCCACCCCAGCCTGCAAAAATTAAAAGATTTAATAAACAAATAATTAAATCTATGTATTAAAAACTGCTCTTTTAAAAAATACAAATAATAAAAACTGCTCCCTTTTACTTATTTAATTATTGAATAATAAAGTGCCCCGTGCCAGATGACAGTTCAAAAGCCAATATCTCTGCTTATGTATAATATTTTTTGATAATTCCAGTTGTAAAAAACTGCTCTTTTAATTTACAAAATTGCTCTATGGTTTAATTGTCGTAAGGATTTGTTGATTATTTTTAAAGCTCGATTTATTGATTCTCACTCGACAACGTATGATTCCTAGGAAATTTTTACGTTATATAGTATAGAGTTGTTGGTTACATCGACGCGGACGACGCGTGAAACGGCGCAAGCAGACGACATGGAATGGCAGAGGCCGTGAACGGATGTATATACTTATGTACAGCATGTCTATTGTTAACATTTATAGAATGGTAATTAAATTGATATTGTTTGTACATTCATTTTAATATAAGCAGATGTTAAAAAAGTTATTCAAAGATGTAAACTAGAGAAATTAATAACGTGTACTTCAATTTGTGAAGCTTTGAACGTGCCAGTTGCTTGTGAATAAATTAATATTGTAACCGAAAACAAGACTGAGGTTAAAGGTAGTTGTTGTTTGTTTTTGCTCCACATCTTACTATAAAGTACACACTTTATAGCAATTCAGCTAGAAAGTGACCTGACTTGTAGCTGCAAATTCGCCAAATGCGCACTAGGTGAAGCCGTCTCACCTCTCATATACCTCTAGTAAGTATGTATCTAAATATGTCTATCTCTCAACAACATGAGCGGAGGGTGTGTAGAGGAGTTGGTCCCGGTGTATAGACACCCGGTCAGGACTCCAAGCACTCCGGCAATACAACACTGGGCCCTTCCGGAATGGATTTTTTCCGAGTGTCTTCTCCATTTTCACGGGACTTACCCTTGGCGAGTGCAGAGAAGCATCCCCTCACCCTTTTCCATCTTCCATTTCCATTCCAGTCCCTCTTCCCTCTATCCCTAGTGCCAAATCGTCCAGTGCCCACAGTAGAATGTAGTGCAATATAATATAATAATAATAGTAAAAAAAAGTAGGATTATCAAGTATTTCTTTGGCAGGCAATGAGTCGCCGTATCTTGAAGAAGCTGAAGGAGTTGGTTGCATCAAACAAACAACAGTGTCACCAGCAGCCTAGTTCTAAGACCAAAATCAAGGGTTCGACAAAACATGGGCTTCTAGACAAGAGAACTGTCATTGCTTGGAGTTCCGTTGTTGGAGTCCATATATCTTCCAGTAACACTTTGTACTGTTAGATAAGTTGCATTTTACTTTTGTTTAAATTTTATTTATATACATTCATAAAATGATTAAGCTTTGTGAAAAATTTATTTTGTAGATGCACGCAGAAGGCTGACTACCCCGACAAAGTGTCATAAGTATCCAGCAGCTTCTGAAGAGACTTCGATGCATATTTACATGTTGCATTTATTGCATTGGAAGAAAAAATGATTTCAAAAGGACTATAAATAACAACGGCTTAACTGGCCCCTCGTTTCGTACATCCTTTTACAAAAATAAAACTTCGTCAAGTATGCGACATTCGATAAGTGTATTGAAACTTCCCATGGTCAGTGGGATAGTGCAAAGTGCAGTAATTGTTAATAAAACAGTTTTAATGTATGTGCAACAGTTTAATGCTAGTCAACGTAATAAAAATTTAGACTATTTAATCAGTATTTCTCAAACTCGAATATCGATGTAAAAGATAAATTGATAAAATGTTTTAGATGAAGCATAAAAATGTGTGTAAATTAGTTTTCCAATAAATAATTATGTATGGCAACATGTAAAAGTGTTTGACTATAGGATATCAAAAGGTGACAGTACTAGATGTGAGAAGTAAGAAATGATATAATTACTCAGAAGCTCAAAATATTTTGTAAAAATGATCAATGTGGTGCCCGAAGTGTTATAAAAAAACTGAAAAATCAAGAGCTATTTTTGGAACATAATGGAGTGTATTACTATTTTTATAGCAAAATGTTTAGGTCAGAATGTGTAACCGTTTCTCAGTTCTCAGTCTCAATGCATAAATAAATACAATTCGAGATTTGAAAAGAGGTTTGAGAACTGAGAAACTATAAATTTCTGCCTAAAACTTTCTTTTTATGTAATGTACTCTTAATCAAACCACAAGTTCGAGCGTAACTTTTATTTGTGTAAAAAAGTAAACCATCCTGTTCAAGAGTCAACTGATGAAGGACTATAAAAACGTTTTATTTAATTAAATTATAAGTGATAGGGGAAAACTACAATTTCCTTCTCATGCATTTTTTATAATCAATCAAAAAGAGCTGTTGTACTTTATATTTCTAGATGAAATTCAAATCATTTTGCATGAATTAAATTAAGTACATGTTATTAATTTCTCTAGTTTACATCTTTGAATAACTTTTTTAACATCTGCTTATATTAAAATGAATGTACAAACAATATCAATTTAATGACCATTCTATAAATGTAAACAATAGACATGCTGTACATAAGTATATACATCCATTCACGGCCTCTGCCTTTCCATGTCGTCTGCTTGCGCCGTTTCACGCGTCATCCGCGTCGATGTAACCAACAACTCTATACTATATAACGTAAAAATTTCCTAGGAATCATACGTTGTCGAGCGAGAATCAATAAATCGAGGTTTATAAATAATTAACAAATCCTTACGACAATTAAACCATAGAGCAATTTTGTTAATTAAAAGAGCAGTTTTTTACAACTGGAATTATCAAAAATATGATATATAAGCAGAAATATTGGCTTTTGAACTGTTATCTGGCACTGGGCACTTTATTATTCAATAATTAAATAAGTAAAAGGGAGCAGTTTTTATTATTTGTATTTTTTAAAAGAGCAGTTTTTAATACATAGATTTAATTATTTGTTTATTAAATCTTTTAATTTTTGCAGGCTGGGGTGGCGGTGGTATCATACTTGACGTTAGTCAATTGTACCTTTATTTGTTCCTTATAACATTCAAAATTATACTATAGAAATTTTTATGGATAAGTCATTTTTGACCTTGTTCATAGTTTTGGAATCATTCTTCAAAATTGTTTTTCATGCGTAATTTGGTTTCTTTCAGTAAGTCATACTTGTAAATACAATATCCGACCAAAATTATTTCTTAGGGACTAATTATTTCTATAAATGCGTTAACTTCCATGTTCCATTAATATGGATCGTTTTATGAATAAGCAACTTTACCTAGCAGGCACGGGTCTTTTTGTATGTCTTGTGAAATGACGCGTGATTGATACCTTGGTAACTTTAGGATCCAATAGCAACTACTTCTACGATTTCGCACTTATCAACGATTGAAACTAAATACATCACTTAACCTACCTTGTCGTGAGTGACTTTTTGCTCCTGCGCTCGCAGGGCCTCAGGATTCTGCGGCTTTCGCGATTCCAGCTGTCCGTTCTGAGCCGATTTTTCCGTGGCCGAGTCTTGGTTGGCTCCATTACTTATGCTCCTCTGAAGTAGAAAAACAAAAAAGGGAAGAGTTATCACCTTCAGTATAGACTTGTCAATGAAATTTTTGGACACTCCGTTGATCTTGCTTGGTCAAATTCGTCGATGCCATTGTGGAAAGGTCATTACCAAACGTAACGATCATTACCCCAAAATCAAACATTATACGTCTACCAACCTGCTTAGCTCGCCTCTGTAGCTCCTGCGTGATGGCAGTACCAAGATCGATGGTGGAAGGTGGAGGTGGTGGTCCTTTGACGGTAGTCTGGGTAGCAGCACCGGCAGGCCGGCCGGCTTGTATGCGCACCGGTTCCAGCTGAACGACCGCTGGCTTGCCGGAAGCTCCACAAGCAGCGGCTGCTGCGATCGATGAGGCGAAGCTTGTCGCGGCCATTGGCTGCTGCTCGCAGGACGATGTCGAGAGAGATGACGATGTTGAGGCCATGTCCTTACCACCGCAGGACGATTCAAGGCTTGACTCGGTCTCCGTTGAACCGGTGCTGCCCATTGACATTGTGCTGCCCATCTGGAGGCCCATCGCGTTCATCGGCTTCGTCTCTGTGGGTTTGCATTATTTTTTGGCTAGTGTGAAGATTGATCGTTGTTGATATTGTTTGGCACCAGGATTTATACGTTATCATAACAGTACATACAATTTCAATAACGTATAAAACTTTTGCTGCTTTTTGTAACTTAAATTCACTTCTGGGTTCAGTACACAACGATTTGCAGATTACTTTCTGAACAGTGGGCTTAATTGATGTTGAAATCTAAATGACATTTCAAGTGAAGAGCTATATGGTGTTATGGAATGAGTTTTCTGTGATGCACTCAATTGAATAATACATTATTTTACGTATTTAACAAATAATTCATCTACTATCAACAAAGTTAAATCATCCATCTCATATGTTGTCGTCAAATAATGGTAACACCAAATTGACAAATCTTCAATATGCAAATTAATGCGTAAGGATAATGGCTACCACAAGAGAAAACAATACGATATTTTAAAAAATTTCGTTTTTGTCTTGAAGAAAATGAAATTTAAAGTCTTGTCTTAGTCTTGTCTTGGTCCCGCATAGGTTATCTTGATCTTTTAAGTGGTCTCGACTTTTTGTCAACACATCTATATTTTCACGAATAGAAATTCAAAAACAGCAACTTAAAAACATAAATGATATAAAATTATTGTAAACTGGTATCAATTAATAAGTCCGCTACTAGGAAGAAGTTTTTTAAACTATTGTACATAATTTTAGATGAAAAATTTGTAAGACTGTAGACTGTGGATGTAATCAGATGAAGAGAAAAGTAATCTCTCCTAAATTTTCCCACACGAAGGGAAGATACGTCATGAGCTGTAACCATTAAAACGTTCTATTTAGTAACTTCAATATTTTCATTAAATAATTTAAAAAATTTATGTAATTTTTTTGTAACTGTTTAACAGGATTACAAGTACTTGCTTAACATGTATTTTGTGTTTGAATTTTTTTTTTCCTGATAAGGCTGGCTAACCCTAAGCAAGCAAAACGCTGGCAACCTATGAAATTACTGTGTATAGTTTATTTAGTGGTTCTCAAGTAAATTATAGCATACGTAAAAACTTAATACCTGTTTTATACCAATATTTTAATGTCAACTACTTCAGACGTTTTTTTATTTAAAATCGATGCATTATGATTATCACTTTCAGGTAAACAGTCTTTTCGTTTGTTTTTATTATTTTGATCAATTCACTTGTTTATTAAAAAAAAAAAAAAAAAAAATTTGAGGTGACAAAGTTTTTTAAAGCGATATCCTTAGATTATTCAATAACAAGCCTAACAATTTTTTTACACTACACAATTATACAATTTAAAGCATATCCTAATTGTCTACCTAGAGCCTCATTAGATCCGGTACGGCAGTCGCTCGAATGGGCTACTAATGCGCCCATTAAATTTTACGTGGGAGAAGTGCTCAAAGGTCTTCTCATGATTTACAAAAAAAAATTACACATTTAAAGAACTTTTTCGAGTTGGCATTTGAAAGTATATCAGTTCTTCAAGGAAGACAAAAAAAAAGAATAAAGTAATGGTATCATTTTAAAAATACATGTGCATCAAAACAAACAATTTTAAACTGCCTAACGGCCTATTTCTCTGGAGAATTTCCGTATTTTTATTTCTTAAAAAAAGTAAATGATCCCGATGTCGTTATCAAAAATCAAGGAAATTACCTGCTGGCCACTTGTAAGGCAGAGGCGGCGGTGGTGCCGGTGGACATGGTTGATGAACCTCAACAGTCGTCACGGTCTTCCTGTCTTTGTCCCCCGTCTGCTGTTGTTGCTGTTGTTGCTGCTGTCGTTGCTTTTGTCGGCCAAGCGTTTGCTGAGAAACCGGACCACCGCCCAAGACTACGCTGCTACTGTTGTTACTGCTGACGACGTTGTTCTGCTCTGTCTGGTTGTTTTCCTACAAAATTGCGGGATTTCGTATTATTAACTTTTTTTTTAGACCACATTCTGAAGGTATACTTGATGAAATTTCTGGATGTTGTCAATATCGATAAATTGAAAACTAAAATTTTAAAGAAAACTAAGTAGACGCTCAGAAAGCTTATGTCTAATTTGTAAGCTTAAGTAATGATAATGCCATTGCAATCCTCTAAGATATACTATTACTTCCTGGAAGTTAAATATCGTGTGAAAATGAGTCCTTGTTATGCGCACGTGATTGTCTTAACCTGATAAAAACGTGCACTAATCACATAAGTTACCATAGAAAGCGTGGCTTTGTCAAAGAGCTCATAAAATGTAAGCGTTTAAGAAGTGGCAATGCAAAAGAAAAATTTCATTGCAGCTGTTCTCATCAATTTCATTAATTTACCCTGTCAATAGATCCATTCACAATTGTATTAACAGTTTATTAAACTTTTTTATGAGGACAGTGCAAGTTATAGACAGTATCTTTTTTCGTTCAAAATTTTTGAACTTACTTGAAAATTTAGCTAATACTGGTATCCTGTTATCCATATCCATAATCCAATTATTCTTTCATGTTCAATGTTTCAGAATTTTTTGCAATTTTTGAAAACCTTGTGACAAAACTACATGACAATATTATCAGAATTCATTTTCAAAGATTTTCTAATTAAATTTAAAGATGTTTCTAGGATATTCATAAGTCAATTTTTTTTGTATATACATTTTTTCGGATTATGCACCATTTAAGCATTGCAGGATAGTCAATAATAGTCTCGTTTAATTATTAAAAATTGATTGTGTTTCAAATTTAAACCAAATTGATTCGTCGATACAAAATTTCTCAAATCAACCATAACTAATAAAATCTCATAAATTCATGCTTTGAATTTTATATTTTTGGTAAATATTTATTTTAAAATACGTCATCCATAAACAGCTTTGTTCAGCATCTCACTTTTTAATCAATAGTTGATAAAAAATTATTTACTCTGCGTAAAATATTTTATAATTTTGAATAATTTATACTGGATTTCCTGATCATCGTTTGGTAATTATAAATTTAAATAAAACGTAACTAAGAGAGCATTAGAAGTTTGCTACGTTTGACTTTAGATAAAGCACAATTATCCATTGTTGTAAGATTTTTTTTTCAATAAAAAAAAACTCAAAAGTTGTTTCTCTTTATGGATCCAAGACACTAAATTTTATTATTTTCTTGATCATTACAATCAAGAAAAAGACTCACTCATTTGGAAATTGAAATCATTATTTTGCTTGAGGATTGATCTACAGACTTAAAAATCTCGAGTCGTTTAGAAAAATTTGTGTAAATTAAAAATGCTATCGAAAACGGTACATAGGTTATACAATACAACTTTCTATTTTATTCTGTAGACCACGATTTTTAAAGAATTAATGTATTGTCTTTAAAACCTGAGAAAAAAAAGGCTTTCTTTAACTGACAATCTGGTAAAAGAAATCGTGTTTTCAATATCACTATTCAAAAATGGTACTCCTACATTCTTACAATAGCCTCTCAAGACCTAAGTGAATAGATAAAAAACACACAACCTAATCTTACTAATAAATACAGCAAAGTCGCTGAAACCGTTGTAATCGCAAACTGCGAAAACTACTCAACAGATCTGGCTAAAATCTTTCATACTGATTATTGATAATTCCTACATGGTTTTAGTGTAGTTTTTGTTTTCAAACAGTTAATAACAATAGCAATAAATAAGTTCAAAGTTTTGCAAAAATACGCTAGCTTTTCACGTTAGTTCAATAGGATTTACTAGGTAGCGTCGAAGTAAAATCAAAACAATCTGCAGTAGAATGAATAATTAAATAAGTGTGGTCATAATAGGCCCAAGAGTCTCGTTTACTTCCACAGTCGTTCACCAGCAGTACATCATGAAGAAAGTTGTTAGTCGTACAGCTGGGTATCCCGGCTACCGACGACATTCTTCTCCAATGGGCAAGCTACCTACGTCTAATTTCACCTTGAACCATCAGGATTGACGAGTGTCAACAATAAAAAAATGTTTTAAACGATTATGTCTCCGGAAAAATATCAGGAGATGTGTCCAGACAGAGCACAACTTGCTCCAACACTTCAGAGTTTTGATGCCGTTCAACCATCCCGCCTGGTGCCGTCAGAAAATTGTTCACTATAAATGCAAGCCAGGGAAGATAGCTTTGAAAATTATGGGCAGCCACAAAGGCCTGTTTCTTAGTGGTTGTCCCAACGGCAAACCCACAGTAAAGGTATTCTCCAGACCCATTTTCTCGACTATTGATGAGCGGTTGGTTATCCGGAGAATGACCCGAAGACGAGATATTCTTTGGTCAGTGGCGTACGTCCTTCCAGTACGGTATTCGTAAGGAATAGCTGGAAATTTCACCACTGGCCCTTTTGAGGGCCATTATAAATATTTACGTCCCCTACTTAACCATCAATCTCATCGGTTCTTTTAAGGACCACCTAAGTTTACACTACCTTGCCAGCATATACATTTTTAATACCAATTCCAGAAGCGATTCTTCGACTCAAAGACTATATAAAGCCGGCGACTATTAATCCAAGTCAGTCATTCACTGGCAGACGTAACGAGTGGAGTTGTTTGTCGTAAGGCTGGAAACCCTGACTCTATAGTGCCCTCTCGACTTTAAGCATTCAACCAGGAATCACCGATCCTCTCGAAGGTCTACGCTGGGCAAACCTAACAGCTGTGAAGGAAAAATAAACTTGAGCCAACGGGACAGTCTCCAACGGGCAAGCATCACGAACCAATCTCCCCACCTTAGATCACCAAAACAACTGAGTCTGCAAAACAAAAAGGTGCTTTAGACACCAACGTCTTTGACGTTATACCAGAAGACGTTGGGAAAGATCTCTACAACTAGCTCCAAAGCTTCAAACGTTGTAGTTTTTTTTCTGATCAGTGTGGTGCTATTATAATAGACCAGAGAAGATCACACTGAGGTATGAAGGTAGTCACGTTTCTAGGAAGCTTCAGTCAAGAAAGAGTTTACTTAAGAAGATCAAGGTCCTTTTTAGGGCCATTGGACGTCGAACTACATTGCCAACAAAAATGTATTAGAATTCAACAAAGTTGACAAAAAACAGCCTCTAGGGCTCACAAAAGTCTTGAACATGCTAAAAGTTTTAAAGGGTGAATTGGAAGGAAAACTTCAAATGTATCTAATGAATTCAATTTTAGATGTCAAGAAACTGACGCAGAAAATTTATTGAGATTGAAACAGCAGCGTCAAAATCGACAACTAAAGAATTCCTTGCGTGAGAGATCAGCTTTTCATTGTACCCGTACAGTAATATCCTAAATCTTCGAGATTTTTAAATGGGTAGAACATGTATTTGTATTTTTATGGCGATAAAAAATGTAGAGATTAAGCTTCAGGTCTTTGTTGCTCTAGTAATAAAGTTGTGAGATAAGAGAAAAAGTCTTTTTAATTATACATTTTTTGTGAGTTTTTAATCCTTACAAC
This sequence comes from Copidosoma floridanum, assembly GCF_000648655.2. Next base: position 289,881 of record NW_019379748.1, on the reverse strand, counting down.
TGTAAAAACTAGCCCTTTTCTTAGATTAAACGGGTGAAACTGTAAATCAACGGCCCTTTAGAGCCAACGTTTATTTTATGACATAAGGAATGCACGGTACTTTTCAGCGTGGGGCCGTTAGTAACAAATAAAAGTGCAGAATTTACATACAGGCACAGTATGAGACAATTAAATCATGTGAGAGACAGAGAAAAAGAAGTGAACATCGAAGGCGTAACCAGTAACTTGTGTAAATACAAAAGTAAAGAGACATGAAAATAAATACACGATTACAAAGATGTAAAGGTAAAGACAGGTAATGAAACGAGTAAAGAGAAATAAAAGATATTAAGAAGTGGTGGAACTATTTAAAATCACTAATAATGTTCTAATAAATTATTGATTTAGATACAACGACAAACAGGCAAAAACGCAGACCTAAAGACCTGTGAGCAAAACGACGATCACTGAAATAAAGACCAATGAGGTGGACATACCACAAAAAAATGTACCATGGTAATGGTAAATACTTAACAGACAAAGATAATCTGGACACGAATAAAATGACAGGTACAAGCCTTTTAAATAAGGTGTTAAGGCAACCGAGAAGGGCTAATAGAGGCTAAAACGAAGATTAAAAGACGCGAAGATGAATAAGTAAATACTTGATCAAAAAGAGATCCTTAGAAACAGAAGGTATACAAAAACATAGAGAACTTGAGAAAGGCCACTAAAAGATTGAAAAATGAGGAGTGCAAACCTGAGAGATACATACACAGTCGTGATTGAGAGACCAAGACACTATGTTAAAAATTCGAAAAAAAAAATGAGTAATGTAGGGACACGATTGAAGAGTCAAACATAGATTATGGAAAGAAGGTAAAATACTAATCTTTCGCTTCTCCTCAAAAAAGCCCATAAAATTACTTTTCCCATACCTTGTTGAACACGTCGTCGATGGCCTGCTCGTACGACTGCTCGCGAATCCCGTGCTCGCGCCTGTACTCAGCCCTCCGGTCGAGCTCGTCCCTGGGATTGGCGTCAAAGTCGTGGGACTCAAAGTCCTTGGGCGCCACTGGGTCGTAGAGCGGCTCCTCGTCCACGTCGTTGTTGTCGTCGTACATGGCGCCATTCGCGCCCGAACGCATCATCGACGGTAGCAACCTCGGTGCGCTGCCGCGACGGATGTGCGTGTGGTAGGTCGGGTACTGTTGATGCTGCTGGGACGCGTACGGGTTGTTGGACGTGCCGTGGTTTTGGCTTATGCGGATGACTGTCGTGTTGTTCGGCTTTCGCGTCCATTCCTGAGATGGAGATGGTACATTTTTTGATTTTTTATTTTATTTTAGGGCTTTGTTTGTCAACATACAGGTATTTTTGTAAAATAGGTTAGTTTTTTACGATGACTTACAAAGTGATCAATGTCATTGTGAAGAAGATTGCACAACACCAGACTCTCATAATTTACAAAAGTGATATTTCAAACTTTATTAATTTGTCACCCTTCGTTAAGTCAGTGCAAATGCAATAAATTACTAATAAGATATTTTCTTATTTATCGTCTCCATTGCATATTTTAAATAAATTACCTGTAATACTTAGCAATAAGATTTGTTTTCGACTGTGTAATCAAGGATCAAAACTTTATATCTTTGCTTTGTGGTTATCGATTTTTCTGTCATAATATACCAAGTCGTTAATTTTATTCCATCAAAAGTTTTCGAAAACTATGTGTGCAAATAAATGTAGGAAATGCAGAATTACATATGCAACATAGACATTAATAGAGAATACTCGGCAAAAAAGAGCAATTTCCATGTACATTGCATATGACTTTATTTAACTCAGTTGTGAGGGAGCCGGAAACTTTTTGTGTCGACGTTCGCCTCGATTCATCGTATCCGTCCATTGTGCACGTGAAACAAAAATTAATTTTCAGAACTCCCGTAACAATTACGATCGCTTTGCGTTGCAAACGAGGCGCGTTGTTCACCTGCGCACATATTCAATCTCTCGACTTATGTAAATTTATTACACGCACTTTTGCGCCTCGTGTTACGCTGCAAGTATATACATGTCGTGTGCGAAAATAACTGCGGTTGAATAGACCCATAAAAGTGTAACAATGAATCGCACAATAGGACTAGACGAACCTGTTCCATGTGGCCCCAATCCGATTGACCCGAGCCATTTGGTGGACAGCAGTTTCTGAAACGACAAGGAAAAACAATTTTTTATTTTTTTCTTTCTTTCAAATAAATTTTCCTCTTACACTGCGCTGCTGCGTTTCGTCATTTATCTCCCACCTTGGAAAGCGCCATTAAACATCCGCAATGAATTTTCATTCGAAGTAAAAAGTATTTGATTGACGCGAAAGTGAATCTCTCCGACGCAACAATGCGCACCAGTGAGTGAGAGGGGGGGGGGGGTATATTATGGTACTTAGGTAACCCGAGGAGGTGCAATGAAAACCGCGAAAACAAATTGAACTTTTTCTCTCTCTCTCTCTTCAAATGAGCCATTCCTCGGGTCTGGGTACGCGTGGAAGTTTACGTAAGCCGCACCTCATGAGAATCAAATGTGGGGAGCGCAGGTGCTTTCTAATTTTCCCATCAGGCGCTAAGCAAAGAAGGGACGCTTTTTAAATTAGAAACAAAAATGGAATGACTTATTAACCAGTAGATGCGTTACTTAGTAATGTATTTGACTGTCCATTCTCTTGCCGATTTTTGGATTAACTACACTCTATTACAAAAATTTGTCAGTTTATAGGATTTTTCAGAATTAATTTGATCTTAAATTTTTTTAATTACGATAATATTAACTAGTTTAATCATACCAGTGCTTAAATTTCCTAAATGTGTCTCCAATTGCTAAATAATTTGGAAAATCTAAGTTGTGTGTATATATATTTGAATTTCACCCAAAAATTTTATTTTCCTGTTAAATTAGGAACGTATTATAAAATTGCAGCACAGTTTCTAACCACACATACATAGCAGCCTCTCTGTGGAATTTTTGCTCCGCATGTTCCATTATCACTGTAATATAGTATTAAAAAAAGTACCAAAATGAAGTACTCAAAAAAATGAATACCTGTATCGTAGCATAACGTAGTAAAGTTATAAGTACCACAAGCCAAACGTAATAACAAGACAAGGAAAGAAAATAGAGAAAATATAGTAATTTTTTCAGTGAAATTACAGTAAAAATTACTCCGAGCGATGAAGGAAGAGTAACAGTGAAAATCTAGTATCAGTGTGGCGTGTCATCTTTACCGCACTGTTACGGTAAAAATTTATGTAGAACTGTTCTCCGTGCAGTTGACAACATCATTCGAAACACCGAGTTTTAGTTAGGCTTTCGTTTTTCGCTGCACTATACGTCACCCGCTCGTGCACATGGGTGCACTATGAGAAAGGAATCCTCCTCTTATTCGCTTATAATTTCGCGCTGTTACTTTCACTGCTCGGATAGCAAGAGCAATTGGCTCCCATTTTTTTGTCCCCGCGCAAAATACAAATAATCAACAACGCCAATATGGCTCTACATTCGCACGACGTATGGTTCGTTTTTTTTGCCTTCTGTCGGAATAATGTATTGTTTTTTTTTTTTTTTTTTTTTTCTATACCGGAGCTCTACGGCTTTTACTTTCGTTTCTGGTTTCTTGCTGGTGCAGAGAAAGATTACCCGCAGGTGTACGTGTTTGTATTCCGAGAGTTAATTTTTCCAAGGAGCACATGCAAGCCGATTTTGCGAAAAACGTGCCGCAGCGTGAAGTCGTTCAGCTTTTCGGCCCATTCGTTCGCCAGCTAATCTCGCGAAAATGAGACTCTGGCACGCTTTTCGGTGTCAAGGTACGCGCGTGCCTGGCTCTCGTGTGGATGTGGTTCGTTTTGGATTTTTTCACGCTCGTTGCACGGAATTATGGTTATTATGTTACTGAAACGACGCTCTCGGAAGGTTCTGGCGTGTGGATCTTGTTTACGTGGCTTCTGGAATTTAGTGACTATAAGAGATGTTCCTGCTTGGTTCTATTTTTTTTCTTTTTTTTTCTTTTTTTTTATTGTTAGGTGATAAAAAGGATTTAAAGATCAACGATAAAACTGACCTGTTCATTAATTTTTTACGTTCCTCTGTTAAATCTGTATTTCAATGTTTCCGATATATATTATTTTATGTATGGATAAATTACCAAAAATAGTTAGTTTTTAATGAAAGTATTCAATAACAATGGAAGTTGTTAAATCTCCCATTTTTTTGGAGTTTTGATAAAATATGCAGAAACAGGAAAAAAGTTATGATCACGATGTCTTTGGTAAAAAAAGGATTGTATTAAATGTTTATTATTATTATTATTATTTAAATCAACTTACATACTTTTTTGTAAAATGATGATTTATAAATGAAAGATTGAATAAATTTATCAAGTATGCTTTTTAATACAGTTTAAAAAACAAAAAAACAAACAGAAATCACATAATAAACTCTTAAAAGCGTACAAGTCCCCACTTGTTTCATCGTAGTCTACTATGCTTGCCAAAGTATTTAAAATCAAAGCTTACAATTTTTTTTTTAGAAATCGGGTTTTAAATGTTTATTTCGTGAGATTTCATGAAATTTTTGTCACTACTTCATAAATGTAAATTTAAAAATTTTTTATTTGTTAATAGTTTTATTGAATTTTATCTGACTTTCGAAGGGGGACTCCAAACTATCTCATGAAATTGAATCTCTTGACCTAGTTATTGCAGATCTTAAAACAAAATGGCTCTATGATTAAAATGTAGACAAAATCCAAGAGATACGCAGCAGCAAAAGTTCGGTGGACCTCACGTTGACCAAAAAACTCAAGTTCCACTTAAAAAATCGAAAAAACTCACCGCCCGTTTCGATTACACGGCAACTGTCCATATCTCGGATCGGATGACGACCTGTGATGCTGCGGCGAGGCTGGGTGCTGGTGTTGCATATGCGCAGGCGGTGGACTCGGCCCGACAAGGCCCGACGACTCGGAGTCGTATCCGCTGGAGCCGCGCTGGATCCACAGCGATTCCGGACAATCGTACACGTGGTTGACTATGGGCCGATTCACCACGAGATCCAACACTGCCGCGTTGCGCATCGTCTCGATCGCGCGCTCGAACGGCAAGTCGGTCAGACTTACGCCATTGCACCAGATTATTATGTCACCAGTCTTGAGTCCCGCCGCTCGCGCTGGTCCACCCTCTCTAGTGCCCTAATGGAACATTAGTAATTCAGTATTTTATTTCATTCGTACATTTATTTACCTTTTTTTTTTTTTTGACTTGGTTGTTGCTCGCTTATTTATATCTTAAATGGTATAACGCGAACAAATCGGTAAGAAAATCAACCATTGACACTCTCTGGTATGAATTTCCATCGTTTATTCCTCACTTTATTTTTGTTACTCTAATTTAAACAGAAAATAATGCAGTATTTATCAAATTTTACATTGCAACCACAATTTTTAAGTTATAGTAATAAAAATTAGATAAAAATTGTTTGTTGCACTTGTATTCCGTTGTTATCTATGATTAAAATTCCCGCTGACAAAAATAATTTGTTTATCTACAAGTAGTTGGAAAATCCATTACAAGATCTTTGTAAAGAACGTAAGAATGAAAGAGAAAGAGAGAGTAGCTCGATTTTACAATACTATGTGTTATCGATTGTTTGTATAAATCATGCTCGCAAATCGTAAATATAACGTTTTGAAAAGCCACGTGCACGGCTTTCGTTTGGAATGTCCGGGGCTGCATTAAGTTTTAAAATAAAAGGAGCACCGGGGCAAGGGGGGTAATGGCTCTCTTGCGGACGGAAGGCTACAGCGGCTATTGTTTTATGTAGCAAATCACATGGTAATCGGGCAAATTAACAAAGTGACTATGTTGTCGTGTCGAGCAGGAGCAGCTCTCTCTTCACTTCTTTCTGAAGACTCGAACCTCTCACACGTTTTCTTCGTTTTACCGTTCACTTTTGATAATAAATTATTGAAAAATAGAATACGAGCTTACACGTTCTTATTTTAGAAATAAGTTTTTACAATGGACAGACAGGGAATAAAAGAACATTTCTTATTCATACCGATCAAATTAATGTAAATTGAAGATGAAATAAATACAATACGATCTTAGAAGTGTCTTTCAAGGGCTATTTCAAAATTTTGTAAGTGTTTGCAGGTTACTAAAAAATAACGTCTGTCCAACATTTTCCAGCGTTAAAATAGATTGAATTTTAAAAGAGTGGATTAAGTAAACTTTGCTGTCCCACATATGAATTTTGATTGTCATTGATTTATTCGTTCTGTGATTGGTCGAGAGTTTATTTATGGTTGGATTGCGTTACGTAACCCGCGTGATTCGAAAATGATTCGCGTTAGCTTCGCACAATATTCCATTTAAATGATGAATACCGAGAAAGTTTAACGTTAACAAATAATGAGTAAGAAATTATTTTCAAGCATTAGGGATTTAAGAATTTCTTTTTTCATGTACTTATATTAATTTCGAAATTTTGATAATCAAAGCGAGCAAAGCTAGCATATAGTTCTCTAGTTGTTAATGACACTGATTGTACATTTTAATAATTTGATATATCTCTATTCTTGTCACCAATCAAGTTTAAACAAATAGTTTATGATGCATAAAATAAGCTACTTTAGAAAGATTTCCGCGTCAACGACAAAATGCATATTAGTAAAAAATCAACTGTTGTATTTAACTATCACTGATAATTTAAAACTGAAAACTGCTGTTTTGTTGAGTACCTTCTCTCGCAAAATAAACTAATGGAATACATTTAACTACGTCTATTAAACAAAGCAAATACCATCAATTTATATTGAAGCTGTTACTTTCATTAGTAAATTTTTGACGTAATTATCCGCTGAAATGTTTTGCTTCAGACTAATTAATCCTTAATTGTTAGACCTGATGATAACGGAATGCATTTAACAAAAATGTAAAGTAACCTGGACTGTGAGGCCAGGCACGAGGCCTCTGCAGACGCCACATCCAAGCCGGCCCTTTTCGCCAACGAGTACTCGGATCCGGATCTCATTGCTCACGGCATCGCCAAACTGCAGCTGCTGCTGTTGTTGCTGTACCATGTGCCACGTGACTGGGTCATTTGGATTACTGTGTAAAAATAAAAAATAAAATTTCTTTAGATTATTGTCGAAAAAAAGAGACAAAAATAGGTTTTCACATTTTAAACTTACTCTTTGACTGGTATCATGCCGACGCCTAGAATAAGAAACTTTCGTTAGATTTTTTGTTACTTTACGTATCCGTACAAATTTTGAAGTTTTAAAAAATGTTTGAAAAATTTTTGAACGTTTTGTTCTACGAAAATTTTGCAGAAATTTTGCAGTGCCTATATTGTCATACTTTTGTAAATTTTTAGTGGAAGTATTTTACATTCAGTTTGTAAATTTTTGTACATTTGAAATGTATTTTACTCATTTTATAATTTTTTTTCATCAAAATGCTTTAAGACTTTAATTGATTAATGAATTAACAAGTGTCAAAAGCGTGCACCACCTCATGAAAAATAAAGTAAAGCAGACTCTTTGTTGTAATTATGACAAAAACGATAAATAAACTATAGCTTATAAAAATTGGGTTAAAAAAAAATTGTTTACATAGTTTAATTGAAAATTACTGAAAACAATAGAAAAGAGTACGTAATATGGTAAATAAATGTAAATAGTCGCACGTGGTATACAAAAATGTGTGTGGATTTTATGTTGAGTAGAGATTAATGTGAGCTTGAAATGATAATCGAAAAAACTGTTTTCAAAATAGTGTACAAAATGAATTGCGTTGTGTATAAGCATCGAAATATGGCACCATCAACGTTCTGGAAAACTTTAAAATTTGTATGGGGTAATTAATTAGTCGTTAAACTCTTACTTCTGATTTTGAGAACAAGCACTTGCTGGTTTTTCGCGAGAAGCGCCACTTCTTGGTGAACGGCATCTTCGACGGGGTATCCGTTCACACGAAGTATTTGGTCACCAACCTAAACGAAAAATAAAGTTGAAAAAAAATTTACTTGTTTGTAGCTTAAATTTAATTACCTCGAGTCGCTGAACTACAAGTTTTCACAATTTAAAAAAAAAATATTTTATGACTAATTTATATTTATATTTTTCTCTAATTTAAATTATACCAATTAAGCAAAAGTAGAAACTAATATTCTTAGTAGTTAAAAAAATTTATAAAAAAATATTACAGAAATTATAGTTTTACTTGTAGAAAAAATTCAGGGCAAAATGTTAAGA
>NW_019379748.1:213830-258055 GCF_000648655.2 Copidosoma floridanum | reverse complement strand
GTACGGCTATCTGGAGGGTCTTAAACTATCAGTTAGTTTGAAAGAAACTTTTAATAACTTTGAAAAATTAACACTTTGTGTTAATATATATTGTCAATTCACGGTTTAAGAATTATACTTAACCGGATTATCAATAAAAAAAATAATTTAATGTTAACTTGTTAAATTACTGCAAAAAATAGAGAAGTTACATCGAAAGTCAAGTCAGTTAAAAAAATGGCAGCACCACTGATGTCAGAACTTGTCAGGACTTGTCATCGTAGTCCGAAATTGAATAATTGAATTTCTTGCACCAAGGATCCAGTCGTCAACCTCACGGCTTTTTTGTTCGAAACTTCTTAGGGGATCGTTCTTAGTTAGAATTCCATGGAGACTAGTTGATAGTTATTCTTTATTAAATAATGAAATGCACAATAATTACTTACCCTGTAAGTTTCTCAACCTTTAAAATATCGGGTAAAATTTTTAACTTTGTGCTCGTGGTATGACTACTATTACTACTGTTTTCTTTCATCACATTATATTCTTATGTTTTGCGATGTTACGATACTATTTTATCGTCACAAATAGAAGCTTTTTGAAGTAATATGCTTCTTTGCGACCATTTATAATTCATAGCTATTTTTACTCTAGGAAATAAAGATAATAAAATGTACTTTGTATATTAATAGAATCAAATAGTGTCCTTTACTTCATAAAAAAGAAGCAAAAAAAGGGATAAACCATTTCATGTTCTTTTGTGTTTGAAAGTAGAGTTTTTTCTAATAAAGAAATGACGGCTATTGACCAAATGGCTATAATCAAAAATACCTTATCCGTATCGCATTGGTACGGCTAGCCCATAAATACTTATGACAAACAATGATGACATGGACATTTCCACAACTCGTCTCTTTCGATATTATAAATGTAATTTTAGTTTTTTCAAATTTACTCGCATAAGACAGAAGGTCAAATCCGAAAAATTTATTATTAATCCTTTAGCTTTTAACTTTTTACGATTGCAAAGTTAATAGTAACCTTCTATAAATGAAAGCGCTATGGCTCAACTATTATTTTAATTAACACCTTTAGATAAAGTCTGTAATGCAATCAACAGCCAAACCATCAATTTATTTAGGTCAGTCGTAATAATTTTTAATGACAGCATATTACATAATGATTGTTATAGTCTCCTACTTTATTTGTAATTACTTCATAACTCAGTTTTTTTTCATACATATATTTTTTTTTCTACCTAATACAATGATTCATTTGGATTTTTTTTACTATAAATTTTCACTTTTCGGAAAAATTTGAAAACTGAATGAAAATTTTCGGAGTACATTATTTTATGCTTTGAAACAATCACAACACTATTTTTCAAAACTAAATTCTTTCAACTACTTTTATACTTATTCGGTGTTTTCAGAATGTGATAAGGAAAAAATTATAAAATTCACCCCTTCTGAAAGATGGATTTAAGGAAAAAAAACTCCACTCGGTAAGCGTAAGGTCATTTTTTTGTACGTAGATTCTTGGAAAAAAATTTTTGAGTTGTAAAAAGTACTTTGATAAGTCAAGTTACGTTTTTTTAAAAGACTTAAACTCGCTCTGCTTACTTAAAGTCTGACATAGTTTGATTTTTCTGAGTTTTTTTGACCTGAAAAAAAAAGACCTGTTTAACTTACAATTGTGTCTTGATAAATTTTCTACTCATTATTATTATCAGGCATCAGATTGAATTTCTGATCAATTTCAGAATTTTAAGAATATTTTTTTGGCTCCTTTGAGATAATATTCTAATAAATTTTTTGGTAGTATAAAAAGATTTGTCACGTATATACACGTTTTGATTTAGAGACCCAAAATTAACAGTAAATCACTACTTCAGTCTATGAAGTCAAAGTTCATTTTTAATGAGAATTGATTCTATTGAAAAATTCATATTTTAATAAAATAAATATTATTGCTCAAAAACTTTAAAAAGTTAGATTTCGCGTGAAAGTTATGGGCAGTCAAAAATGTTGAGAATATTGTTCGGTTCTTTTTTAGATTCTAAAAGAGGTTGACTACCTTAAGCAATTGACAGTCAGTTTTAAACCAAAATTTGTGCAGAACCTTAAAAGTGTTTGAAAAAATTCTTGCGTACTTTCAAAAACTCTAGTTGCTTATAAACCTAGCAGTTAGTAGAAACAGTTGTGTAAATGTTACATATATCCTTACGAGAGATCGTCAAAGGCGACTTCGATAATTAAAAGTTTTAATACAATTAATAGTCGGATTGAGAAAAAACTGAAGTCAACAGTATACGTAATATTAGTATCTGCCTAATTATAATGTGTACAGCAAGCACGTGATAGGATATGCACACGCATTCCTAACCTAAAAGAGGCACATGTCATAGTCTGACTTTTATCTGACACTCTCTTGGAAAGGTAATTAACCAACGTAAAATAAATTTGTTTTAATACTACATATAATTTGCAAGAGCATGCTTACAAAATCTTTAACTATTTTCGATATGTATTGGTCTAATAGCTCATTCGTTGAAATAAAAGCAAAAATTATATGTGGATTAAGAAATTATGTTACAAAGAGTTGTAAAGGTTCTGGATTATTTATGGTTTAAAAATAACTGTTAAATAGGCATGAAGAAAACTTTTTAATTTTTCCAGATATTTTGAGACTTTTGGTTAGTTGTATAATATATTCTCTCAATAAAAATTAACCTAGTTCGAAACAGCATGATTAAGGAAAATGGAACGCTCAATATGAAATTTAAACCTAATCTTATGAAAATTCTACAAATGCTCAAGTTACATGTAGATGAATATTCTTATGGTAAAATATTTAGCATAATCTTAGACCATACATTGTGATCGGTAAAAATTTGTAAGTACGACTCAACTATTTTCGAAAAATGTTTTTGGCTTATAAATAGGTACACGTATTTCTAATAACGATAATTATGAACCTAACGACAGTTAAAACTTTTTCTATTAATTTTCTATTAACAGAACCAGCTCAGAAATTTTTATTAATTACATTAAAATAAGTCAATACATTTTTATCATTTTATAACTTATTTGAAGATATACGTTTTACATATAAGCTCAGAGCTCTCGGTGAGGTACACTCATATCAAACGATAGTTTGTGTTAATGTTTAGTTTTACTACCAATTTTTCATCTCTTAATATTACACCATGAATAAGTGGATTATTATTATTCTAAATTTTGCTGTGTATATTGCATTTTGCTGTGGCTTTGTTTTATTGGTACGTATTTTCTTGGAGCACAATAAGATATAATATAATATTCAAGTTGTATAGCGTTAGACTAAAAATGGTAAGTTAGATCAAGTTAAAATCCACGATTTTACGAAAACTATGGGTATTTTCAGCTCAATTTGTTGAGATGCTTGACAGTGTGAAAAGTTAGTTGTTAAATTAAAATAGAACGAATAAAAATGTACTTAAAAACCCTTTCTATCTTTCTTTACCAGCATAAAGATGATGAGGAATTACGACAACATAAACGCAATTATATAACAAGTCACCAACACTTTTGCTATGGTGAAACTGGTTTTACCGAAGGTAGTAATTTTTTAACTTTCAAAATATTTTAACTTCACGTGCTTGAAAAATTAACTGAACGTGAAACAAGTATCTTCATTTACTAGATTTGTCTTTCTTAAAAATCGTTGCAGAATTTGTTATTTTATATCTTAAATTCATACAAACTTGTTTCAGAGAAACATAAACTAATACGAGATACAGGCAAATACTCATCAGACATAAATTACTTTTGCTACGTGGGCTGCTATTGTACACAGGTTAAAGATGTATGTATAATAATGATACAAAAATGAATGACAACAATGTAACAAAATGATTATCATTAACAATTTTACACTTTTATTACAGCTATTAATAACTAAGAGAACCTTAAACTATGAATCGCTCACAGCTTCTGTCACTCGAAATTACTCTACTCAGGTAGCAAACCGTGTCATCAACGATTGCAAAAATATAAGTAAGAGAAAAACTGCTTACACTTTTAATCATCATCATATATCAACAATGGATTCTGCAACAAGTTGTTTAGTTTAACTTGAAAAATTCCATGTTTAAAAACGTTTTTTTTTTTTAAACATTTTTATTAAAAATAAACAAATACAATAAAAGTTTATACTTAATGAAAGTTATCTATTACTACTGAAAGAAACACAGCTTTTTTAGTCAGGACCCTAGAGATAAAAAAATTCCAACTGGTGATACACAGAACCAAACTTTTATTATTGATGTAAAAATGACTTAAAATTGCCTCAAACTAGATGAAAATAAGTCTTTATTATAGGAAATAATAATTTGTCTCGATAAAACATTTAAAAATACAATTTTGAACTTTTTTTTTTATTTTTAAGTGTTGAAAGCTGAAACTATGCCACTTTGTTAGTCACCATTACCATTAACACTAAAGACAGTTTTTTATATAGTATTATGCTCCTGTTAAATTATTTATTTCTACGTAAGTCGATAAAAAAACATTATAAACTCAGTTCTTTCCCAAATTTTAAGTATTTATTAAGAATTTTGTCAATAGTTTTGCTGCAAGCTTTATTGCTGATTATGTCTATATAAGGATTAAGCTTGCTTTTTTATTCTTTGTGTAATATTATATTTAAAATCCAGTTTGAAAGACAAAGTAGATTTAAAAGTGTTTGACTATCCTTAATTCGAATAAAAGTGTTGCTTTTAATATAGCAATAATCACTTTATTTGATAGTTGGTATATACATATGGGTATTGGATATCATCTGGATAAGTTAAAGCAGAATCGTCTGTATGTTTAAGCAGTTAAATTGTCAAATTTTCAAGTTAAATATTTTTAGGTACTAACAGTCTGTGTGCTGCTGGAAGGGAGGTTCACGATTGCTTGGCTAAACATGGAGTCGCTATTGAAGGTTTAATTGGGTACTTTGATGGAGATAAAATTTAACTACGAAAGAAATTCTAATATCACCTTCATAACTAATCTGTTCAAATATTTTATTAATTATTTAAACTTAAAACTTAGTAATATAAAAGTTAAAAGTTAAATCTTGTATGTCATATTAAATAAATATTAATAAAATACAACTAAGNTAATCTATGAACAGGGCTATTTTTTAAGGCTGTAAGGACTTAAAACTCACAGGAAATATATTATTAAAAAAAAATTTTTTTCTCGTATCTCACAACTGTATCATCACAGCAACAGCAACAAAGTCCTGAAGCTTCATCTCTACATTTTTTATCACTACAAAAATACAAATACATAGTTAGCATTTTTTCCAAGTTTTCAAAAAACTTTCATTTTTCAAAAGATAGCATTAATATTTTAGTATGATTATGCTTTCAGGATGATAGGCAATCTGTATCTTTTTTTTAAACCTAGACAGAGAATATCAAAAACCATCATCAAATATTTTCTTATAAAAAAAAAGGTGTTGCATGGTTGAGCAACTAATGTGAATCATGTTTTCAGTAATTTTAAACTATCATTTTTTTATTATTGTCTTTTATAGAAGATTTGCTATTGACTTAACTATCATGACAATCTTTGTAAAGTACAATATTATTTTTCTTAAATCTTCGTATAAGACTAGGTTTCTTATTCAAAAATAATTAAGAATAAACTAAGTAATTTTTATTGGTTTAGTTGATTGTTGACAAAAAAATAATCTTTTTAACGACTGTCTTTTTTTCAGGGATTTATAAGAGTAGGCATTGAGAAAAGTGTTTAATAAATTCGTGTTTAAAAGAAACGTTAACTATTTTCTGACATTTACTTTAGCAAAACCTACTTCATAAGTTGACTCAAGGCAATACGATTTAAACAAAAAATAATCATTTTAACGTATTGTCAATTTTAGAGCAAACGTTTATTCTACGGGCAGCGTTGAGTTTAAGCCACGATATCTATACTGTGTCATGTAAATTGAAGTCGAGTCAAAAAGTTAATGAATACGGAATACCACCTAATTCTGAAAAATTTGGCTATTTTATACTTAAAAGTCACTTAGAATCTTTCTGCAGTGGATATTTTTCAAAGTTACGTTGTTGTAAGAAAAGAAGATCTATGTTCTATCAAATTATGATGATTTCGATACGGCTGCATGTATTAGATTTATGAATATGTATGATTATTGTCCTTTTTTATGAATCTTAAACTTCTTGTGATGCTATACATAATTGTTAAATGACATTAGAACAGCCTTAGGCTCGTATGTGTAATAACTTATTGCGTCTTGAGAAATATTACAATGAAATCACTATGGAATATTTGAGAAGTAGCTTTCAATTACAGCCCTTGATACACTGAAAAAAAACTTAAACAGGATACTTATATTGTTTGGCATAAAAGTTCACGATTTTTCCTTTACTAGGCAGTAAATTTTATTCAATACTGTAGTAGCCATGAAATAATATCGTTGATAAGGCAACTTTTCTTAACAATCCTAATAACGGCTGCTTTTATAAGCATTGGTACAATAAACTTAATTATTTACAAAACTTGTGGCAAATTTTTATTTTAAATAACGTATAATGCAGTTTGCTCTAATAAATATTTAATAGTTAAAACATATTCTTTGATCCTTCAAGTAAAAATTAAGGGATTTTATAAAATGTCATTAAAAAAACACGTTATTCGTAAAACGAATATAATGAACAATCAGTCTCATGATAACCATTCTGGAGTAAATCGTATTGAAAAGTTAGTGTTTCATGTGTTGTTTTGTTTTAAGGTTCCTATGCCTTTGAGTTAAACAGTTAGAGAGAAGTGTAATTTTGTTATCAAGTTTATTTACATTTTAGTATGGATCGCATCATATAATCCATTTCAAAAAATTTTCAGTCTTTAGTTCGGACTACGAACACATCTTAGGTGGGCCAACTGCAAATATTAACTCTGAGAATGAAGTAGAAAAAAAAGAGAATCCATTCTAGCACTCATAGTAGTGAATTTGCGTGATCTAGAGGTATATAACTAAACCAAAGTCAATATTGTAGGAGTCAGAGGTTGTCCGTACAAGTTGGTCATATCATGAGATTTCATCGGCAATCATCAATGAGTAAACATTAAAAGTACCAGAGCAGTGATCTCGTCTGCTCACAGACGAATCCGCGTGATTATCAGTCAGTCGGAGTAATGTAACATTTCTGTTCAGACTTTTTATAACAGTGCTCCTTATGCTCCACCGTTCTTTTGTAATTATTTTACCACAATGAAAAAAATATTTTTGTGATCGTATGTGGAAATTATGAACCGAAAGATAACACGAAAGTATCTAATACTATGTATGTATGTATCTTCCTATATTATATAGTTGTTTGTGTGGAGAATTTCACACAAACCACTCACAACCCCCACTGCATCCCCCTCCACAAAATAAGGTAATAGTTATTTACGTAACAAGTGCGGAAAAGACGATTTCCCGCACGAGTAGTGATTGACTCACACGAGTGCCGGAGTTGATGGGAACGAGTACCAGTTGAGCACACGAGTGCGTAGCACGAGTGTGATCGCAAGATACGAGTTACCGTCACCGGCCACGAGTGCGAGTCTATCACGCGAGTTTGGGAAATCGTCCCGCACGAGTTGCGTACAAGTTTTTTCGCAATGTGTGAGGAAAATAGGTACAAAATAGGTTTGAATTTTGATTTCCAGTGTGTAGCAAAATTTTTTCCGGTGTGTGGCAAAACCTTTTCCACACACCTTTTCCGCACACTGTGCGACAAAAACCTTTGCCACACACCTTTTCCGCACACTGTGCGGAAAAACCTTTGCCGCACACCTTTGTCGCACACTTTGTGGGAAAATCGATTTTCCACACTAATACCAGTGTGGAAAACACCCATTTTCCGCACACTATTGTTAAAAATTAAATTTTTTTTCCCCTTGTTCCGGCTAAGCTTACTTTTCGTTTAGACACTTAGAGCCACCTTCCGCAGCCCCTAGTGATCCCTACACATACTCCCCGCAAAATTTTTCTAGATCCTACAAAGCCTCCCACACCATTTTTGTGGAATCGTACTAATACCCTACTAACCTTCATGGACCACGACACTCATTAACACACATACGTGTAAACACATTATTTTATTCTTAAAGTTATATTTTTTAGCATGCTACGATGAACAATTCACCTTTAAAATAAACTAATTTATACAATATACGTTAGTGAATATTAGTTGCTTGCAACATGTATATTAAAAATGTGGTAAATGTATGCAGATATCTTTTCCGTTGTTCTGACTTATATTATTTTGCATTAATATGTCCCACCACCCTCCACTGACCTCATGCATACTTAAATTTCTTATTTTAAGTACATATTTTTATATATTTTTCCACTATGCCCAGGATGTAAATAAATGGACTTTATACATACAAATAATTTATAATTAGATCAATTATATAATTACGAGTAAAATGAAAAATATATTTATATTCATTCTTTTTAAATTTACATTACATATAACATTCGTGGCGTGCTAAACTTTTTTTGATAATACTAGTGATGACCAATGAAAAAAAAATATTTTTTTTGTATTACTTGATACTAATACATACATAAATTTAAATACCAATTAGTTATATAGTAATACCATCCGTGGAAGTATTCCCCGGTAACAAGGCTCTATAATATGAGTCAGCTACCAGTCAAGTAATTTGATTTATATAAACGTGCTATTAGATATATACATGTTAATTAGAGTGTTTTGTAATTATTTATATTTTAAGTAGAGTATGATAAAATTGTAACAGTATTTTTTTTAAGGTTAAAAATTAAAAGCATGTATATAAAGCTCGAAGCAGCGTAGAGTTATTGGAAATCTGTTCGTTAATTACTTTCAGAATTTCTTTCGTAGTTTCTTATTGTAGCACTTATTCTGGGCAACAACTGTCTCATACTGCACAAATACTTTTTTTATGTTTACTTATTTTTTATCACCTAAAAAGTATGGAATAACAAATAATTGCATTGGGTGGCAATGCTAAGTGCACAGTAGGGGCCCAATATAGTGTGTATATGAGTTTAAAATGCATTGTTGATACTTAATGATGTGAAATAGTTTACACTTATGACCATTTATTGGTTAATAAACCATGTATACGAAACAAGAATCCTACGCAACAATAGGGAATGTATTCGTCAATTGTAAAGCAAAGATTTAAAAAAAAAGTTAGCATTTTTTCCAAGTTTTCAAAAAACTTTCATTTTTCAAAAAAACATTTAAAGATTTTCTACGAATTTTTTTGCAAAGTGAATTGTTAATATTTTTCCAGTTTCAGTGCTGTTTTTTTTTTTTTTTTTCTTTTCCCCTCCTCTCCATCTCGTTCATAAAGTCCGTGTATCAATTTGTACCTGCATGATAATGTGTGCTTTCCACGGTAATTCAGGTGGATGACGGAAGAAAGCGCGCACTCGCCCAACACGTGCATCGTGGCTTGTATTGTGCATACACGCGTTATTCCGAGGGGGAAAACTTAATCTCATGTAGCGTGTAATATATATATATTTTCGCTGGAGATACAACATATCTTCCGTTTGCAAGTGGAACTCGGAAGTGCAAGGTTTTTCGAGAGCCGATCGGGTGCTTTTCGTTCCATTGCACGCGTTATCGACCAAAATAATATTCCAAGCCGTTGGCGATTGATACGATACCGGTATACGTAACTGTAGACAATAATAGGTGTTTTTTCATACTATACATGTTAATTAGTTAACGGTTAATAGGTGATTTAGGTAACGCTTACAGGTATATAATATCTGATGGGAATGCCATTGATTTAAAAAAACGAAGAAAAGAAGATGAATAAATTAAAATTGTTTCCTGGTCAATACGTATAGGTATTACAGCGTAACACAATGCTCAATGATTAATGATAAGGAAATACGTATATCGGTTGGTGGTGATGCTGGTGGGTACTCTATATGTTATTATTATTATTACACGTCGTTATGTTTTACATTCAATCGTGCATTGTTCTATCAATTGCAACTATTATTACGGCTGTTTTTGCGTGGNATATATTTGTTGGCAAGGGATTACGGCTACTTTGAGGGTCTTAATTTTTCAGTTGGCCTCGTAAACATGTTAAAAGTCTTGACAAACTGGCACTTTATGTTTATTTATCTTGTGAAAACACTGTCTAAAATTCATACGTATTCAAATTTTTAACGAAAAACATACTCGAATGTTAAAACGATGAATTACCGCAAAACATTAAGAGGCTACATCAAAAGTCAAGTCAGTTAAGGAAATGGCAACACCACCACTATCAGAACTAGTCAGGACTCGTCAGGGTAATCCGAAAATTAATAATCAAATTTCTACCACCGAGAATCCAGAATAAAGCCCTACAACTTTCAGTAAGAAACGCCTGAGGAGCTATTAATTAGTCAGATCTTCAAGGAGACTAGTATACTGCCATTTCTAATAAAAGTTACATAAAAGTGTTTTAACAATGGGATGCCATTTTAATGGCTGTGAATGTTTCTAACGTTTAATTTTCTTAAAAAAGTGATGAGATGTACAACAATTTATTGCCATACCCTTTTTCAACCGTAAAAATGCGTAAGAAGTCAAAAACGTGATGCAATTCTTTCCCTGGCAAGTAGAACACATTCTATATCTAAGGATCTTCTAAATCCATATCTAAATTCTTATATAACAGTATTCTCTTATACAAAAACTAAATCCTAAAAGTTTACAACATCGTTTTTCTTCAGATAAAATTTCAAGTCATTTATCCTGAAGCACTCGTATTACCCTAGTTATTTAAAATTCCTTGAAATAGCATGAAAATAAATTTGTGAAAAATCAAGTATGATCAATAACCTTTGATTGTACTTTATTACCATAGAAAATAAAAGAAAATGTTTTTGTAACACGGTAAGATCATTTTTTTAATCACATAACATCACATCACATGATGAGATATCTCATATTTTATAGAAAATTAAATTGTATATGTTATTATCCCAATTAAGAATCTTACTAAGGACATTTACAAGAGAATTGTAAGAAGTAATATATTTGAATTAAAAGTCTTTAAATATTCTTGACGTATTGGCAAATAAAATTTTTTCAGTTAAAGAAATGACGAATTGTTTCCAAGTTTTTAATACTTATAAAGTACAATGATGAAATGGGCATTTCCACAAGTTAATAGTCTTTTTTAATATGATAAATAAAATCTTACTTTTTTAAATTAACTCGCATTAGACACAAGGTCGAACTTTGAAAATTTATTTTTTATCTTGTAACTCTCAATTATTTATAAGGTAACTTTTTATAGTAACCGTCACCTAATACGTCAGCTATAGGATCAATTTAAGGTCATTTTTTGAAATGTAGATAAGCTAAAAAAATAAATATAGAGTGAGAATTTTGTTTATTAGGTAAGTGGATTATAAAAAAAAGGTTCACACTTGGGCAAATCAATGGGTTTATTATTTTTTACTTCTGGCAGGTTACTTGGTTCATAATTTTTTTTGTGAATTGCTTCATTTACACTAGTAGGGCTCCGAATACTAGCATGCTTTGCACGCCAGCTACCTCAACTATTTGTGATTTTATGTTTTCCAGGTGATAAAAAAATACATTTACATGGAAAATGGATCTGCACAATTTGTCACAATTGAACAGCTCTTACTCGGAAAAGGGGTGCAATAAATGTAACTCCCATTTTTATAACTTTTCCAAATCCTGATATTCTTTATGTGATTATAAAGATCATTCTTTTGGCTCGTACCCATTTTCCCACATTTAATAATATACATTGTGTACATAATTCTCTCCCCCTGACATTCTGATAGGAATTAGCAGACAGTTTTTAAACAAATCTACGCTGCTTCAAGCTTTACATGCATGTTTTTAATTTTTTAACCTTTAAAAAAGAAAACGATTATCATTCTATCGTACTCAACTTAAGATACAAATAATTATAAAACATCCGTACAAACATGTAAGCATCGAATATCATAGTAAATATAAATCCATTTACTTACTGGCAATTGGCTCATAACATAGAGCTTTCTTAATAGGGCAATGCTTCCACAGAATGTATCATTGTAAAAACTGTTAGTTAAATTTATTATGTATTATTATCTTGCCATACAGAAAAAAATAAAAAATAAAAACTGTTTGGATAGGTCATCACCAATATTACCAATAAAAATTTAGCACACTACGAACGTTATGCTTACGTCATAATTAAAAAAGAATGAATATAAATTTGTTTCTGATTTTATTCTTAATTGTATAAATGAATCATTCGTTAATTATTTGTATGTATAAAATCTATTTATCTGCGTCCTGGGCGTAGTGAAAAAATTTATGAGAATATAGGTATACTTAAAATTAGAAATTTAATTATTCATGAGGTTGGTGGAAGGTGGTGGGACATATCAATGAAAAATAATATAAGTTAGAATAACGGAAATGAAATTTACTGTGAGAGTCATTAATTTGCAGTTTCTCCCGTGTAATCTATGAACAGGGCTATTTTTTAAGGCTGTAAGGACTTAAAACTCACAGGAAATATATTATTAAAAAAAAATTTTTTTCTCGTATCTCACAACTGTATCATCACAGCAACAGCAACAAAGTCCTGAAGCTTCATCTCTACATTTTTTATCACTACAAAAATACAAATACATATTCTACCTATTTAAAAACCTGGAAGATTCAAGTGATTACTATGGGGGTTATAATGAAAAGCTGATTTCTTACTTAATAAATTCTTTATTTATTGATTTTGATGCTGCTTTAATCTCGATAAATGTTCAGCGTCATTTTCCTGACACATTTGAAGTTTTCCTTCCAATTCGACTTCTTGCGACTTTTAGCATAGTTAACATTATTGTAAGCCCTAGAGAAGATTTTTGAACTCCATTAGGTTGTAATATATTTGTTGGCAAGGGATTTCGACGTCCGATAACCCTGAAAAGGACAGGTGAGCTTTTTAAGTAATTTCTTTTGTGACTAAAGTTTCCAGCAAATGTAATTGCCTCTATACCTCAGGATGATCGTCTCTGGTCTGCCGTTGTAGCACCAGACTGATCGGAAGAAAAACTACAAAGTCTGAAGCATTGGAGCTAGTTGTAAAGCTATTTTCCAACGTCTCTTTGTATAACGTCAAAGACGTTGGTGTCCAAAACACCTTTTTTTTTTTTGCAGACTCAGTTGTTTTGATGATCTAAGGTGGAGAGATTGGTTTGTGATGCTTGGCTAAAATCTAAAATCCTAAATCTTACTAATGACATTAATAAGAAGATTATAAGAAAGGATCAATTTAAATTAAAAGTCTCTAAATATTCTTAACGTATTGGTAAGCTAAGTTTTTTGATAAAAAATGAAAATTTTTTGCCAAGTTATAAATACTTATCACGTACAATGACCGACTAGACATTTTCACTACTTAGTAGTCTCTTTAAATAGAATAAATATAGTTCTAATTTTTCAAATAACCCGCATGAAACTGAAAGTCAAACTTTAAATATTAATTTTCAATTCTCCACCATTTAACTTTTTATAAGTTAATTTTTTATAATGACCTTGACCTAATACATCAGCTATATGATCAACGTTTTTTTTATTCTATACTTTTAATAGATTACTTGGTTCTAAATAAATCTGAAAAAGCTAGGTCTTGTCATCCCATTTCTCGCTGATCTGCCCCAGCCCTTATCTTTCTACTAGTCTACCCCTCCTTTAATATCCTTATGATCTACATTAGCCTATCATCGTAGGCCTCGGTCAGAAAAAGTGCATGGATACGTAGCTGTACTGTGGTACGTGTTAAACACATGGACTAAGCCAAAAATAACATAGAATATTGGTTTTTACGTATGTGGTGATTTTTAGACACTTTTGAATTATACAAATCAGGTTCAATTTTTGAGATTCCATCGAGGTATGGAATTTTTTACATGAAAGAACTTAAAAGATTTTGAAATGTGGAATGGTTCATATCAACCAGACCAATGTCATTGCATTGGTTAGCGATGTATCATCGGTAAGTGAAAAAAATTTCTTGTGTAATATAAAGCACTTTTTTGTCTCAGATTTTTGTCCCTGCACTCAGGTTTGGTTTATGTTTATTGCAGATATCATATGCATTGCAAGTACCACTAATAGAAAATATTAGCTATGAGGAATTGAAACATTTATGATAATTGTTCTATTAACAGAGCTTGCTTAGAAATACTTATCAATGCTTTTCTGTTCTTTTCTCACTTTTTGTAAGATATATGTATTATATATAAGCTCAAAGCTCTTAGTGAAGTATATACACTCATATTTAACAAAAGATACTTTTTACAGGTGCTCTACTAATTTTTAGTCTTTTAATATCACACGATGGATAAGCTGGTCGTCATAACCATTGCTTTGTGCATCAGCTTTGTTTTGTCGGTATGTTGAAACTGTTTTTTTTTTCGAAAATAATGAAATATAATCTAACAATTAAGTCCTAGACTGACCAAATAAAAATGACAAACAATTTTAAATTTTTTAGTTAGATCTAGTTTAAGTTTATGCTCATCCCAAACCTCTACAGAGTATCAGATTTACTTGTATAGATTTTTCGCTACTACAATAAGTCAGTGGCAAGATGAAAATAAAACAAATAATTATTCTCAAACATGTTTAATTTTTTTATTAGGTAAAAAATAATGAAGAAGCACTAGACCACAATGGCATTTCAATAACGAGTCTGCAAAACTTTTGCTATAATGAAACTGGTTTTACCAAAGGTAGTCATTTTTTAACTTTCAAAATATTCGAATTTTACGGACTTGAAAAATTAACTATGTGTAAAATAAGCGTCTTGTTTTATTAGATTTATCTTCATTAAAAAACATTTTAGAATTTTGAATTTCATGTCCCAAATTTATACCGATTTGTTTCAGAGCAACATAAACTAATACGAGATACACGTGCATACTCATCAAACATGAATTATTTTTGCTACGTAGGCTGCTATTGTACTCATTTCAAAGATGTATGTAGAGATAATAATGTAAAAAAATCACTTATTATTAATAGTTTCGTACATTTATTGCAGCTATTGCTTTTCACGAGGGTTTTAAACTATGGATCAGTCATGGCTTCTATCACTCGATCAAACTCTATTTCAAAAGCAAACCAGGTGATGAATCAGTGTAAAAAAATAAGTAAGAAAAAAATTATTTATGTCTTTAATTATTTATCAATATAGATTAACGATGAATCCTGCGTATGAATTGTTTGTTTCTTTTTACATATTTTAACCACATTTTTACTTTAAATAACTAATGATAAAATAATTTAAATTAAATCAAAATTGTCTACTGACTCAAAGTTAAGCACAATTTTTTTTAGTCAATAACGTAGAAACGCAAAAAAACACTATTATCAAGTAGTGATTAGATAATGGTGTTTTCCTTATTTGAATTTTAACCTAACAGATATAAATATAAAGTTTTAACATTGTCGTATGAATGACTCAAAAATACCTAAAATTAGCTACAAATGAATCCATATCGAAAGAAAATAACCATTATTTTAGGTAATAAAGTAGATATAGAAAATTATTATTTATTCTTGCGTTTGTAATACTTATAGCATAAACTACGACCCTTGTTTGATTTAAATTACTGTGAAGACTAAGGCAAGTTTGTGATATAGCATCAAATCCTTTATAGATTCAGTGTATTCCATGTGCGTCAATGGAAAAACATTACAAACTAACTTGTTTTTCAAATTTTGTGTACTTACTGAGTGTTTAATTACTATAGTTTTGTTGTATATTTTATTGCTTATAATGTCTATATTAGGATTTAGCGTTCTATTTTTTACTTTATGATATAATACACATGTATAGATTGCAAACTGTTGAAGTGTCCTAAATTGCAATAAATATGTTGCTTTTTTTTTATGAACAAGCACTTTGTTAAATAATTATTATATTTGTGCACTAGGTATTGGATATTTTCTGGGTATTATCTATGGATGAGTTAGAACGGAATGGTCCGTTTTTTTACACAGGTAAATAGTCAAATTTTTATGTTATATGTTTTCAGCTACAAACAGTCTGTGTGCTGCCGGAAGGGAGATTCACGATTGCTTTGCTCAAAATGGAGTCGCTATTGAAGGTTTAATTGGGTACTTTGATGGAGGTAAAATGTAACTACGAAAGAAACTCCAGTACATATCAACTATACCACTCATCTGTGAAAATAATCATTACCTACTCTAATAAAAAAAATCGACAAATATGAAAGTTAAATATATAGTACTCTACATCATACTAATTAAGTATTAATAAAATATATTTATGTGACTAAGCAGCTTGTTGTTATTACTCAATGTCAAATCTCTAAAATTTAAAAAGTTTTAAATGTTTGTTTATACTATATTCATCATTTTAATTTTTTTTACTGTATCGTTAAATATTTTATCACCATTTTATAAACGAATCACAGATCCTTTAAATTTAAGGCAACAAAATAAGAATCCCTAAATTTCAGAGCACAATCATAAAATTTGGTGTAAAGTTTTGTCATAAAGTTTGAATTAAATAAAAATTATGTTCATCTTTTTGTATCAAATGCTCAAAAAGTTATAAAAATTATTTAATAAAAAAAAGTCGTGAAATTTTATTGAGAAATAATTTTCATGTGTCATTTGGCCTATTTGAAAAAGAAAAAGTTTTCTGACATTTTTTTCTATAGTGGATCTTAAGAAAATTATGAATTTCTCAGTTTTTTACTATTGTTTTGAATCAATGGAAGTTGAGCTATTCACCATGTGCAGTTATTTGAAACAGCGTCACCTGAACGGCAAGAAGGAAGCAATTCTGGAAAACACAATTACATAGACTGTTATGGGCTGCAAACTTTGTTAAGTGTTTCTAGTATTTTTAATGCATTTTCTATACTTGAAGTATCGGTTTTCAGTGTCAACACTTTGTTTGAAACAGAAAACAACTATCACTTTATAGTTAGAAAAAATCAGCGTGTGGGACTCGGAGTCCCCTGGTAA
This sequence comes from Copidosoma floridanum, assembly GCF_000648655.2. The sequence goes on along the minus strand of NW_019379748.1, from coordinate 240,993 downwards.
GAACGAAGTTCTCGCATGTATATAGAAATCACATGTATAAGTACTGTAAAATAAAAGGTTCGTCAATACATACGACTTCAATACGTATTTTTTTTCGTGGGTTACGGTGGTATATTTATGTCCTCCCTGTACGTTTGTCATTTATGAAAGGCTCGGATATTTTTTATAATAATTTTTAAGGTTATTGTTAGGAAAAAAATTAGAAATATATCTTTATTAGAGCTCTAAAAGCTCAAAGTGTAGGGCCGAACGAGCCCAAGGGTTTTGACTTTCTCAAGACAATCTTGAGGCTTACCGGTCAACGATAGATATAGGTATACTTGTACACAACTGCAGGAGATTGGTTTCCGAGAGATATACCATACTTAACGTAGTTTCCTTGCAAAAAGCACCAAAAAAGGACTATACCATTACATAGATTTTAATCCACCGAATCCAATTATATCTTTATTTATAACTATGATTGAGCGCGCGGTGGCTCGGTCGGCTAGGTCGTGGATTGGCAAGTGGGAGACCGTGGTTCGATTCCCGGCCAGTGCGATTTTTCGGGCAAGTCCCTTTGTCATTTTTTACATGTGCTTTTTCATCACGCAATGCTCTTCGAGGAGGGTTGAAGGCAACCTCCTCGTAGCATAATTGCCTAAATTCCCCCTCCTTTAATGAGAGGCATTCCATCCCTCTTCCTTTTCTTCTCCCAAGTGCTAAGTGCCCATAGTAGCGCCCTTATCAAAGGAGCCGGACGTAGAGTACTATAATATAACAATATGTATATATATATATACATATACATATGCTATAATACATTACATTTTAAACTTCACGACAGTAAATAAACTTATCGAGCTTGGTAGATTTTAAAATTTTTTTTAACTGTGCGAAGCACGTGCCGTGTGATGCTGTATAAAATGCATGATTTTCAACTGTAATTTGTATTTGGCCTTTGATCCTCACGATTATCGTGGTCTTTANTATATATATGTAATTAATGAATAGATTTTTAATGAATCTCTTTTTATTACCCGTAACGATTTCGGATATTTGTGCCATCCTCATAATTATGCATGTCACATACCATGGCTATCGCCATTCAATTATTTCATCATTTCCTTTCTTCTGCAGAACTTCTAATCACTGTGGCTATTAGTTAGTATGATCTTGCATACAGAAGCTTTATCACCCAAAGAAATAAATCTATAAAAATTAAACGCTCGTTACACGTTCAGGCAAATTGCTATCTAATTACTCACTCAGTTATTTCTACAATTATTTTCTGATTAAAATTGGTTATCAACAAAATTTTTTTTATATTACTTTAAAAAGATTTTTTTATAGATCTTTGTTAGCTGGTACACGTGTACATCTCTACGATAGAAACAATAAATTTGCTTGTTTTTACTACTTGTAAAAGGAAATCACTTTGTATCACTTACACAAAAACTTTTTTCCTTAATAAAGCTATAATTTTTACAAATCAATATAAGCTTCTCTTATTAATGATATGGCATACATGTTATTGAGTATTTAATCAGGCCATACAAGCAGTATATTAAGATATCTTCACAAATATAAAATTAATAGTTCTTACCCCAAAATAATATACCATTTCCTTAAAACACTTTATCAAACAAGAAGTACAGTTGTTTCTAGCTGCTAGAGTTTCAAGCTCGTATCTGGTGTTCTCAAAATGATGATAAAATACTGGAAACAATAAATTAAGTGATACCCTGGACACTCATACTTTTTACAATAAAATCTACAAAATTAATAATATCGTAGCTCAGTTAGATGGTACCATTACCATCACATGTATATCTTATATGAAAAATAAAACTAGTACAATAGTAACAATAGAATTGGACTTTTGCAATTTTTGTCCACCACGAAACGAAACGGAAGTAAGAACAGAAGGCATTATCATAATAGTTGCAATTTTTCTGAGCAAGATGGAGAAAATTATTAACTTTGCCAATTGATTTTTTTACCCGTAGGTATAATTCTCGGCTTTACTCCTGTAACAACGCTCGTGTACGTATTTATATTATTTCGACACTTGTTGGATTCAAACGTACATATATCTACGTAAGCCAAGCGTGTCTAACCGATATTTACATCAGACAGAGAAAACTTGTTCGTAGTCAAGTTTTTTTCTTACCACATCAATAATTTTTATTATATTTTTCTTTGTTAACACAATAATTTTTCTATTAGTTTTACTGACAAAACAATAATCTAAGCTATTTTTTCTGGACAAAATGAAAATCATTATTGCGTTACAAGTATATAAATAAAAAAAATTTTAGTACAAGATCGTATTTAAAATCAATAGACTATGTATTTTAGCCTCGTACCATGTCAACTTCCTTTCTTTTGCAATGTATCGAAACGTCAGTCTATGTTTACTAGATTAGCTGTACAAAATAAATTCCAACTTCACGAGGGATATCCTCCCTTCAAAACGTAATTCTCATAATTTTAGGATTCATACTTAAAAGCCTGTCGTAACGTGTCCAAATATATATGTTCAGAAAAGTCTTAACGATAAGTCAATTATGAATGTGTACGTAGGATCAGGAGAAACAACGTATTTTTCTTTCTTTCATGCAAACCATGTAACATGCAAAACGTACGTATAGCACGCACATTTCATGAATATTAAAATACACGAAAGTAGACGTTTGTGCCGTGATCTTAAATAATACGCTTGGAATTATAAATTACCTCTGATATACGAAAGACTTTTTTGCTTTAGAAAAATGTAACTCAATTGCAAATTCGTTGCTAAATATATACGTTGATTTTTCGATGCATCAAATAAAAAACCAACAGAAGTATCAAGTCTTACGTAGAATCTTTTACTCATGAAAGTGTAGTATCGCTTCAATTGTAATAAAAATTATCAGTATTATTTGTCACAATGGTTAGAATATACTGTAGCTAACGACATTGATACTCTGAAGTTATAATAAATTACTGAATGTACAGTGATCATTTTGACAGTGTAGCTTAGCAAATATTTTAAAAACTCCATGCTTGAATCGTAATAAGCCATTTACGTTAAAAACTGTAGTATTTACTAAAAAAAAGAAAATAAAAAATTTAGTTTCCCACTTTGATATAAATATTAATGGAATTTTAATTATTCGCACCCAAATGATAATAGATAATAGAAGACTGCCATTATATTATCTTAAGTGTCCAAGAGACGTGGCAGTAAAGGTCTCTGGCTGAAGCGTGATATGGTGCGAGCGGATCCTGAAATATATTTTTTAATGTATCAGCTGCATTCAATAAAACTTTCATAATCACAAACGATCAATTTTAAGTGAAAATATTTGAAATTAATTTTTTTATCGAGATGGTTTTTTTTCATCTTATTGTATTGTTTTCGATGTTTCAAAGTAAGTACTCAGTATTTTTTTGTATACCTAAGTATTATGTTCATAAGACACCAAAAATTAGGCTTCCTTGCAAGAGAAAATTTGTGCCAGTCATACATGGCATTTTAAAAAACTCTTCTCATGACATTATTTATGGCATGACATTGAAAAAACTATGGAGATTTCGTTAAAAATGTTACACATTTCTTTTGCTACTATTGATTAAAAAACGACTTCGTTTCGTTCACAACAGTTTTTTATGCACCCAATCGAAAAGTTTTTTTGAGATTGAGTAACGAAAAAAAAATACTAACTAATATTAATATTTTATACGGTCCAGATTTGAGACAATAGTAAAGTTTTAATAGGTGTTATTATTATTTATTATTATTTTTTTTGTCGTCTAAAATGTTTTTATAGAATCATCGATAAAAGTAGTAACTAGGAAGAACTTTTATGGTTTATTACCCTATTAATAAACTAATAGCTATTAAGAATTAATAATAGTAGATAATTTTTATTGTTTTATATTCCATATCAAATGAAAAAAGTAGTAAAAAATGATAAAAAATAATAATTTTCATCGGCACTGTTGTACTTGCGTTATTAATTTCTCGTTATTGGTCTCACGAACAAAAAAAACAAATAATAAGGATTAAAAAGTTTTAATACTTACTTTTGATAGATTAAAAAACTGATTTTATTTTTTCTTCCTACAAACATTTTATAATAATTATCAACTTATCAAATAAAATTATTTCCGCTTGGGTAAGTGTGATTACTATTCTAGACTCAAAAGCTTAGCAATTCATTCCTATTCATTAGAATACATTTATTAAAAAAGTAAGTCCACATAATGAATAATGTTCATCCTGATTTCTAAAACATAATATGTATTATTACTTAAAATCTAATGTTAGTGCTTAATTGATAAGTTGCTACAGCTGGCGAAGAATTTGCTCCTAGAAAAGAATTTCCATATCACGTTTATATCACACCAATTACTAGCAGTAAGATCACAAAAGGTTGTGACGCCGCTCTTATTCAAGAAGACTACGTTATTACCTCTGCCAGTTGTTTAAAGGGCTTGTCGTTAATTAATAAGTGGGAACTTGTAGCTGGTAGCAGCTCCTTTGATGAAATTCACATACAGCGAATTAGCCTTGAATGTATCATCACCACTAACTATTTGGACAAGTAAGGCATTGGTTTACGTCTGACAATGTGACTCATTATTAAAGTAGTAACTCGAATTGCAATAATTTTCAGTGATACTACGCAAGATATAGCTCTTGTAAAGTTGAAACAAAAATTAAAACTGGGTGAGTTCGTGGGACTTGCAAGCTTACCTGAATCGAATGAAGCTATGAATACGAAAAAAAACTTCCTACTGTCTGGCTATAGATTACAAAGAAATCGTGTGACTCTAAGATTTTTCACAGTCCGCTACATGGACAAGAATTCTTGCCAGCAAAAATTACAAAACACAGAATATTCTGTGCTACACAAAACGCAATTTTGCATCCGTTCTACTGATACAGCTACAATCGTAAGTATTTAGTGATAATCAGCTTACTATATAACGGTAAATTACTTGCAAAATCGTAAATACTTAATTTTTTTTTAATTATTCAAACCTTACAGCCTCGTTGGCGGGATATTTTAGTTCAACACGTAGGTTGGAAGCCTGTACTTATGGGAATTGTCTCTAAAAATGAAATTGCTGTTAATCAGATTTCAATGTATGTAGATTGGATTAGAGATATGATCAACGAAAATAATAGCCTATACTGTAGAAAAACTCGTAAGTTTATTTTTCTAAATATGTAACTGGTAATATTAAGTCATCTGATATTGGTGCGTGTGGAATAAGTTTCCAAGACTGACTACGCGTACATCGAACGAGGACATTATCCATATCATGTCTACATCGTGATAGCCACAAATGGTACAAGTAGAGATGGTTGTAATGGTGCCCTCATTAAGCAAAAGTACGCCATCACAACTGCCAGTTGCTTAAAGGACTTGTCAACAAATCATGAGTGGGAGCTGATTGCCGGTAGCATTTCACTTTACGAAAATGATATGCAGAGGATTCCAATTAGAAGAATCATCGTCCATGAAGACTACTTGGACAAGTAAGTCAAGATATTTGTAATCAAAGTAGGAATTCATTATGTATTGACGTATGATTTAACGCAAGGTATATTTTTAGTAGTACTAATTATGATATAGCTCTGGTTAAATTGCAACAAAAAGTAAAGCTCGATAAATTTGTGGCTCTGATTAATTTACCTCAATCCAAAAAAGTTGTCATGATGGATCGGATCATCATACTAACTGGGTATCGGACGAACGTAGATGCTAAAATTAAACTGTTGTTTTCTAGAGTGTACGGTATAAAAAAAAATACATGTTCGAGTGAGTCGAAGAGCAATAGATACCATCCAATTTATGCATCGCAGTTCTGCATTAATGCAGTTGGAATTGTAAGTTTTGTAATAGTATGTGGTTGGTTACAACAAGTATTCTTTAATTTTCTTATTATTTTGTGTGATTAACAGTCTTATTGGGGCGACATTTTGGTTCAAAACAACGGTTTCAAGCGCATACTGATTGGACTTGTCACTAAAAAAAATCCTGTTGCTACCCAAATATCATCTCACGTAGATTGGATTAATAATAAAACACACGGACATTTTTGGAAAAACGAAAAAACTGGTAGTTATCCATAAAAGTTACGATTTGAAAGTTGTTATTATAAGGCTGCATATACATGGAGTCTTGAACATCCAAGACCAGCCCATGTGCCCTTGTGAGTGCGAGAAAGAGAGTAATATGTTCTTGCTTCTCACTCGCACTCACACGGGCTTATGGGCTGGTCCTGGAAGTTCAAGACTCCATGTATACGCAGCCTAACATAACTGTAGAAAAAAGTAATAATCAACATTTTTGAATTTTGAACTAGTTGCCGCGGGGTTCAAAACTTCCTCTAAAATAGGTCAATTTATGTACATTGTGCGAATTGTAATAATTACAATTGATGATATCGTGGTCAATTGTAATGGTGTACTTCTCAAAAAAGACTACGTACTAACAACTGCCAGTTGTCTGAAGTATGGTTACATGGTTACGATTTTTGAGTCTCTTACGAATGAATTTATGTTCATTGAAAACATTACTGTTCACGAGAACTATAAGATAAGGTACAGCCAGTTCCATATAAATTAATATTTGATGAATCACAAAATAAAATCCAAACGATTAATTTTTAGTGGCTCACGATACGATGTAGCTCTTATGAAATTACAACGAACAGTAATCGTAGACAAAGACGTGGGCCCGATAAGCTTACCTCTACAAAATGAAATTGTTAACACAGACGAGAATGTTACGTTAGTTGGCTTCAAATTCGCTCCAGAAATTATGTTTCAGTTGATACATTTTGAGGTCCATGTCATGGATATAAATTTTTGTACGAAACGCTTGATGAAGAAGAATCAATATCACTCGTTGCATGAATCACAATTTTGCATCGACTCTAGGATTTCATTGGTAAATATTAAAAACGGCTATCACTGTTAAGGTCCATTCATAACGATCATTTGAAAAATACCTTTTTATTTGAAGTTATTGACGAAGTTGACGTTATCGTCAGCTGTCAATAAAAATGTAACCAGTAATCTATGACCGTAAACATATTTATGGTAACTTCCTATAGAGGACGGGAGGATTTCGTTAAAGATCATGTTATAGTTTTAAGTTTTAGGTGTTGCGTGTGGATATCTTTTAAAGTTTGCTTGAGACCAGTCGATTTTTTAGGAACGTATTCATTATTAAATTTGATTGTGCACATTCGAAAAAAGTCGACGAATCTCAGATCTATAAAGTTTATTTAGTTTGGAATACACCTCATCTGTAATGAATTACGAATTTTTGTTGGATAAGTATATTCTACCTTACGTTAATGGAAATTGATTATCCGCTCTTTTAGATCTCGTTTTAGAAACTACTTCTGCAAAGCGTTATCTAGTACTTTATTAACCAAAATTTTTTTTTTAAATTATTGGCTTTCATTCTTGTGTTTATTTTTACCTAAGAATGCGATACCTAAAATGAAAAATTTACATGGCTTTTTTTTGCAGTTGTACAGTTGGTCAAATTTTGTTTTGATCAAAAACACAGATTCCGGGCCTCAACTACTTGGATTTGTCTCTAAGAGTGTTCCTGTTATTAGGAAGATTTCGTGTCACGTAAATTGGATCAATGATAAAATTAGGAGCGACACAGTTGACATTTAAAAAACTTGCTGTAGCAAGTGTGTTCAACAATTTTAGAAATTGTAAAAAAAAAAAAAAAAAAAAAAAACTACAGTACTACTAAATACAATATATGACGTAATTATATAAAAATAATATAGAATTATGATTATGTACAGTTGTAGTTGTATCAATAAACCTTGTTATTCTTATCATGTAATTTTATAAAAATCAATATCATCTTCAAATCGTAGCATTAAAAAAACTATAACTATTAAGTGAGTGTTGTTTCTTTTAATTTTGATCAAACCAATATTAAATTTTTTAGATCCAAACGTTATGGTTGCACGTTACTTTACTAAAAAATTTTTGTAATGATTCATTTTGTCGTTTCTGCGCTGCGTGATTAAATATAGCGTACTTAGAGTCTCCGCGAAATGTTGAGAAATTCCGCATGATGTTCGATGATGATCAAAATTATGAATTCTGTTTTTTATTATTATTTACACATGATGCTAAGATCAAAGTGATTTGTCATTTTTGTCACTCCAAGAATTATCTATAAAAAAAGTAAGGCCTTTACTTACAAAAAGTAAAACACTTTTACCGTTTCATTCATAGTTGTCTACTTTTCATAGTTTTGAATTTAGATATCAGATAAAAAAAAATATCAAAAAATAAAAATACCGTACTTCTCGTCTTTCACTTTCACGACGTGTTCACGAACGCACTCTGACGCTCGTAAAAGTCCATCTCCAAAAATCAGCAGCTGATTTATGAACAATAACATTATTTTTCTTTCAAAGCACTAGAATCGCGTGAATATAAAAGTTTGTGGAAAAAGGAAGAGTAATCGAACGAGATCTCATACCACACGTTTAACCAAGAGCCGGAATTTCACTGGCTTATTATAAAACGAAAGCGCTGATCGATAATCCTCGTGCTGTCAGCAGTATGTATGTATTATTATAGCGAGATTTTCCTTTCGTAGATTTTTTTTCCGTTTTTACGCGCTCCAAGATACGAAGTGCACACGAGTATGCATGCGCATCTGGAAAGAACAGCGTGCCAAGGCGCAAGAGATGCGAAGATTGCGGAGGAGGTTCGATTTTTTTCTCACTTCCTCGAAAGTTAAAAAGGCGACGATAAAGTTAATAACCGATCTCCACGCTTGACTTTTACTTGTTTACGGGGCAGGTGTTGGTGGGTTTTGCTATTCTCCGGAGAAATATGCCACAGGAGAAATTTCCGATCGACTTTTCACTTTTCTCGCATACTTACTCTGATGCATATTTTCTCGATACGAGAAAGTATTTTCTGAAATAAGTCAAGTCAAACTATTTTCTTCAAATAATCATCACATATTTCTTAAATAAATACGTTATCTTATTTTTAAGAAATCAAGAGGAAGTTTTGTGATGGACAAAAAATTACGTATTAAGATAATATTATATGAATATTACATTTTGATAAATAGTTGCCTATTTTCATAGATACTTATTAATGCTGAGAAATAAAAATTTTTTTCGATTTTTCTTTCTTTTTTATTTATGTTTGTTATCCACTTTCGCAAATAAATTTTTTTTTGATACATAAATTTTCTAACCTTTCTTAACGCTAAGAAAATTTTTTTGATGTTTCATAAAAAAAAAAAAAAAATTATTTCTTGTTATAGTTGTCCAAAAGTATTTTTTGTCAGACAATCCAAAATATATAAAAACTAGCGGCTCCCCGTCACGGCTTTACCCGAGACTTACTAAATGGAGCACCGTAGTGTGTTGACATGTAAAGTAAAACGATTTCAGTTAAAAATTTGACGTTTCTTACTGACGCTTCTCAGAAAAAAAAATTTTCTCATTTGTTTGCAATCTATACAGTTTATTTGGTCATGTAATAAGCTGTAAGCATAAAAAAAATATAATTATTCTAAAAAATACCGTGCGTTCCTTATGCCATAAAATAATCGTTGGTCATAAGATGCCGTTGATTTGCAGTTTCTCCCGTATAATTTACGAAAAGAGATATTTTTTAAAGCTGTTAAGATTTTAAATTACAAAAAAATATATATTAAAAAAATCTCACAACTTTATTACCAGAGTAACAAAATCCTGGAGCTTAAACTCTACATTTTTAAATGCCACAAAAATACGTATACATTTTCTACTTATTTAAAAAACTAAAAGATTTAAGAGATTACTGTGAGGGTACAATGAAAAGCTGATTTCTTACCTAATAGATTCTTTATGTGTCGAATTTGACGCTGCCTTTTTCCATCTCAAAAAATTTTCAGCGTCAGTGTCTTGACGCCTAAAATTGTATTCATAATATACATTTGAAGTTTTCCTTCCAATTCACCCACTTGCGACTATTAACATGCTTACGACTTCTGTGACTCCTAAAAGCTGTTTTCTGTTGACTTTGTTAAGTTCTAATATATATGTTGGCAAAGTAGTTTGACGTCCGATGGCCCTAAAGAAGACCGGTGAGCTTCTTAAGTTAAATCTTTCTTAACTGAAGGTTACAGCAATTGTGACTACCTAAATACCTCAGTGATCTGGGCTATTGTTGAAGTTCCAGACTGATCGGGAGAAAAATCACAAAGTCCGAAGCTTTGGGGCTAGTTGTAGTGCTCTTTCCCAACGTCTCCTGGTATAACGTCGAAGATGTTGGTGTCTAAGGCACCTTTTTTTACGGACTCAGTTGTTTTGATGATCTAAGGTGGAAAAATTGGTTTCGTGACGCTTGCCCGTTGGAGACTCCAATTGGCTCAAGTTTTTTCTTTCTTCATAGCTGTTAGGTTTGCTCATCGCAGACCTTGGAGAGGATCGGTGATTCCTGGTTGAATGCTTAGAATCGAGAGGGTATTTTAATGTAGAATTGTCGGTCACTGGGGTTCCCAGCCTTGCGACGAATAACTCCGTTCGTGACGTCTGCCAGTGAATTACTGACTTTGTTTTTGTAGGAACCAGCTTTACATAGTCTTTCAGTCAACAAATAACGTTTCCGGAAATGGTAGGAAAAATGTATTTTTTGGCAATGTAGTTTAAACTTAGGTGTCCCTTAAAAGAACCGATGAGGTTGATTTCTAAGTAGGGGACGTGAATACTTATATTGGCCCTGAAAAGCGCCACTGTTAATATTTTCAGTGATTACAAAATTCACGTGTTTGTGATTAACACTTTATTTCAGGTACTACAATTTCGAAGAATATATATTATTCTGAAGAAAAACAGAAGTGCCCTCTTTAAGTTTTTTAATATCATGCATCTTGTATTTGATGATACCATTATATTCATACAGGCCGTCCAGCTGATCTACAGTGTTCTGAACATCAAGATTGGATTCCTTCCCAAAGTTTGGGTTACAGCGTTGGATTTGCTGTGAAACAAAAATCATCGTTGGAGCGGTATGAACGATATGTGAAAAAAGTAATTCTGAAGAATATTAAAGACCAACACAACAGTGTTTTTCAGATATACTGTATGAAATGGAAATAATTTTTTTTCAGAGTAAAAAAGGACAAGTTTGTGATAAAGTACGAAATTTGAATCAATATCAAAGCACGCCTTCAGATGCATCACTCCAATTTGCTGAATTGGACTCACCGCCGACTAAATTGCAACAAACTACCATTGAGAATGGAACAGCCACTTAAACTGGGGTTTCAATGGAAGAGCTAAGTGTACTGTTATATCAATTGAGTCTCACTTTATCTGAAAATACGAATCTCAAGCAGCAAATAGCTGCATTGGACCTCACATATGAATCGTTTGTGGAAGATAACAAAAAAACGAAATATTTCACAGGAATAAGTAACTCTGCTACACTTTTCCTCATACATAATACGATTGCTTCTCACTTATTTGTTAGAAGCAACACTGCCCTGTCCACATTCCAGCAGCTCCTCCTTACCCTTATGCGACTAAGACTGAACCTCCCAATGAAATATTTGTCTTACAGGTGCTGCTCATTTTAGTTTATCAATTCAAAGTAGGCATGTCTTACTTTTATATAATTTTTTTAAGGTTTAGAGTGTCATTATATACACTTGGAAGTTATTTTAGGCAATGTTTGCATGTTATGTATTGCACATTTAAGTCTCTAATTCATTGGCCTGACAGAGAAACGTTGTATATGACTATGCCATTGTGCTTCCAAGAGAGTTTCGGGACTTCAATTACTGTCATTATTGACTGCTTCGAAGTGTTTATAGAAGGCCCAAAAAATCTGCGTTCCAGTGCTGAATGTTGGTCCAACTATAAAGACCACAAAACAGCAAAAACTTTGTTAGCTGTTTCCCCTCAAGGAACAGTTGTAGACGTATTTGATAGTTACGGGGTTAGAGTCAGTGATAAGTATATAACTGAGAACTGTGGATTCTTTGATCACATTCGACCAGGTGATGTTATTATGACTGATCGTGGCTTCCTGATCAAGGACGTGGCTCGTTTGCATGGAGCAAAACTTAATATTCCAGCTTTTGTCAAAGGTTCTGATGAAACATCGTAAATATTTATATACATTAGTATAATGTGCCACTGGTTAAATTTTCAGGAAGAAGTCCCCTCAGTCCTATTGATTTGGAAAATACACGAAGGACAGCAAATCTACGTATTCACGTAGGTCGCGTTATTGGCAGCTTAAAAAATAAGTTTTGTTTTTTATCAGGTAATAAGTATAACATCTTCCTGTTTATAAATAATACTATTCTTGTATGAACGCGTGGCTCCATAACTCTAACATTATAGGTACGATTCCAATATGCATGTTGTGTCCAAGTAGTAATGGTGTCAGTATGTATGACGGAATAATTACTGTTTGCTGTGCCTTATTAAACCTTTGTCCATCCATGATATCTTCAGAATAACTTCAATTTGACTGAATTAATGAGACTAACCATACAGCATCCTTCACATACAGCAAATCCTTTTGTAAATATTTTTTACCCTTACACACATACGTTGGCGCTCATGTGCACATCAACTACGTTAGTGCTTTTGTTTGTTTGTGTGTCCTTACGCAATGGTGCCTGGGGCTAGTCTTCTTCGTGTAGTGATAATAGTAAAACTAATATATGATTAAACAAAAATAAGAGCGAAATTCTTATCTATAAAATATTGGCGTCTTTATTTAATTTACATTTCCCTTTATCTAACAAATGACATTGAGTGTAGGTACTTGAATTCAGAATACCATCTCACAAGAAGCTCTGGAACAATTATTTTTTGATGAAATAATTTTGCTTTTGTGATATTAGGATTTAAAAAACCATTGTTTCTGCATATTCTTTCAACTAACATGTCTTTTTTTGACCAAACAACAAAATCACAATAATTAGTATCGGTTATATACATTTGCAACTGTATCTGATAATAGTATGAATGATTTTCTTGTAAAGAGTAGCTTCCATCACTTTTCATGTAGAGATAAGATTTATTGGATTTTACAAATGATTCAATATTTATACTATTGAGATGCATTGAATAGGGACACTTTATTTCTAGACAGCCCTTTCCACAACATTCACAAGAAATAAGACCTGGTGTTGCTGCAAGCACAGATTCCCTTATTAAAATAATTAATCAACTTACAGAGGCTGTAAGGTTTACGTGTTCGGTGCTGACACTATTTATGTAATCTTGACGAGCAGTACTTTCGTGGTTCAATCCATAATCTGTTGCTTTGGATGTAAAGCAGAGTTTCTGTGGATAACTAACACATTTTACAATAGATATAGATGGTTTTTCAATGGACGTACAACAGGCTGACTTAAACTGCGAAGCTGTAATCCAACCAGCCCTGAACTGAAACCAAGATGAACTTTTACTTTGATTAATTGTTGCTCGTTTCTCACTGCACATTGTTCATCAGGTGTTATATTTTGTATTTGTTCACGTCGTAGCTGATCGAGAGAGTAAGATTGGTACTTTTTTGGATTATACAGAAGGCCTAAACGTTGAGGTAAGCCAAGCAAATTTTTTGTCACTCGCTCATTGGCATACGGTTGAATCACTGAGAGAATTACTGCCTCAGAACAAGCCTTAGCCAATTTACTTAGAAACGCGTCAAGTTATTCATTTTGGAGGTGTGGAAGCGATTTTGATTGAGCTTTTAAAGAAAGTCATTGACCATAGTGTTTCACAAAATACAATACACTATGCATAATAACTTTATAAAACAGATTTTAATTATGGTGTACAAGCCATTGTATGACGTTAGTTGTCTTCCTCAATCAATATCCTTAATTTTTTTTGGATGAATAGTTTTGGTACCTGTGGGTTTGGTCCACACTGAAAGTACATCAGTGCAAGATGTGTCTTTTCCAGTGTTGTTTATGGACAACCAAAAACAAATTGCTGCAGCATGACTACAGACCTCTCCCAGACCAGCCTTGCTAGTACAATGAGCACTAGCGATTGAACCATCAATGGTTAGTATGATCCATGGCTTCAAAGGCGTCTCATTCATTCTTTGAGAATGCTTCACCTATAAGTAGGAAAACTGATGAATTGATTGTTTACTTTTATAATGCTTTGATATTCTGTAACAGTAGATTCAATGACTTACCTCTGCAATAACAACGAAGTTCTCCCCCTGTTTAGAAAAGTGCACATTAAAAACAAAACCAGCTTCACAAAATTTAAATGCATCAAGACATTTGTACGATTTTAATTGATTACCAGTATAAAAACTATTTAACAAAGCAAAATAATTGACTATATCCATGATTGTCACAACAGGTAATTGATTTAAATTATCAGACAACTGAGATGGTATTAGACTATAGGGATCACAGTTATTAATTAGTTTGACTTTTTCAAGATACCTATATTTTACAAGATTTTGTTCGTTAATACTCATTTTTGTATATAATACACAGATTGAACAAGAAAATTTTTGACAGCTCGTCAGAGGTTATGGGACTTTGTTATGATCGCGGAGGCGAGGAAGCTTGCAACCATATATATATGTACAGTAGACGGGTACAACCCGCCTGATTGCAGTACTTTTTTTTCTGTACTGATTTTTATTAAAACTACACTTTTGGCAAACAAACAAAAAGTTTCCTCTAATGCATCGGGAATCGCTATTGACTATATTTCAAATTCGTTATAACTGGATCATGGTAAGCACAAAAAATAAAATGTTTTTCTAATCAACTTTATGCCCGCGATAATTTCATTCATTTTTTTGCATTGCTTACCAAGTGAAGATGTATTTGAAACAAAAACCCAGTGATCGCGCCATCTTGCAATGACGTCACAAGTGAGAATACCTAATTATTATTCTTGATGATCAAAAGCTTGTTAAAGGTAGCTTGACTTCTACTCTCGAAGACTCTGTGTACGGAGACCGTACATGAGAGAGATATGCCGCTGATCAAAGAACATCTCTTCAGGTACATTCCCCGAATAACCAATCGCTCATAGTTAGTCGGGAAAGTGGGCCTGGAGAATACCTTCTCTGTAGATATGCCGTTGGAACAACCACTAAGAAGTTGTCCGTTGTGGCTGCCCGTACTCTTCAGGGCTGTCTTTCCTGGCTTACATTTGTCGTTAAAAATTCTCTGACGGCACCAGGATACCTAGCTGCACGACTATCATCTACATTTTCGATGCAGCTCGGTGACTTGCTAGTTAAGGGCGGCAAAAGGTTTCGAGACACTCTGGCGTATTATAACCACACTTATTTAATTATGTTCCTCTTGTTTTTATCGCGTTTCCCTATAGGGATTTTTAAAACATAAGACAGCACTTCTAACTGGATTACTCAACTCAGGAGGAGCCGTTTTTGCTCTAATACCAACAGCCCTTGTTGTCATAATCAGTAATGAGTCAAATATTGATGAAGTGCCAAACACAAACGCTGTTGTACTACAGTACAACACTTATATGGGATATCATTAACTGCGAGTCATTTCCGGATTTGGCAATTGACAGGTAGTGTAGTTGTCTTTTGATTTGATTAGATCTGTCTTTTGATAGCGATCGACTACGAATGCCCGACTGTCGCGATTTGAGGCTTGCTGGGCCTTATATTACCTTGTTCCCCACCAGTCGATGCCTTCTTGCTAAAGTAGCCTCACTGTTACATCGGTGAGTCCGCATGACATGCCTTGCATATCATACATTTGCTAAAGTAGCCTCACTGTTACATCGGTGAGTCAGTATGACATGCCTTGCATATCATACATTACACGTCCAACGCCGCGACGTCGTCGCCCTCGATAACGCTGAACTTACAATTTATCCAGAATTGAGACTGTAGGTTTGCTTACGATTGTGCGTGTGTGCTGTGCTGTATTCTGTTGTCTGTGTTGTTTATGCAATAATGGAACAACCACTAAGAAGTTGGCCGTTGTGGCTGCCCGTACTCTTCTGGGCTGCCTTTCCTGGCTTACATTTGTAGTTAAAAATTCTCTGACAGCACCAGGATAGATTTTAGTACGGCCACAACTCTGAAGTGTTGGAGAAGAATGTGCTTTGGCTAGACACGTCTGCTGGTATTACACCGGAGACATTTTCGGTTAGAATAAATTTTTTATTGGTGGCACTCGTCAATTCTAGAGGTTCAGGATAAAAGTATATGTACGTCAACTAAGAAGTTGTCCGTTGTGGCTGCCCGTACTCTTCAGGGCTGTCTTCCCTGGCTTACATTTGTCGTTAAAAATTCTCTGACGGCACCGGAATACCTAGCAGCACAACTGTCATCGACATTATTGATGCAGTTCGATGACTTGCTAGTTAACGGTGACAAAAGTTTTCGAGACGCTCCGGCGTATTATAACCACACTTATTTAATTATGTTGCAGGTAGCTTTAATATTATGTCGACGCCACCTAGCGCATCCAACTGAACTAACGTAAAAAGCTGGCTAATTTTTGCGAAACTTTGAGCTTATTTATTGCTATTGTTATTAAATTTTTTAAGATTAAATTTATACTAAAACCACTTAGGAAGTGTCAAGTATCGGTATGCAAAATTTCAGTAAAATCGGTTCAGCAGTTCACGCAGTTAGCGATTACAACGGTTTTAGCGACTTTGCTTTGCATGTTAGTATGATTCCATAAGAAAAACTATATACAAATAGAAATAAAACAAATTTTTCGCCGTTGTGTGCCTAACTAGTTGGAATTATAAGCTGCTTGGTTTTTTAATTTTTTAAGATTATTATTATTGTTGTTCACGTTACAGTTCCTTTTTATTCTGATTTTATGGATTAACAAAAATAAAATTACTTTTCTTTTAAATGATAATTTTTATGCTTATGTTTGTTGGTTAAGAATATTTTATGTTAAAAAATCTTAAAAATTATAAAATTTTCTATGACAAATTATAACTAAACAGAAATAAACAAGTGTTCGTATGGGTGTGTGAATGTTTGTTTACATTAATGAATAATTAATCTTAGAATTCTTTTGATCGACTGAGATCAAGCATGGCAAATTTTTTGACCTGAAGATTATTGTTACTGCTAAAAAATACAGCTAACGTTTTAAAACTTTTTTTCGCGTTTTGGGAATTTTATCGATTTTTTAAATTGTTTTTTTTTTTGAGTAAACAATGTTTTTCACTCTTTAGTGCTATTTTTTTTTTTTTTTTGAACACGCTTTTATTAGCTTTACTTGTAACTAACTATGATTGTAAGAAAATCTTAGAATCTTAATTTGACCCACTTCACGGTCTTTGATTAGGATGAAATTTTGCACACGCTCTGAGTTCTGATGACAATAAATGACTATAGCTAAGAAACGTCATTACAAATCAAATATGGCGGACGTCCAAGTCAGTGGACAGGGTATTTGAAATGCACCCCTATGATATGGGTATCAAATGAAAGGGTTGGCTATCAGGAATACGAAAAAATAGTCGCATGACATAAATCCAACATGGCGGACTTCCAACATGGTGGATACGCTATTGGAAATGCACCCCTATGATACGGGTATTCAATGAAAGGGTTTGCTGAATGGGATACGAAAAAAATAATCACATGACCTAAATCCAACATGGCGGCCGTCCCAAGGTGGCAGATTGGCTATTTGAAATGCAGCCCTATGATTTAGGTATAAAATGAAAGGGTTTGCTGAAAATAATGTGAAATGACATTTTCTTACTAAATTATCATATCATGGGTATCAATCAATAAGGTTCGACGAGAGGAATACGAAGATTGGACATTGAGTTAATGAGATCCCACCTAAGCCAAGGTAGGATACGCGTCGAGGGCTAAATGGTATGGCCTAAAAAGTATAAAATAAAAATAATAGTTTAAAAAACTAAAAACCACGCTTTTAGCACGCACTAAAAATTACAAACTAATTAGGACATTTAGCTTGATGACTCAAGAGTTTTTCCTGTGCCAAATCTTCATTAGATCGCAGTTCAGTTCTTGATGAACGATAAATAATTACCTATGCGAAATAGTTATGAGTAATCTTTACTCTTTGGGACAAAATGCTCCACGCTTTCTTTCATAATAAATCATGGTAAATACTTAATAAAGATGATTACCTACTTATAACCATTTTGCATAGGTAATTATTTATTGTTCATTACGAACTGAAATTGTTTATGTTTATCTGCGATCTAATGAAGATTTGGCGAAGGAAAAACTCTTGAGTCATAAAACTAAATGTCCAAAATTTTTTGTAATTTTTAGTGCGTGCTAAAAGTGCGTTTTTTAGTTATTTAAACTATAATTTTTTCTATTTACACTGAATATAAAAAATTGAAGTTGTGCGGTTATATTTTTTCAAATATTATTTTAATACATTGATTTTTTAATCTTATGTCACCATTAAAGGACATGCTATCTCAAAATATTAAAAAGATAATATTAATAAAGAAACTTATTTTTAAGAAAACATATATTTACCTGTCTGATAGTGTTTGCTTGCATGAGTACTTGCAGGATTGACTTATTCATTAAAAGGTTTCAAACTAAATAAATAAGCTCTAATCATCAATACACATCCCATATGACGTAGAAAAAAAACAACCATTTCAAAACAAGTAGACGTTACCCTACAAGTTTTCACAAAAGCCACAAGCAGCGTTAAATTTTTCATCAGATCCTTCGTTGATTTTCATAACGTACGGGTACCAAAGTATCTTGAAGCCTAAAGTGAACTCACGTGCCACGAGGAAAGTCGAATTTAAACGCATACGTACAGTTCGAGCACCGATGATACGTAGAGATACGGGCATAAATTACACGCCAAGCCATTCGATGCCGGAAGGTAAGTATCAAAGTGCCTCGCTTACGTATAGGCGCTTTGGTACATGCATATATGCGTTTGATGGGTAATGTGTATTTAACGTGAATTTTTCAGCATCTCTGTGGTACAAAAAATAAAAACGTGTTGGTTTCTGTTATCACGTATACATACGTGTGGGAATTCGAATAGCTGTAGGGTAAAACGAATTATCGTTGATCTTGCTCTTATAAGTGCTTGCGAAACAAAAAACTAGACCAAGATGAGCACGAAAAGTGAAGGACGTTAAGCACAGATGACGTTGCTCCATTGTTGCCATTTTTTTTTTAATTAACAAATAATTTGATTTAAGTATTAAAAAAAAAAAAAAAAAAAAAGAATAAATACATATCAGATTGTATGAAGGAAGATCCTGACACTGTTTGTGCGTTGTAATAGCCAGGCACGAGCTCTAGCCATTCATTACCCGGACCGATACAGAAGTGTGTCGTAGCGTGAACAACCGACCAAGGAATGTGTCCACCTGCCGCAACGCCGCAAAAACACGTGCTTTCCAAACCACTGCTATGCTCCCCACTCCGTATACCACTTTAGGAGAAAAAAAAAAAATAAATAAAAAAGAGCGAAAAAAGAGGAAAAAAGAAACAAAGGGTGAGATGATGGCAAATTAGAAAATCAACCCCTAGTCACGAGGATCTTAAAAAACCCGATTAAAAGTCGTCCTCGAGACGAGACGATTTCAAGGACGTCATGCACGCTCTCAGGTCGGTGACGAGCGGATCCTCTCGTCTTGTTTAAAGAGCCGGTGCACTTGCATGTATAGGCTACATACATATATATATTTGTAACGTGGACGAGAGCCGTAGGTTATCCGATCTGTGTCAGCGGGTCACTGACTCTCTCGGCACTCGCTCTCCCCTCTCTTTTTGTTTGCAGTATCCCTTGGGATGTACTCGTGTATATACATACCTTCTCTTGAGAGGCAATACGGAATCTTAAGTTCTTTGCAAAGACACAGTGATTTTTTTCCGTAATAAAATTATATTTTTTCGTGAATCATGAGTTTTCTTGACAAAGTTTTGATTGTTTTGATTATTTTTGAGGTTAGGGCTCCCGAACTTTTCATGTGATCATTCTTTTTGGAACTAAAGTATGGCAGTATCGAATATAAACATTGATTTTTTTCCTTCATTGCGTTACTATTGTTATGGTACCATAATGTTTTTTTCCGCCCTCGGGTGGTTTTGGAAGGTTGGTACTTCCTCGGGCAAAAAAGCAGTTTTCCGATACTCTTTCAAAAAGTCTCCTTTACGAACCTCATTACGGACCTCGCCTTCGGCTCGGGCCGCAAACCTCTCGGTTCGCAAACAAAGACTTTTCAAACTCGTAGGAAAACTACTATTTCGCAATAGTGTGCGGAAAATAGGTATTTTCCGCACTGATATTAGCGTGGAAAATCGATTTTTCGCAATAGTGTGCGGAAAATGGGTGTTTTCCGCACTGGTATTAGTGTGAAAAATCGATTTTCCCACATAGTGTGCAACAAAGGTGTGCGGCAAAAGTTTTTCCACACAGTGTGCGGAAAAGGTGTGTGGCAAAGGTTTTTGTCACACAGTGTGTGGAAAAAGTGAGCGGCAAAGGTTTTTGCCGCACAGTGTGCGGATAAGGTGTACGAAAATGGCTTTGCCCCACACCGGAAAAAATTTTGCTACACACTGGTAATCAAAATTCATACCTATTTTGTACCTATTTTTCTCACACATTGCAAAAAAACTTGTACGCAACTCGTGTGGAACGATTTCCCGCACTCGTGTGATAGACTGGCACTCGTGGCCGGTGACGGTAACTCGTATCTTGCGATCACACTCGTGCTACGCACTCGTGTGCTCAACTGGTACTCGTTCCCGTCAACTCCGGCCACTCGTGTGAGTCAATCACGACTCGTGCGGGAA
This sequence comes from Copidosoma floridanum, assembly GCF_000648655.2. The sequence continues at coordinate 220,187 of NW_019379748.1, read as the reverse complement.
ATCGTCTTTTCCGTACTTGTAACGTAAATAACTATTTCGCAATAGTGTGCGGAAAACACCTATTTTTCGCACATTTATTGCGAAAAAACTCGTACGCAACTCGTGTGGGACGATTTTCCGCTCTCGTGTGATAGACTCGCACTCGAGGCTGGTGACGGTAACTCGTGCCGTGCTCAACTGGTACTCGTTCCCGTCAACTCCGGCCACTCGTGCGAGTCAATCACGACTCGTGCGGGAAATCGTCTTTTCCACACTTGTTACGTTAATAACTATGACGATATCACAGATGACTTTTGTAGAAATTATAATTGCCAACAAAGTTTACCATGCACTCATTCAAAGAGTGAAACAGGAAATAACAGCAAATATCAAAAACTGCTATTAAAATTAACTTATCATAACGAGTTATTCCTATGGCTCAGTAAGTATCAAGCTATACCAAAGAACAATTTTCCTTATGGTTTTGAGACCCATAGAAAAAGAAGACATTAAATATTGTCCAAAAAACGTGATCGAAACCAGGTCTCAATTTAGTAGCTGATTTTAAACAAGCTATATTTAATTGAGACTCAACAAAACTACTAGCCATTGAAGAATCCAATTATTTTTGGACATGTTCACCGTATAGTTGAGGAAACTACGGCACCAAAGGAAACGAGAAGAGCCACACCACCCCCGTCCAAGTGGGTCATCAGCAAGAGGGTTGGTGTCATCAGCAGGTGCGTCACATAAAATACATGAAGGGTAAGCACGTGAATCGAGGTTCGACAAACACACAATAATCTGGTTCTTCTTCTTCTTCTCTTCCTCCTCGTTTTTGCTTCAAAATAAAACCCGGTCACCGGCTGATGACGCTTCACACTCAGGAGCCAGCTAAGAGGGTCATCGCCGTGCTCTCTAATGGTTACCTACTCGTAGGCACACACATACTAGCGCCACTCAGGTCTGTGGGTGCACGTCGTGGTTGTCTGGGGTGTAGAATCATTTTATGCGCGAAAAACCATGACTTGGACCTGCTTTCGTCGCGTTTGCCTCATAATTGTCACTGAGTGGGTGATTATTTTTAATACGGTTGTTATGCAGATGAGAAAGAGTTTCAAGATTGGTGATGTGGCTGTGCATGTATTTAGATCTCATTCGTTGATTAAATTATGTATAGCTACGATGATTGTTTCTCTTTTGATTGAGTTTAAGTGCAGCAATTAATAAACAAAGGGTGTAAACCCGTGTGGAAATCGGTATCTTGTTCCATTTATCATCTCGAGCCTCGTTAAACTCAATTTTACAGTTTTTTTTTTTTTTTTTCTTGATTCGTGTTTCTTGAGAATGGTACGCGATCGACCGTGTTTATTCTTTTTAATTCTATTTAACACGCATGAAGCTTAATCGCGAGATGCATCGAGAATAAGTACATATTTGAACGAGTCGTTGTGAATATACGAGCGCGCGCGCATTCGGAGGAACATTAATCATCGACGAGGAAGTGTAAGGCAAATTAACAAATAGTTTTTCACCTTGGTCCTGGAGAAATGTGAATGGTCGACAAATAGACTAGGTGTGGTCGTGAATAGCTATTGCTAATAATGTCTATACATATCCCTCTTGCATTACTAATTGTTTTACAATAGTATTAATAATAATAATAATAATAATAATAATAATAATAATAATAATAATAATAAATATAATAATAACAAATAAAACAATAATAATGATTATAGTAATACGAACATGGAAATTCGTCGGACAAATTTGTTAACATTAAATAAACAATAACTATTACAGAAAAATAATTTTTTTAATCGAATTTGCAAACGCACAATCGAAATAATCTCTTTACTGTTAAGACAAAGTCCATCTTATAAAGTAAAAAGGACCAGAAGTTCCGTATCAGTAATCCAACAGCTAATGACTCATTTATTTTGTCATACTGAAAATCAATCAGGGACGATCAGAAATGTTTCGATAACAAGATCAATTTTTTATTTTAAATTTTATTTGATAACAAGATCAATTTCTTATTATAAATTTTATTCTTATAATAAATAACATGCTCTTTTAATATTCAAAAACATAGTCTCAAATACTGGATGCCCATTGTTTTAAAACACAATTGCAGATATTACTTAAACAACGCGTTCACGCTCTATCATTAAAAAACTATCACGTTTTATTTACTGAAATATGCGCTATTAAAGTGTTTTATGCTGTGCATCAATTGGGGTAAAAATAAAATTTAAGATAAATTAGAAAGGTAAGTCTTATAAATAAATAAAAACTTATTTAAAAAATTTAAATTATTTATGTCAACGGTTGTTTTATCTGAACTTTTGGGAAAAACCCGCTCCATCACTGTTATACTTGAACCATACAGATGAGGTACCTAAACACAGAACAACGCCTCACGGGCCTGCACGTATATACCGAAGTACCCGCTATACTCCTTCCCTTCCCTGCCCAGCTCGGCAGAGCGATCTATTTACGATGGATCGGTACGCAACGCACGTGTGTATACAATAGGCACACGCGGGCCACGCCACAGCTTCGTGAAAACCGGTTTCTCTCCTTCCCGCTCGGCACAGAGAGCGGAGATAACGCGAGCTGATAATAGGTGCCAGCCTCCCGCGAAATAATATACCGTTCGCTGCCCTACGCGGAGAAAGCTTTTGTTGTCTCTTCTCTCTCTCTCCTACCGCTACTATGAGTGTGGATACGTCGAGTTTCCTCGGCGATCGACGGCAGCAACGTCCGGTCGTTGGCGTAACTGGATTCTCAGAGCTGCTGGTGGGTTGAATCCCAGCTTACGAAAGATTATCACGAGGCGTCAAAGCCTCTTGAGAAGTTGGTTTAAATTTATATGGATTTTTCGTCCTTTTTTCATCTTTATGAACCCTTTCCAAATTCTTGTCGTTGAGGCCAGACAAGGCGGAGCCGCCGAAACAAGTATCGGGTGTATTATACAAACGTCATACGCGCCAAATCGGGATAACTGGTTGATCGCGTGTGTATATGATGTGCGTTTCTTTCTCTCGAACGGCGATAAGATAAGCGAGCAAGCTCGTGATGTGATATGTAATCCAAGTTTATACCATCAGGGGACGCTCGAACTTTCGGTCACTAGGCAAACCGGTCCCATTCTTTTTTATTTTCATGTATCCTTCTTGGGTTTGGAACAAATTGATTTGCATGCATAAGCCACTGTATGATCGAAACGCAAGACTCGATGATTTTATGCAGATACAGAGAGTCTTATGAACTTTTAGAATATTTCTTTTCTTTTTTTTACGGACACTGATTTTGGTTCTTAAGTATGGATGAATTGATCTCCTATTCAATAGCTTCCTGCAATAACTCAGAAAGTAATGTTAAAGGTAATAGTTTGATTAAACGCTACGGATTGCAATAATTCGGCCAAACAATGAGAACAAAACGAAGATTAATTGAATCGAAAGGTAACAGCTCTAATAAAGTCTTAGAAGGTGAAGTCTTGTTTTAGTATGGGAGAAAAATCATAGAGTAAACGTCTAGTGGATATGGAAATGATCTGTTACTTACAACTCCATGCTGGTCGGTTCATGAAGTTAATACGTTGATCGCAGTGAGTCATTGCTGGTGCTTGTCATGAGACTAGTGTCTGAGGGTATTGGTTTTTTCCATCGTAATTTTGCGTTTTTTGGAAAAAAGGGTCCACAAGGCCACTTGATAGCGTACCAGATTCTGTTCTCTTAGGGTATCTGGACCTTCACACGGTTTCTATGGTCGTCTCATTTTTACCTTACAGCAGCGCACAATTATCATAGATAGCAACTCTCGAGCATCCATACGTGTAATCATTTTCTATGAAAAGAGAAAAACAATCGGTAAATCGACAATCATCGCAATAATCTACGAAACGGGGATAAAAAGAAAAGAAGGGCTCGAGCGAAGGGAAGAAGCGAGAAAAGCCGAGTTAGTATCCGGTTTCCCTCGAATGCTCGAGATAAACGAGAAAAAAACGAGCAAGTAGGTACAGGCAGACGACGTCGAGGCAGAAGCAGAGGAGTCCGTTTAATCGGCTGTACCTGTTATGCTCCTAATACCTGCCTTATGAGAGCACCTACTGCTTGGGATACGTATATTCCATTTTCGCCATTTCCGCTCGCGTCCTGCTTTTTCCCCCCACGTTCGTGTATACCTACGCTCGTGGGCACACATGAAGGTATACGCGGAAAACTCGCACGCTCCATCGGAGAAGGAGCAAGTATAGCGGCTCTCGTTTCGCATGTCCTTTTGCAGCGCGCCTATGACTTGAATGAGAGAAAAAAAAGGACTAGAGGGAGAACAGTAGAGGAAGCTCCTTCTAAAGCGTGAGAGGCTGAGAAAGGCGCACGCGAGCAATTAAAACTGGGTTTTTCTCGCGGAAAAGCGGTGAGGAGACCCGCGTTCCGATGGACTGTAGGTATGTACATTCGTGTGTACTAACGATGAAATTAAAGAGTTTTCTCGGCATATTGTGTGAATTTTTCTTTTGTTTTTACGTTTTTTTCCATTTTTATTGTTTTTTACTTCGTGGAGTTATGTATGCACATGTTTGTTTCTGTTTGCTTAAAGAGACAATCGAGCAATCGAGTGCGTTGTAGTCATAATAATTATATTTATTACGTGGGATGGGAAGTGTTTTTAACGAATGAGTTGTCTAATAAAGTCCATATTTTTCTCTATTGCGCGCCTAACGCGTGGGAGTTCGAAGTTTTGTTGGTCGGACCTTTCGTTTGACTTTGCGGTGGCGAATTTACTGTGGAAATTCGTATGCATTCGTGTTGCAATTAGAAACGTACATGTCATTTTTTAGTATATTATTGAATGTCTTTTGCCTCGATGTTCATATTTATCTAAAAGAGATTGAGTATTGTATAATTACTTATGGGGTGAGAAGGTTTAATTCAACTGTCTTGTAAATACCAAATTTTTGCCTTGACATGCGTCATAATAGAGGTTAGCTGAGAAAATAAAAATAATAAGGATTCCAAAAAAAATTTTGGAATCTGTTGATGAGGTTGATTTACAAACCATATTTGAATTTTAGAGCAATCGCCTGCTCAGTTTTTGAGTACATGACAACCAAAGTTGCGTTTTTTAACATGGATATTGCGGGTGAAACAATATTAAAAGTCTCTGTAAATCGTTGGTATCTTTAGTTTCTATAATGAGAGAGTAAATAAAAAGATAGATCAATGAAGCACATTCAATGACAAATCGAGTAAATTGAAAAAAATCAAATTCTCAAAGTCAGAAAAATATTTACTTAATTTAATAAATATGCATTAGAAGGAAATGGTGATTGTCGTCGGATGGGCGCCATCACCACCAGGGCTATTTTTTGGCCCGAGAGTACTTATTGGCTCACAGAATGTTTGAGTTAAGTCAATCTTGGACGAAAATGTTGAATATAAAAAGTTGTACTTCAATCGTATCTACAACTTTGTTGTTAGCATGAAAACCTCAAAAATATCACGTAACAAAGTTGTAGCCGAAAAACTGGTTTTTTTTTTTTTACTGAAAGTACCATCTTAAAATGACTGCCATTTTTTCCTAAAACAAAAATCTTGCCAGCTTTAAACCATTACGTAAGACATAAAATATGATGCTGTCTGTCAAATTTCAGCCCAATCCGACAATAACTGCATAAGTTAGTCAAAAAACTTGATTACGCCCATATGTATTCATACATAGACCCCAAACGCCAAGGTCTACGATCGCAATTTGTTTTTTACCCAAAAACAATAAGTTTCAAGGGTACTTATTTTTTTTGCTCTGAGAAAACTCTAAAGCATTCTTGAGTATTAATCGTGCCTAAGAAATTAAAATAAAATCAATGGTTTCTGAGCTTAACATTTTTAAAATAGTGTAAATTCAATAAGTGCATGAATACAATTTTTAAGCAAGAGTATTAATTATTTAGATATCAACATATAAAAGTAATTACTATCCGTACAATACATACGATTATCTCTTGAAATTCGTAAATATATGTAAAAAAAAGTTCATTAAAATTTTATAAGCAGTGGTGAATATAATTTTCTTTAATCATATTTAAAAAATATTATGCATTCGTAAAGTATATTTAGTATATCAGTTATATTAGAATTGATAATAGTTAATTGTTTAATAATTTAATACTTGTATCACAAATCTCGAATACTCATAAGTTAAGGTTTAAAATGTTGAAGAATTTGAATATTTTTTTAAAAAGTGTGATTTATATTTATGTAATAGTTTCGTAAGAAATTTTTTTATTGGGATATGTAGAATTAATATATTTTCATGTTAACGTTTGTAAAATAAAATTTTGGAATTGTATTTTAGGTTGCTAATAAA
>NW_019379748.1:156717-213374 GCF_000648655.2 Copidosoma floridanum | reverse complement strand
AGTAGCAGGAGATAACTAAAAATCTTTGTATCTAAAAAATGAAATGTAAAATCGTTGATTTTACTGACGCATGCAACTGACGTAAAAACTTCTGTTTACTTTATGTTTTTTAATTAATACGACAGTTATTCAAACATGGGCTATGAATTATTTTGCATCTCAATCGATGTTATACTCCTTGTCTTTGACTCTTATTATTTACTTTGAATTACTATGATCTTTGATGTAAGGCACCAAGTTAACAATTAAGCTTTTCTAATTCGAATTATTGACTTGTAAATTTTGTTTGACTCCATCCCATACAATTTATTATTAAATATGTCTCAGCTGTCAGCATGAATGATAAAACTTATTAGCATACAGTTATTCATACTTTAAATTTTACTATTTCTCTAAACTAAAGATAGATTAATAAAATGTATTTATAATCATATATAACAAAAAAAAAAAAAAAATTGATTGTTGAAATGATTCCCAAACCGTTAACTTTAATAACCCAAAAATGTCATGTAGATGATAACAACGTGATCTCAGCTTGAACCAACCGGATAACAAATAGAAGGCCTTAATTAAAAAGCATTCTTTGTTTTACGAAATGACAAATAAATTTATGCTTTTCTAATAGTGTTGACTGGTCATTAATCATTTTCTGCTTCGTAGTACGTCTATTTTTATCTTGCTAAATAATCCTATGTTACGTATACACAACCTACATGTTATATGTACTGATGTTACCGTAATTTTTACTTTAAATTTGACTTTTTGGCCAAAAAAAAGATAATTTAATAAATTAAATTTTTTAAAAACGAAGAATCATCGTAGTACAGACTTACAAACTTTTTTTAATTTTGACTCACAAAATTCATTCAAACCCATAACTAAAAACCCATTTGTTCAGTGTACTCACACAGAGGCAACGTGTGAAGATCTGTGAAGATATAAATACACTTTATATCTACAAGTGATGCGCATTAAGAATCATCGATTTACATAAAGGTTTTTGAAAATCACACTTGAGAAAACCTCGAATAAAGTACGTTGAAAAAAAGCCATTTAAAAGTTTGTTCAAAAATTTTGATCTCAAAATCATCTACTTGGAATAAAGAAACCAACTGCGTGTCTTTGTTTGCCTGTCTACGGAACATCATTTATTTTTTTTTTTTAATTTCCAGATAGTGATCAGTGTATTAACTGAATCAATAAGAAGATTGACAAATGCGAAAATATACCATTTAATCTGGCATAACATAAAGCTCACGATGTTTTTAGTCGATTAACCACGTTTTTATCACTGTTGTTATGTAAGTGATATCAGCTCAAGGCCAAACTTATAAAGAAAAGCACTGTCCAATCGTGTTACAACGAAACGTCAACACTACGTACATACATACATATACGTCCCGAATCAGAAGTGATTTCAAGGCATCTAAAATCTTTTTACAATTTCATCACAACTTTTTTGTAATGTTTTAAGGCTTTACTTTTAAGACATTTTTTTTTTTTAATTTTATCGATGACAAAACTTTATCTTATACGGAACATAGCGAAATACTAGACGCATTATAAATTTTACTGTTTAAAATATGGAGATAGTTTGCGAAGTAACTTTTTTTTCATGAAATTTAGAATCCAAGGTAATAATGGGCCCATCAAATTCGGATTTCTTAGTATTTTAGGATTGATTAATAAACCGTACAAATGCTGTTGCAACACAAAATAATCAAACATCGTAAACCTCTAATTTTGCAAGGATAAATCACATGAAACAAATAAAGAGACTTGCATCATGTATTATGTGTAACTTACACATAATAAATAATTTTTGCTAGGATCGTCAACAGCTCGAAAATAAATAACTTTAATAGGTATGGCGATGTTGAAAATAAATCAGGGGAAATTCATGCGTACTTATATTATGGGGGCTTTGGTTTCCAATCCTAACTGGAGCGGGTGTGTCTTTCTTTTCCTTCCTTGGTTGTCGATGCCAAATAGAAATGGAGAGAGTAGTCAGTCAGCCAGACGATCATATGAATGGGCGTTTTCTTGGGAACAGGAGAAATCGAACCTAGATTCGCACGTGGCGATGATACGCGCGGAAACTTGTTGGGTGCGAGATGAACCGATGGCATTGGAGGGAAAAGAAATCGAGGGAAAAATGTGTCACCAGTAAAAGATGCTGTGTTCGAAAAAGAGAGCTGAAGAAATTGTGGGACTGTCCTTTTTTTAGCCTTTTATTGCGTAAGATTATTCTTAATTTTTAGGTAAACTAAAAAATGCTTGTCTCCTTTTGTTCTTCAAAAAAGAAGTCTACAGTAAAGCCTACTGCAATCCTACGAGGATAATGAAGGAATCCTGCAAGATTCTGTAGAAACTCCTCAAGTGCAGAAAACTTTATCAGAAGAAAGTCTTGTAAGATTACCTGCAGGATGAACTGCACAGGGTCAGCCATGAGTCATATCTCCATTACCATGGACAAATGCGGGGAGTAAATAAGGGAAGGTAGGGGAGTTAGGGGTTAATTCAACTTCCTAAGTTAAACTGCCATAGAGCATAGAGTCTGTAATAAATGTTTGAATAGACCTCCGAGTCCAAAAAGTCTTAAAATAGTGAAAAAAACAAATAAGTTCTCTGCTGGTCTAAAATTAGAAAGCAACGGTGTAAGAAGTTTTTAAAAGATGATTAAACTGCATGATACTAGAGTTTAAATTTTGGTTGAGATATATTAGTCTAAATGCTTATCGATATTCCTAAAAAAATTTAAAAAGTCTTAAGTAAAAGTATAAATGGTTTTTAATTTTACTAATTCATTTTTTATCTCATAAGTACACACCTACCTAGTAACACCAGCAGCTGTTATCAATCTCAGTCCGCATTAAAAAATATTACTCATCTAAAAGACTGTAGCGTTGCGTGTGCCATTGCCACGCCCTAGTGTATTAATAGACAAGTAGTAGGCTACAGTATCAGTACTAAAATTGTAGAAGTTTTAATAATTTTATAATTTCATGATAAAGACAAAAAATTTTAAAGCACTTTTTTTATCAAACCAAGATTATGACTTTTAAATGTCAAAAATAATAGTTACTGAAGATAAGTAGATCCATCATCATTTTGTCCATAGAGTTTAAAAAAGAACTATCATGGAAATGTTATATATACTTATTGTTTAGTTATTGTTAAAGTTAAGATATTATTATGATTATGGACAAAAAACGTAATGTCATAAACCAAATCACATGATGGAGAGAATATAAGTAAGCACTAATCCAGCTTATGCAGATGTTTACCTCTACAGGATATGAGTTTGGACTCACTTGTCCATTTATATTCGGAAGCAAAGCCATAATTATGCTTTACGCGATGCCGTTGTGTTGTAAGCGAGTGATTTCTTTTAATGTTGAGCTTGTTTATAGTAGCAGGAGATAACTAAAAATCTTTGTATCTAAAAAATGAAATGTAAAATCGTTGATTTTACTGACGCATGCAACTGACGTAAAAACTTCTGTTTACTTTATGTTTTTTAATTAATACGACAGTTATTCAAACATGGGCTATGAATTATTTTGCATCTCAATCGATGTTATACTCCTTGTCTTTGACTCTTATTATTTACTTTGAATTACTATGATCTTTGATGTAAGGCACCAAGTTAACAATTAAGCTTTTCTAATTCGAATTATTGACTTGTAAATTTTGTTTGACTCCATCCCATACAATTTATTATTAAATATGTCTCAGCTGTCAGCATGAATGATAAAACTTATTAGCATCAAATGCAATTATAATACGTAGCTTCTAGGTTCGCATCAAGGGTACAAGAATCTGTATGAGATTGTTATAGAATTGTATTTTTTACTCCAAGTACTAGAAATCATGCATCAAAATTTCATCAGAATGATTATATCAACATCTGACAATTACCTTTATGTAGCTACAAGTCTCTTATTTATAAGTTATAACTCATACATTTTATTAAACGTTCAATTTGATTAGTAATGTTGGACGCACTTTTCACGATCTGAGTCGTTGGCACTACTTTTTTAACTACTCACATAAATATTCATGTATTTTATATTATTTAGTAGGCATATACGAGTAACAATATAAAGTTTTGCAACTACTGTATTTCATACAACGTGTACGTTTTTTATGTCGCCATCAATCAAGTAACTTTTTTTCGTACTTTTTATGTAAATAAACAAGTAATAAAAAAAAAGTTTCAAATTAAATGCATACGTTGAATATTATAGATATTATAACAATACATCTGCATATTATAATGGTGCTGAATTAAATTTCATAGTAACTAAAACAAATACAGTTTCTCGTTGAGTTGCATATTTAGAAGGAGTAAACAACTGAACATCAAATAGGATATGCTCACATAGAGTTGAAAGTAGAAATTTAAATTATGTTTGTACTTTTGTAAATCAAAATGATAACATAAATTAAGTAAAATTTATTACAATACATAGCATTGTTCTATAAACTTTTATTTGTAGTACAATGAGTAAGATGAAATTTTTTGACACTTAAATGTAGCTCTAATTGTTAGGTTACGGGAGTGACCCTACTTATCTACTCTTTGATGTCTACATAAAAGTTATTAAACGATGTATGGGATTAGTTTAATATATAAAAATTTAAACATAATTCGAATTTCCCGTGGGATTTTTCAGTTGGAAGTATTTCCAACTCCATGTGTGAGCGCACTCTAATGCTACTCTACACTATTCGACTTTTTGGAAAATCATTCTGATTAAATTATATGGTATTTTAAGTGTTAAGCGATTACGTAATTAATACTAAGTTTGAGGTATTAATGATTAATTTTTGTTCAAAATATTGGCAATCTAAAATATAGTTTTTACTACTCTTTAAACTTAATAAGGAATATTCGAGCTCATAAAAACTAAAATCATATTTNTAGCAAGCATGACAGAAACGCAGACTTAAGTTTAAAAAAATGTAAGAGATAACGAAAAATTACATTCTAAAAAGTATCAGTTGTAAGTTTTAAAGTGCCTACCAATAAAAGATCAACAAGTAATAATAGTAATTGCTTTTTTTTCATACTTATCAATAATTACCATCAGGGCATAGATAAAAAGTTTTTCTTGAGATTTAATTAAAATTAAATTGGTAAATATTAACTCAAAAATAATATAAAGTTAATTTTTTTATCGAACATTTAAAAAAACGAACTGCCATGTATGTCATAATATTTAAACAAAAAAACAACCAGTTTAATAGAAGTTTAGATAAAAGCACCCATTTGTGCACTTTTTACTTACATGTTTAAATGATAAGGCTGTTTTCAAAAAAAAAAGAAAAAAACGTACCTTTCACTATTCACAAAACGGCTTATTAAGTATGTGTGATAAAAACCACCTTAGCTCCGCACGTGTAGTAACTTACTGCGTCTTAAAAATATGCGATTATGTAATTAACAATGAAGTATTTGATGAGCTATTATTTTTAGTCACTCAAGTTTCAAAAAAAGTTGAACGGTACACCTAAAATTTTTAGTATAAAAGCACATAATTTTGTCTGAGTTAGTCAGTAAGCTATCTTCAGTACTGTCGGTGGCATTAAATAGTATATCATCATGAAGACAACTTTGTTACTAACTTTTATTCTGGCTTTAATGGGCGCAGGTAAGAAAATAGCTAAATATTTTTACATTATATATTGCCAAGTAATGTTAAAGCCAATTGCAACAAGGAAACATCGTGACTCATACTTAAAGAAGAGTCGCGTTGACTATGTAAATAGAACTACTAGTCACTTTATCAAATTATAATATACACTCTTGCGACAGTGGAAGGTGAAATGAATAATTTTTTAAGGCTACTTAAACTACTAATACTGTTAATGAATAGTAGTAAAGAGAATTTAATACTTCCAAAAAAGTAATTTTTAAATAATACTTTTTGAATGTGGTTATACAATATTCCTTTTTTTAAAGACGAAATTTACGTATTATCAGTAAAAAAGACTATCAGTGTATATTCAACACTTGCAAAAAAAACCCCTAAATCATCATTTTCATTAAAGGATTCCAAAATTTTCTTTATTGAAAATAGTAAAAATACAAATTTACTACTATTTACTATCAAGAAATCTTTTTCCAGCCGTTGGTTTGGAATCTGAAAAAATGCAAAAAATGGTAAGTAGGTTGCTTGGTAGGACCAACGATCATCCATATTCATACTCAGTTGCCGTAAGGATCGGTTGTCGAGGAAATTCTTGGAATTACGATTGTGAAACTAGATGTACCGGGGCCCTACTCAAGCCTGATATCGTTTTGACTGCCGGTCATTGCTTTAGAGGAGTGATGCAAGATCGTAGTCTATCAGTTTTAATTGTGGGAGACGTAACTAATGATCTAGAGGAGAAAAATACTCGAGTTTTGGCGGACAAACTGTACATGCTTAAAACGTTCCAACTCTACTCTAATATTACCGATGTTGATGATATTGCTATAATAAAGGTGAGAATAGTTTTAAAAAAAATTTGTTCAACTGTCCTATAAGACACTGATGGAGCTTTACTTGTTTGTTTTTATGAGCAGACGAAGCAACCGTTAAAAGTTAAAAAAAATTCACCAATCAGCCTTATTGAATTGCCTCTGGGAAACGAAATTATAAACAATGTAGTTCTTGACATACCACTTGTCAAAAGAGACAATATGTTATTTAAGATCGTTACAGTAAGAACAAGACTTGAAGACTCACGTGACAGTAACAGAGAAGTAAAGTTTAAAACTTTTCATGGAGTAATTAGGAAGCAACCATCCGACCCAGAAAATTTCGGCTTTGGTCATGTAAGAATAAAAAATATTTGCCATTCTTAATAATGAAATAGTTGAAATAGCATCGAGAATGTGAATATAATTGGTTGTACGATAATGATTGTTTTGAATATGTTTTAGGGTGACAGTGGAGCTGCCGTCGTTTTTGATGGAAAAACCGTTGTTGGAGTCATATGTAGTATGTTTTACCCATCAGCTACGGTACAACATCTAATGATAATCAAAGTTGCGGCTCATTTAGATTTCATCAACGGGGTTATGAATAACGCCCCAACTGGAAACACCGATATGTTTCAAATGAATAGTGATTGGGATCTTGAGTTTAAAAATGGTCTTTACAGAGTAGTTCTAAAATACGGAAGATCGTAATCACTTTAAAATTTATAGTTTATACCTACAAATATGATAGAAGGTCTGGCTGAAGTGTTGAGAAAAGTAAGACGATTGATTGTAAATTAAATTTCAAATACTGTTGGTTGTAAAATGCCTATTTCAATAAAATAACAATTTAAGAATAACACTAAATCGATTTTTGTTTAGTATCTCAAATTTTATTACAACCATTAGAACATAAACCTACAATTTTTATACAGTTATTTTGGCCTTTGTTTCACGACCACACTACACAGCCTTAATTTTACTACACGGGGATTTAGTAATGTCATTGTAATAAATTGTGTAATTAAATTGATCGTTTCAAAATAATATATGTAATAAAACGTCTATTTTACAGTATAATTATCATGTTTTTAAAGATTTATAAGAACAAACATTAGTGCAGCAGGTTTGTTGTATGTGAAGTAACCAATATATCATTTTTATTTTCTAAACATCCCGTTATAGACAATAACTATCGATTAATAATTGACGCAAGAGGTTTCATAATGAGAGTTTTTTGGCTCCTGCTAATCATTTGATGATATTTAATTGACTCCATATTTGTCGCTTTACTAAGAAATCTTACCTTAAACAAGTTTTAAAAAATAAGTGAGAATTGATGGAGCATTGCGGGTTTTCACTTCATTGACTTTCATAGTTGTGCAATAAGTTTTAAAACTAAGCTAACCCTTAAATTGTTGTTAAATAATACTCTTAGTGTGCTTCTATTATTGGTTGTCTCTTAACTGTTGTTTTTTCATTAGCCTACGTCAAATTCTGTATTTAATGGACTTTCCAAACTATTTCGTCTCGTTGAAAATATCTGCTTTGCCCTTAGACAAGGAATTAGGGCTTTTTTTACAAGACTATTGATAAGAATGCATGAAGTATAGCATTACGTTCGTTGAGAAACTATTTCAGTACAAACTTTATCTTGTAGTGCCGATCTATACTAAACCACGTTACAAAAACAGTTTGTAACAGTCTAATAAAAGCGCTTGACAAAGACTTGAAAGTTGATTTGTAAAAAAATTGGATAACGGACATTTTTACTTAGAAGACGATTAAATAAATAATACCAGCGTAAAGCTGACAAACAATAACATAAGAATTGGACCAAATGTATATTTGTTGTTAATACTAACAGCGTCTGAATTGTTACTTTTACTAATAGGCAGCAGCATTGATGAACTCCTCATAAATAATCGTACAATTTTGGATTCACTTAAAAGGAGTTTGGTGTACACTCGGCACCCTATCGTTGAGAGGCGCTTAATGGTGCCAATCTGTATACAAATCTATACCAATATTAAATATTGTTTATGATGGAAGAATTTACGAATTGATATAAAAACATTTGTCTTCTTTAAGTAAAATCTAAAAAAGGAACCTGGTTGGATCTCAAGTATCACAGTGGCTGGTATGAATAAAAAAGTGAAAGTATTGTATATTTCAGGCTGTCGCTTGTCTTTTATCACACTTTTTTTCGATCCATAAGAGAATTTATGCAATTTATTTCATTGTAGTTTACAAAATGATAATTTATAGAAAAAGATTTTTTCGTCAATAGTGAAAACAAAAAAAAAATTGTTGAGGAATTTTTAAAATTATAAGTCTAAATAATTTTGTTCTAACCTATGACTTCAAATCAGTTTAATAAAAATTTATTTGCAATTATATAACTTAGAGTTTTAATTTAAAAATTATATAATAGCTTGCAATATTTTTTTGGGGAAAACTGGACCAGAATCATTTTGTTACCATAACATTCGAATTTAGATATACCTAATCATCAATACATTTATAAGAGTTTCTTAGAACTTGTAGTCTTTATCTTATACTCGATTTCGTTGCATGTTTTAGTTTGAAAAGGATGTTTCACAAAATTTAAAAATACTGTAAAGCCTTTATGACCTCTCGATTCTCAAAAAACGTTTTTAATTTTTGAAGATATTATTGAATAAAGAAAAACTAAAGCTCTTAAATTGCTTATATATTATGATTCAAAACCTCTATAAGCTTCGTGCACAAAGACACCAGCGTCAACTTGTGGCTGGGTGGTGAGTCCGGGTAGTTACGAGAATACATTGAGTAGCATAGTTGCCTAAAGCCAATAACTTTTTTCACTAATACTAAGATCCTTGTGAGCTATGTTGCATGTGTTAGTACTAGGTATGCCTACTAAGTATGCTCTATCTCTCTTGCACACTTTACTGACACATGCAATGTAGCTTACATGTAGCAGCAACAAAGGAACATACGTCTCTTTAACAACTTATAACAGCAAAATCTCATGGTGAAAGAAAAGTCATCGTAAAGTTAAGGAGTTAGGGATATTAATTTAGATGATCAGACTATTAGGAAGGATCTTTATGTAAACGAAAAAATTATTGACTTTAAGCAACCATGCTTCTCCGTGTATCCTTGTAACCATGTGGACTCACTATTCAGCCACAAGTTGGCGCTGGGGGTTTTTATGCAGGAAGCGGACATTAACCACAATGTAGTTTTTTCTTTTTTTTTTTTTTAATCATAGTGCTCTACGTCCAGCTCCTTTAATAAGGGCACTTCCAAGGGCACTTAACACTTGGGAAAGAGACAAGAAAAGAGATCGAAGGCCTCCCATTACAGGAGGGAAGTAGGAGACAATTAGGCAATTTTGCTGCGAGAAGGTCGCCTAAACCCTCCGCGAGGAGCATTGCGTGGTGAAAAAGCACATGTGAAAAATCACACAGGTACTTGCGCGGAAAGTCGCACTGGCCGGGAATCGAACCACGGTCTCCCGCGTGCCGATTCACGGCCTAGCCGACTGAGCCACCGCGTGCTCCACAATATAGTTGAAAACAAATAGGTTTCAGACATGTTGAACTTACACTCTAACGACGATCAGGATAATCAGTAGTCATAAGAGACTAAGATAACTGGAAAATAAATGCACAATAACACTAACAAAGGCTGTTCTTTATAGTAAGGACTAGACAAACTTTTGCCCTAGCTCAGTTAAAAGTCAGAAACTATTAATAAAAGTCTTATACAAAAGTTGATAGAATTATTTAACAAGCATTGTAACCTGTGGGAACATAATTTGTAGAAATGAATGCAGTGTCAGTCAGTCCAAGGGCTGAAATACATGACAGCCTGCGTAGTACGTCACATTAGTAGAGCTAGCAGAAAAAAGAATTGAACTCTATCAGCATGCTGAAATTGGTGGTTTAACAGAAAAAAAGTTTGTGGTTGCGTAAACTGAACGATTTTTATCAAGAGATGATTTATCCTTAACTTCAATTCTGGCATTACAAACCTATGTGAGCTCTATATATTAGCTAAACTTGTGAACGGTGCCATTTCAATTCCAATATTAATGTATAAAAATAGTTGTACAGAATCCTTCAAAAACTACCAGAGATTATATTTGTTGGTATAGGTCATCACTTCTTGTTATTACGTCAATCACGAAAACTTGATGCTTCACAGTATTCACATCAAGAAGTCTAATACCATGAAACTATTAACAGACTAGACTTAGAAAAATGCTTACATAAAAAAAAAGTTGACAGAAGTAAATAGTATATTTAAGAAAGTTAAAACTAACACGTAGACTACAGTCATTTATACTACTTTTTAAGGAAAAAAATGAAAAAAAAAAAAATGTAATCACACACAAACTCACGACTGATCATTTAATTTTCTTAGAAGTAATTTATATTTAAAAGCTTATATACAATCACAAGTCTTGTAAAAAAAAAGAATATGTTTTAAGGTGGTTCTTTCATGAAATGTTTATGAACAGAATGGCATGAAATCTTGAGGAATCATTTATTAAGTTACAATACGCTACCCCTCAAAATTTCAAAGTAGGCTGACGAATATAAACGCAAGAAAATGATAAGTGAAAATTAAATTCTAAACATGTGCTTTTATATTAACTAATCATTTTTTTACTGAAAGTTGTAGCCTAGCTATTAATTTATTGAACGTAATTACGTAAAAAATTGACACAATCAAGCTTATGAAATTCCAAATATACTATCATCATGAATCAGTACTTAATTTTCCTTAATAAATAATATTAACAAATAATCGCTTAAAATTTAAGCAGTATTGATAAATATCAACTTGACAGTCGCACCTTTGACTCAGAAGTCATGAAAGAACCACCTTAATAGTACAATTATTCAATGTTGTCAGATAAAAAAGTAAATACAATTCAAAAGAAATATTTGAGAAAATCATTCTTGACGAATTATTGACAATTAGTGGAATGGTATTTAATTATTGCTTATTAAATTGAAGACCTATCAGATAATAAAGATTAATCATACATTAACTAAGCTGACTTGTTTCAATTCATTTTTTTAATTACAACAATATTGATTAAACCTACAAAATAACAACTTTTTACTCAGCTTTCCCAAAAACTAATTTACACGTGCAAAAGCATAACCTTTGACACAGAAAAATACAACTTGAATATAGATTTTAATAACATCACACATTTATAGACTTTCCACATGGATGTCTCACTGATAAGACTATTTTTCAAAAAAAACTCGTAGCTTTCACTATTCACAAAAACAGCTTATTAAAGTAAGTATAAAAAAAACCTCCTCAGCCTCACACGTGCAGAAACTTATTCCGTCTTCCAAACGAGCTATTATGTAAGTAAGAATGAAGTGTTTGATTAGCTATCATTTTTAGCTATTCAAGTTTGAAAAACAGTTAAATGGGTACGCCCAAAATTTTCAGTATAAAAGCACACGATTTTCTCCAAGTTCGTCAGTAAGCTAAGTATTTTCAGAACCATCGTTTGTATTGAAAAGTATATCATCATGAAGACAACTATGTTACTAATTTTCATAGTTGCTTTAGTGGGGCCAGGTAAGATTATTTAAAATAGTTGAATAGTTTGAATTATATATTGAAATATTAGAAACCTTGTGACTTCTTTGTTAAGCTAAATAGTAAATCTACAAATACAATAAAATAATTAGCCTGAGTGTCTACCTTATTAATTAATATCTGGTTTACATTGTGTACAGGGTTTGCCGTAGGCAGTCTCATTTTCCAATAGCTCAAAAAATAAAACGTAGACCAGTAAATGTAACGAGACATTACTATCCGAAATTTATTACTTTTAATATATCACCGTTTGCTTTAGTAAATAATATGTAATAGTCACGATATACTTTAACATCTAAAAGTGAAATTTAAGATACGCAACGTAGAAGTCAGTAGTTACTTTAATGACTTTTTTGGATGTACGAAATATTTCATATTATGATGCAAACTTTAACATCCTGAAGTTTTATTTCCATCTGTCAAGCATTGATAAGCTTTACTGCTTAAGTTCTTAAATTTGCATAGAACAGCAATCATCTGTTATTAAGAGGAAGTCAAAATAACTAGTAGGTCTAATAGTTAGTGGCCTAATCATACTTTATTGTTTCCAATTTTTTCTACTTTTTAATTAAGTTAACAGTTTACTGAAACGCGAGATCGTATGACGATGTATAGCTAATTAGAAACTCTTTTCAGCCGTTGGTTTGGATTCTGAAAAAATGCTAAAGAAGTTGTTTGGCAAGACGAAGAGTTTTCCATATCCGTACATTGTTGGCATTAAAGTTGGCTTGCATCCTGATCATCCTCTGGCTTTTCCAGTACCTCGTGGTGATCATGTGGTTTCTCCACCATATAAGTGGTGTAATGGTGCACTCATCAAGCCTGACATCGTATTGACAGCTGCTCATTGCTTGAGCCCCTTAGTTGAGCAACCTGGTTTACCAGTTGTTGTTACGGCAGGTACAACAAATCCAATGGTGGACGAAGGTACTAAAATTTTAGCAGAAAAGATGTACATGCCTCCAGGGTTTAACTATCGGAGTAATATAATGGAGAATAAAGATTTTGATGACATTGGTTTATTAAAGGTAAGGATAGGTGTCAAGAATATTCATACAAATGCTTCAAAAAACTTTAATTGAGTATTGTTAATGTGTTTTCGCGAGTAGCTGAGGCAACCGTTTAAAGTAAAAAATAATTCACCAATCAACGTTATTGACCTACCCATGGGAACTGAAATTATTGATGACGAAATTGTCCCAATACCAACTCTCAGAGCAGATGGAAAAGAGTTATTCTTTATTGAAACAAAACTAAAGGATATATTTTATACAAACAAAAATATAAGTCCTAAAACTTTTCATGGATTAGTAGTGAAAGAAGGAGTAGAAGTCCTGAAGCATCACGGTTTTCGTAACGTAAAAATGACATATTTGTTATAATACATAATAATATAGTTCAAATCATGTAAGTACAAATATAATATGTTACACGACGTTTATCGCTTCAAATTTTTTTTAGGGTGATAGTGGATCTTCTGTCGTTATAAACGGAACAGTGGTTGGAGTATTGAGTAATCTGATGCCCACTGTGCCTTCGGTGCAAGTAGTTTTTCTGACCAAAGTCTCTGGTTACTTAGACTTTATCAAGGGAGTTATACAAAACAAACTAACGAAAGATACCATAGAACTAACCGTTAGTAGACATTGGCGTCTTGATTACCATAATAAAAAGTACGAGGTTATTGCGACATCCTAATATTAGCAAGCATGACAGAAACGCAGACTTAAGTTTAAAAAAATGTAAGAGATAACGAAAAATTACATTCTAAAAAGTATCAGTTGTAAGTTTTAAAGTGCCTACCAATAAAAGATCAACAAGTAATAATAGTAATTGCTTTTTTTTCATACTTATCAATAATTACCATCAGGGCATAGATAAAAAGTTTTTCTTGAGATTTAATTAAAATTAATGATTTTTAATTTTAATTAAACTTTTTTTAGCATAAAATTATCATTATTATTGTTATCATTAAAATTAACATTATTAAAATGCCTACATAGAAAATACTACTCCATTGGGCATAGAAAACATTTAACCACATTTTTATTAGCTCATGCTCTGAAAGGTACAGAAATTGCTCGTCTAAAAAACTACCTATAACAGAAACATATTTTACTTTTTACATCGACTAATTATATTGCTATGTATATTTTTAGTTAAAGTTATAGGGAGATCAGAAAACTGTTGTTTCAGGATCTAAAGCTTTAAAATTGACATATTTCTGGGCTCTGCAAAATTTAACAGTCGTGTAGAAATAAAAATATGTTTTACACGTACAATATTTAGTTTTTCTTAAGTTTACTGAATATGTGTTCCTTCTTTTAAAAACAATATTTAAAAATAGTTTTAAAATAGAATTAAAACCAGTATTATATTATGCGCAGTTAAGCAATGTGGGAGTTTTATTTTAAAACAAGAAATTGAATTTTCGTGTCTGTTTAAAAAAACAAATGTTTGATTGACTTAGTAGCTCATTTCTTGATGGCTGAATGTTCAAGGATCGTGAGTAGAGCTGCTCACGGTTAGACTTCTATATTTTTACGTCATTGACTTTCGTAGTTTTGCAATAGGTTTTCATAATTTAGTTAATTCTTGTACTGTTATTCAATAGTACTCTCATGTTGCTGCCATAAGCAGTTGTCTTTTGACTGTTATTGTATCATGAGCCCATACTAACTGCTGCAAAATTGACTTTCTAAACTATTGCGTCTAATTGAAAATACCTGCTTTGTCCTTAGACAAGAAATCAGGGCTTTTTTACAAGACAGTTGATAAACATGGATAAAATACAGTAAAACCTTTGTTGAGTTAAAAAATTAAACCTTTGAAACTATTTCAGTACAAACTTTGTTTTGTAGTGACGATATACTAAACCACGTTACAAAAACAGCTTGTATAATGTGATGGAGAACCTCTATTTTGGATTTTCTTTTGTCTTATCCTGTTTGAATTCTAAACAATTCATTGCTCAAAACTTTAGCTTCCTATCTATCAACGAAGCGATCAGTTTAAAAAACACTGTATACTGTATGCCTTGTTGGATATATTATTTTAATAGCTGATGAGCTAGAGTACGCTCAACTAAGAAAAGCTGTTGTGCAAAATGCCTGCTCAAACACACTTATATCGAACACATAAAATACAGTTCAAAATGAATAGCTGTCAGACGTGTTGGATTAACACTCTGACGACGATGTAACGTTGCATTTTCCAGCCCTGTCGGCGTTTTCAAGTCAACGAGAGCCGGTCCCGATGCAACGCACTAACATCGCCTCCGGAACCCCTGCAGTACCTAAACGTCAAAACTCCCCTACCCAATACATTTTCGATCTACTCTTCTGCACCTATGCTTGGCTCCTCTCCGCTCTCCCGATGTAGACTCTTCACCTAGAGGGGGCCCCGCCACAGACTGTCTATCGGGAGGCGGACAGTTCCCGAGGGAAATGACCAAGAAACACATTACGCAAAACTACGCAAATTAATACACTTAACACAAATTTCACCTTTAAGATTTATTTATTTCATTTATGGAAGATGAAATCAATGAGATCCGTCGCTACGCTAGTCGCTAAGCCACCTCTTACAACTATGCTTGCACGCGTATTCGTCCGCACATTTTATCCGCGTGACATACTTCGCATACAACCAGCAATTCACATACCCACATTCTCAGGCCTGTACACGTCTACCCACACGTACACATCTTCCTTCCGCACCCGGGACTCCACACACTTGGACCCCAAAGGAAGACCAGCGCCGAAGCAACGAATATCCAGCTCGTCCGCGAGAGTTCCCGATTGTACCGTAGCACCCGTAACCACGAGTCACCCCGGTATTATCCTGGCGTCGAGAGCACCCTAGACTTATTTAATTGCACTCTGTAGTCCAACAGGCAGCCGCACGCTGGCTGCCGAGGCTCAGGCGAAGCTTCAAAATTATTGCACACACACTTCGTCCTCTCGCAACGAACCGTTGGCCCCTCGCCGACGGCCGCCACACGGACGCTTCTTTACGAATCCTGCTTCACACAAACACATACGATTGTCCCCTCACCTCAAAGGCTACTCTCAACTATTCCGGGTCGCCCGGGACGCCCACGGGCGCGGCGATCAGGCCCGTCAGGCTCCCATCCTAGAACCAGCGCCGTTGCCTTGGACATTCCGCATCACTGGTCTCGTTCTCTCTCTCTCTCTCTCTCTAACACACTCGTACCTGCACTCCATTACCCGCATATCATCCCTTCATGCTTCCCAGTCACGCTTTCCGCACACACCCGCACTCCTTTGTCCTCACACCGTTGCCTATGTCCCGCCAATTGTCTTTCTCCCAATACCCTCTCGCGCACTAGCCCACACTACCTAATCACTATCAGTCCAGGGCACTCAGCCCCTAACTTCTACCTGCAGCTGCGACATCTTCCCTTTTTCCTCGATTGGCCACCGTAGAAGTAGGGTTAATGGAGAAAATCCTTACCAGGCGTCAATCGGTTGACTTCTGGATCTTGCAAAAATATTATCCTTAATCACAAGAAAAATGCAAAATGTATCTTCAGCTTCGAAGACTACAGCGAAAAAGTGGCGCAGTGGGGCCCTCGGCTCTCACCACTCGCCTTCCCTTTTCATCTATCTCACATACACTTCTTCAAGAGCCTGAAATCACTTTTAATTGGCACTCATCCCAAGCTCTCCCACGTCTCATCGTTTTTCACTACCCGAACACACACATTCATACTCATTCCTGATATATTGTCGAAGGCGCTGATCCAAATTAGGGTACACGCATGATTGTCACTTATCGTCCTTATTACACATTTCTTCTTCCTACTCCTCATCGTCTTTCTTGCTCGTCTCGGGGCTCAACTCACCGGCGGTATTCCATCTCTCTCGCATGAAACATCACAAAAAAATGAAAACCCACGTATGTGGGCATTAAGACGGGCCTCCAGCACAAAAATTGTATTGAGTCGGGTTTTGGTGTGCTTTGGCTCACAAAAGAAACATGACCCCGTCATAACTACATGAATAATCAGTAGTCATAAGAGACTAAGAAAACTGGAAAATAAATGCACGATAACACTAATAAAGGACTTTCTTTATAGTAACGACTAGACAAACTTTTTGCCATAGCTCAGTTTGAAGTCAGAAACTTTTAATGCTAATCGCATGAAAGAGCTGACAAAATTAGTCAATAGGCGTTTTATCGCGCGTAAACATAATTTGTAGAAATTTGAGAGAAAAAAATTTTATGCAATATCAGTCAGTCAAAGGGCTGAAATATATGAATATGTGATAGTTACGTAACATTAGCAGTGCTAGCAAAAATAACAATTGAACTTCAGCAACACGCTGAAATGAGCGGTTTAACAGATAAAAATTCGTGATTGCGTGAACCAAACGATTTTTGGTATGAGACGTTTCAGCCAAAATTATAATCCTGGCATCACACACTCTTAAGAGCTCGTTAGATAAGCTCTAACTGTGAGAGATACTAATGCTGATGTATTAAATTGTTATACAGAAGCTTTTCAAAACAACGAAAGATTAAATTCATTGGAATAAGTCGTCACTTCTAGTTGTTGTTGCAATCGTGTACACTTATGCTTTACAGTATTCACATTAAGAAGTGTAATGCCATGAAGCTTTTAACTGACTAGACTAAAAAAGTTTCTGGAAAAAGAAATGGACGGAAGCCAAAAAAAAAGAAAAGGAGCTGAAAAATCTTATCTATGTATTAAATACTAATGCTTTTTCTACTTCCTATGTTTATTGTAATCTTAAAAGATTTTCAGAATGCACGGCAAATTCTGAACGTCTGAACATTTTTCTGAAGGACTACTTTACGACCTTACTGGCAATAGTGGACCTATGTAAATGAAAACAATCTCATTAATATATAATAGAAAGCCCCTGAAATTGTTGTAATCGCTAACCACGAAAACTCCTCCACCGATTTGGTTCAAATTTGGCGTACTGATTCTGGACATTCGCAAGGTAGTTTTCTTATAGTTTTCATCTGGAAAAATTAATAACAATAGCAATAGGTCAGCTCAAAGTTTGAAAAATACGCCAGCTTTCAACTGTCAGTTCATCTTTTTCCTATCCAACTACACCATCTACAGGTAAAATAGATGAAACAAAGAATCTTGTGGTGGCACCGCTATTCTCATGCGCAAAGGCATCCGGCACATGGCCATCAAAACAGACTTCGCTGAAGTGAAGGAGTTAGAATAGAAGTTCACTCATCGCCATCACTACTTAGGGTGTTCTATCTGTACACATAACTATAGGACACAAATCTTACTTACCTACTGGCCTTTTTTTAGGGTAATACTCTCATTTTAAAGGCAGGCGACCTCAACGAAAAACACATCTATTAGGACTGAGCAAAAACTAACGCTTAAAGTGCCAATGTAACCAATGCACTATCCGAACAAGTCGGACAACAAAACAGACATACTCGATATCGGGTTATCCAACAGAATCTCTCTAGCTAAAGATCCTAGCGTTCTGAATGAACTCTTCTCAAACCGCCTTCTGGTGATGTTTAAAGTACTTCTCGCTCTTCATGTTTCTCTATATTTAACATCCGGAGTATACAGGCTGCACTTGAGGTACTGACTCGAAAAATCTCCGTTTGAATACTGCAAAATCATTAACATTGCTGAGCTACAGTCAGTAGTAGGCGCCCTAACCATGGACATTGAAACTGCTACTGCTATGATCGCTTACCAGAAGCGCTGTAAGAGGAGAGTTGTGAGTCGTATAGCTAAGTATGCTGGCTACCAATGGCACCCCTTTCCAATGTACAAGCAACTTAAGTTGAATTCTATCTCGATACACCAAGACCAACGAGTGCCACAAATAAAAGGCGTTCCGAATGCCCACGTCTCCAACGTGATACCAGGAGACGTTTAGCCAGAGTACAATCTCCTCTATAATAAAGCCAATCAGGTACTACCAGAGCACATTTTGCTTCAACAGCAAGCCAGGGACAACAACTTTGAAGAGTTCAAGCAGCCACATCGGCTGGAAATTTTATCAACCTCCTCCTCAGTAGTTCGTTCTAACAGTATACCCAAACATTTCTCAGTGCAGATAAGGTATTTTTTAGGCCTACGTACCTCACCAACAATAAACGGTTTATCATCCGGGGAACAACCCAAAGACGAGATATTCTTTGATCAGCAGCGTACGTCCCTCCAGCACAATAGACTCCGAGGGCAACAGTCAAGCTACCAACAGCTGGCTCTCTATCATCGAGAACAATAATAAGAAATGACTGGAAGTATCACTACTGGACCTTTTCAGTGCCATCATAAGTACTTACACTCCCTAATTAACCATCAATCTCATCAGTTATTTGTAGGGTCATTTAACGTTACACTACTTTGCCAACAAACACAATTTTGCCACCAGTTCCAGCTACGATTCGTCCATGAAAAGATTATATATTATGAAGCCAGCCACTATTAAACCAGGTCTTTTTAAGGATATTGGACGTCAAACTACTTTGCCAAAGAATCTATTGGAACTAAACGAAGTTGACAAAAATAACCCTTAGATCCTACGAAAGTCTTAACCATGCCTATATTCGCAAGAGGGCGAAGTGGAAGGAAAACTTCAAACGTTTCAAATGTACACAATTGTAGGCGTCAAAAAACTGATGCAGAATATTTATCGAGTTTAAAACAGCAGCGTTAAAATTGATAAATAAAGAATCCATTACGTGAGGGATCAGCTTTCAATAACAACCCTAACGGTAATCACTACAATCTTTCAGATTTCTAAAAAGTTGGAATGATATGTATTTGTTTTGATTTTGGTGATAAAAAATAGAGAGATTATACGGAAGGTCGGTCACGACATTTCCATGCAAATGCGAGCAAATTCGAGAGATCGAGATGGAGGTCGAGTCAACGAGAACAGGTACACGTTGTGTGACGATTAAATGCGTACAAGCACCGGTTGCGTCATTCGAGATAGTAAATATTAAATATTCACTTTTCGGTTAACATCAATCATCTAACCTTTTTAAATAAAAACGGCACGGTGTTATGGACGTGATTTATGGTGTGGTATGCAATTTTCTATGTTTAGACGTCAATATTTAATTAATACAGTGAATTGAGTAAAAACTTTCCTATGAGCAGATCTTGCTTACCTTAAGGTGGTAAGAGCGGTACAGTCAGTCTCAAAAGTTCATTCAAATTAAAAATTAGTGTATTTTATGACTATTCTTGATAAATTATGCGAGCTATTTCATATCGTACAGCAGAAGATTACTAACAAGTGAGAAAATAAAAAATTAATACTTCAAAATCGAATTCATGCTCCATGTTTTATTTTTCGTTTGCTGTATATAGATATACCAATAGCATTTTCGTAAAATTTCTAATTAAAGTATTTCTTAAACCATGACGGCTTGCTTCCTTAAAAATAAATATGTTATTTTAATTGTTACTTATAATTACATACTAGTTTTTTGAAAAAATTTTAAAAATATTTTCCAAGTTGTTGGTAAAAATGTAAATGTCGCGACGACGTTCTAATAAGGGCCTATAGATGTATAAGATCCTAAGTTTGCTATTTTTTTTCTCAAAAACTGTAACGCTACGGTTCTTGAAATTTCAATATGTTGGTAACGTAATGAAAACAAACGCATTATAATTTTTCGAAGACTGTCATAAGAAATTTGTTTTTCGCTCTCACCCCCTTAATTTAAAAGTAAGTACACATTTTGCAGAAATTCAATGTTGGTATTTTAAAGTACGTTATATGTTTGTAGTCGCTTACGATTATATTAATGAATGCATTCTATAAATGTTTACTGATTTTTTAGATAAACACGATCAAAATAATTTCTGACTCTAAAAGTCTGTGTCTACCTTTAAATAACGACGGTACGCTCAGTATTCAATTGCTTAAAGAATATTTTCCTTCAGAAAATGGCTTAACGTACGAGAAGGATGGTGAAACTACTGGACTGTTGATCAAAGATGGAAAAGTGATCGTTAAACCTGATGTATATGAGTACAAATTTCATGTGGCAAATGATAAAAAAAGAATTTGTTTCTATAAAATAATTCTCAATTGATTGGTAAGTCTATCATTAACTATTTCAGATCTCAAAAGAATTGTAGAAGATCGACAGTCAGATGAAAAGACGAAGAAAAAAATTTCTTACTATAAACAGATAATTGAAGGAAAAAACACTATCGAAGGAAAAGCAAAAAGTATGAACACCAAACCGATACGACCAAAGGTCAGTAACATAGTAACATTTAAAAAAGTTCCTAAGCTAATTTCTTTTTTTTTTTTTTTTTTTGTCACTTTTAGATAAGTGATATTCGACGTATATCATCCCCTCCTTCAAAGTTTAAAACTATTTTAATTGGTTGGAAGCATCGGATTAGTGCGACTGCCAAATAAGAGTTAAAAAAAGTACCCATCGGAGGTACAAAGGAGCTGTCATTGGATACGTCCAAATTGTATTCCGTTCAGAAAATTATAGAAAACTCTATAAAATTGTACTCACACGAGACAGCAGTTTTACTTTTTCAAAACTCTTCAATCAAACTTGGATTTTTAGCAATATTGAAATCGACAGTTTCTCTACGCGTACCGGAGAATTTTGTGGGTTGTGGGAGTACTATAAGCAGAATTTAATCCCAACACGACGAATGAGTTTATATTTACTTACAACAGCCA
Organism: Copidosoma floridanum; assembly: GCF_000648655.2. The sequence goes on along the minus strand of NW_019379748.1, from coordinate 191,573 downwards.
ACGAAGAATATAAAAATAGCGATAATTATCAAAAAAATAATATTAAAGAAGAAATTATTGAAAATCTAGAAACTGCATCAAAACAATTGGAACCTGGAGATCAAATTCTAAAACCAGCAAACAATATCACTGATGATTCTATCAAGAAAATAAAGTCCAAAAGCTCTTCAACAACAACAGTTATGAAACTAGACAAACCAAAAATTCAAAATATCTTTCAATCACTTGCTTCAACAAAATCAGAAGGTACAAAGGATTCCACAGCCACAGAAAATATTTTGAATAGTAAAATAGTAGAAATTAGATACTGTGTTGTTTCAAAATCAAAATATTGTGATGAAATGAGCATCACTGAAAGAGACAGAACAGGTGTTTATTGGACATTGGTAAACGATGATGTTTTTGGACCACAAGTTTCATCTTTGTCTGAAGACGAATTCGATCCGATTGATTTTGATTTTGAAATCAGTAGAATAGTTACAAACGAAGAAATCTATTTTAAGCTGGACGTAAATAAAACCTTGGAAAAAACATACGTTTTGCTTGTTGGGCCTGTCCACACAATTATTTATGATACCGACCTAGTTTCAGGTTTCTTGCATAACCAGTTTGGAATCGAATGTATTTCAACTTGTGGTTTTTGTAGCAATCATTGACCAACGTTTTCGTGGTACAAATGTGGTATTCTTTACAAAGAAGGACTCATGTTGATGTGGTTAACGATTCCTGCAGATGACTCCAATAGCATTTGGAATTGTAAAATAACCTACGACCAAGGCGTACTTTATTTGAAGAAAGTTGAGATACTTCAAAATAGAAAGGATGTAGAGATAGTAATGGAAAAAGATATTTCAAACAAGCCCATGGAAAAAAAACAACGGCATGGAAAAAAATATAGTAAAAGATACGAACTGTAAGGGAGTATTAAAGCTCAAAAAAACAGATTTCGTGATTTCTGATGCAGTTATTGGAGTTGGTCAACAAGGAAAAGTTTTTAAAGGATATTTTATTGACTGTTGTGTTGCTATTAAAGTTATTCCAATACTGACGAAAAATCTCAAGTTTATTGAAAAAGAAATAAGTATTTTAAAAACAATAGAGCATGAAAATTTTATTCGTTTGATTAGAGTTTGTATACTGGTAAAGAAAGTATACATATTATTGGACTTTTTTGAGTCCAAAAGCTTGAGTAATGTATTTATTGGATGGTGATTTACAAAATTTATTCAGATTCGATGAAAGGAAAAAATTAATAATTGCTTACCAAATTTGTAAGGCAATATATTATTTGCACAATCGTGAAAATCCTATTATACATAAAGACTTGAAGCCAGAAAATATACTTATAAATAAGAGTGAATTTGTTAAAATATGTGATTTAGAAGTAAGTGAACTTACCGTAATGATGACAGCCTTAAATACAACTGTTGAATCTCAAATTAATACTAAAATGCTTATGTCTCCGGAAATTGTATTAAACAATTAAGAAGCTACAATATATAGTGATATTTGGGCCTTAGCCCGCACTCTAATAGAGCTCTTTAACGAAGAACGTGTTTAGGATGTTGAAAATGAGGAGAGTTTGATACATAAGCTGAAAAGCCGTAGTTTACCAGATATGTCAAGAGTACCTGACGATTTAAAATATATTCTAAAGCAGTGTCTTAGTTTTGAAGGTACAAGTCGTCCAACAGCTAAAGAAGTTTTGAGCATTTTGATAAAATTATCAAAAAATTTAATGATTGATATAGTTTGACTTCTCTTTCTTTGAAAGAAGTAAAATATTTTTATTAAAAGTAAAAATACCTAACAATGCAAAAACTTAATCCAAAAGTGTAGCTGCATATTTAAAAATTTAAGTTTTATTAACTAATATCGTTTTATGTTCCTATTAAATATAAGTAAATAGTAAGTCCGTTTAAATTGAACAGTAGAGTCTGCCAACGGCTGTGAAGATTGTTTTATTGTTACTTATACGTTAAACTGTACTAATAATTATGAACATATGCATTGAACAAAGGAATATTGAAAAATGATAAGAGACAGTTTTGTAATAAAAAAATTACGTTTATTGAACAAATAAAAACAAGCCTGTATAATGCATAAAAATATCAGTAAATGCCAATTTTTCTCACACCATCTGATAATTACTAAATAAAAATAATCACTAAATATAAAATTTCACTATTCAAACTTTTGAATTTTAAGTAAAGTATCTCAATACAATTTAGTTGCTTCTTCGATACTCGATGGCATAACTAAATCTGGAAAAATCAGGCGAATCATTTTAATAAATTAATTGCTGGAGTACTTTGATAACTCTGCAAAATTTTCCCAAGCATTCGAAATGTGTTCTTCTGATACTGGATGACTACAGTCTACGGCATTATTTTCTTTGGGTACATAATATAAGTGGTTTGGTTTTCCACACACAATCTTCCCATCTTTTTGGCCCCTTATCGGATGTCTATTCCATTCCTTTCTTATTATGTCCAAATCATTTTGAATCAACGATGAAAAACAAAACCTCAGACACTCAACTTGCAGTGGATTGGACTTGTCGAAGTGACCACACTCTCTCATATCCTTATAATAATTTATGTAAAAATCAATTGAGTGTTGTTTCATTTGTCACCACGAACTTTCAATCTTCTGGTTTGCGGTACTCTTTCCTATGACAAAACTATTTAATCTAGCCAAATCATCTTGATGATCATATCTCAGTGCTTGGTGTACTGATTCTACAACAACATTTTCACTCTCATTATCAGATCTAATGAGCGTTGGAACTAATTTCAACTTTTTTATGGTTTTTAAATGATAGTGATACATCACTTCAGGCTTATTATTAGTGTTTGAAACCTCTAACCACAAAAATTTGCGGGCAAAGCCATTAACACAGCCATGTATGCCAAATCCAAACGGCTTCAACTTATCGTAACCGTCCAGGTGCCAAATAAAATTTAAACCTGGAACTTGGTACTGTCTTCTTTTTAATTTATAACGAGATCTCAACTCTACACCACATGTATTTCAGCCTCAACCACATCGATTCATAACGAAGGCAGCTACCACTTCCTTCCACTTCCTTCAGGACAGTTTTAATTATTAAATCAAAGTTTTTACTGATAAATTTTCTTTTTAAGCCAAACAAACTTATTATTCTCTGTAAATGTCTGTAACTAATATGTATGTTATATTTCTTCAAAATATTTTATATTTCTTTATAACTAAAATTTTCATGAAAATATTTGCAAATCAACGATTCTTTTAAAAGTTTTGACATTATTAATTTATACGCGTAACATAAGGAAATCAACGGAAAATGTATTTGTAAACAAAACTTTATAGGATTGAAATTTGTCTGCTGTATTGTTATCATTGTCTCATCATCTCCAACTACACTACCTGTGCTTGTACGCATTTACTCGTCACACAACGTGTACCTGTTCTCGTTGACTCGAGCTCCATCTCGATGTCTCGAATTCGCTCGCATTTGCATGGAAATGTCGTGACCGGGCTTCCGTAGGATTAAGCTCGTGGATTTAGTTACTCTGATAATAAAGTTGTGAGATTTAAAAAATTAATTTCTATTAAATATTTTTTGATAGCTTTTTAACAAGTAGCCCTTTTCTTTTATCATAACGTAAAAAAGTGCAAATCAACGGCCTTTTAGAGACAACGATTATTATATGGCATAAGGAACGCATGGTACTTTTCATCATAATTATATTTTTTCACTTTTTATAGCTTTTTACTTGACCAAATAAAATGTATGAAATTCAAATGAAAAAGTTTTTAATTATAAAATTCTTTGTTCCGAGAAGTGGTAAAGATAGATGTAAAATTTTGAACTTAAAACGTTTTACATTGAGTGCCAACACATTACGGTGTTCCTTTTAATTAATTTTGGGAGGACTGCAAGTAAAAGTATAAATTTAAAATTAATGAAAAAAAAATTTAAGTAATAACAACTTGTTATTGAAAAACGATGTAGCAATACTCTTGGCTGTGTTCAGACATTGAAACTGAAATCCAAAAACAGGCACGACTTAAGGAAGAATAGATAAAAAAAACACACGGAAAACTAAATAACCAACAAACTATTATTTTTTCCGAGCATTTACTCTTAGTTTATTCAAAGAGTATTTTTCAGTCTTATAAATTATATTAATAAAAAATGAGAGAAGCACTTTTCAAATGCTTTTGTAATAACCAAAAAAATGTCAGCTAACTAAAACACTTGAAATTTAAATAACTTCATTATTTAATGCCAACTCCAGGGTAATATTATATTTAAGATTCTCCCGAAAAAATTAAAAGATCTGANCTATAAATTATGTATAAAAAAAAATAACATTCTTTCCAGAAAACTACAAAAGTATTTGAGAAAATTCAAGCTAAGACGTAGATAACAGTGATTCTTACTACTTTGTAAGGGAAAAAAATAAAAAATGTTTTAATAACATAATTATTTAGTGTGGTCAGATAAAAAGTAAATGAAAATTTTAAAAAATGTTTGACTAAATGATTCTTGACAAATTAGCAACATTGAGTGAAATAGTATTAAACTATTGCTAATTAAATTCAAGACCTATAAGATAATGAAGGTTAATCCTACATTAGCTTAGCTGACTTCTTGTGATTCGTCTTTAAATTAAAACAATAATAATTACACCTACGAGATAACATCTTTTCACTCAGCTTTCCGAAAACTAATTTACACGTACAAAAAGTATAACCTTTGAAAAAGAAGAATACAAGTTAAATAAAGATTCTAATAACAGCACACGTTTATCTACTTTTCACATAGATGTTTCACTGATTTGATTGTATTGCGAAAAATCCGTAGCTTTCATTATTCACAAAACAGCTTATTAGTATAACAAAAACCGCCAACGCCTCACGTGGTACTGAATTATTTTATTTTTTAAATGAGCTAATATGTAATTAACAATGAACAATTTGATTAGCTATCATTTTTAGCTATTCAAGTTTGAAAAACAGTTAAATGGGTACGCCCAAAATTGTAAGTATAAAAGGACATAATTTTCTCTGAGTTAGTCAGTAAGCTATCTTCCGTACTATCGTTGGCATTGAAAAGTATATCATCATGAAGACAACTATGTTACTAATTTTCATTGCTGCTTTAATAGGCACAGGTAAGAATATTTAAAATAGTTTAATAGTTTAAATTATATTTTTAGGTATAAGAAACATCGTGATTCGTTTGTTAAGCTAAGATGTATATCTACAAATACAATACAATAATCAGCCTAAGGGTCTTCTTTATTATTTAATTTCCGCTTTACGTTCTATACAGGGTTTACCGTAGTCATTCTCATTTTTCCAATAGCTCAAGTAAGTAGAGACATCACTGTAAATATAACCTCGGTGACCGTGCAACTATTTACTTCAAATTTGCATAGTCGAATTTTCAAATACCAAAAAATAAGTATTTTTGCCAGTATGCCTGATGTATTTTGGTTTAATTCAGTCTCTTTAATTCTATGTCACAGCTCTACCAATAAATACAGGGTAGAAATTCGTTAGAACAACAAAAACGAGACTTGTGAATATCGAAATGCTCAAATTCTTTTCCCTAGTTTCTCCTGGCTCAGCCTTCACGACAAGTGGTCTTATCGTTAAGTTAGCTGCAAGCCAAATTTTTCCTGTGCATAAGTGAGGTATGCATGTTCTTAAAATGAGGCAAAGCAACTGACAGTATGATATTGGCTACTGATATTTCCTAATGCCACAGTAAATAGCACGCAAGTTCTCTTTAACCACTTAAAAACGCTCAAAGTGAGCCAAAACGTGATCAGCTGATTAACTTTTGTTCACATGTGTGAACACACGGTCGGTTAATTGAGCCCGGGTGAGGGTAGGTACCAACCTACTACTTAACTAAGGCATTATTTCCGAACAGAACCCTTACACGGAGAGAACCAACAAGGTACTATTCTATGGTCCTTAAACCTAATAATTGCTCGATTACTTTTTCATGTTATATTTCCTTAAACAAAAGCCAAAATACTGTCATTGTTTTGAATCTTTAAAATCGTTGGGTACATAAGTTTATACATACATATACTACTTCGATTCAACACAAATACTTCATTTTTAGTATTACTGATTGTATACGGGATGATTTTACTATACGAGAGTTAGACATTTGAGTATGCAAATCTGAAGTAAATCACGCTTCCGCGTGACTTGATGAGACAGTATTTTCCGAAATTTATTACTTTTACTACATTATCATTGTCATTAGTAGATAGTGTATAATAGTCACGATGTACGTTAAAATAAAAAAGTAAAGTTTAAGACACGCAACGTCGAAATCAGTAATTATTTAATCAACTTTTTAGATGTACGTAAGATTCAAGATTATGATACAAACTTCAACATAGTAAAGTTTTATCTCCATTTTTTAAGTATCGATGAGCTTTACTGCTGAAATTATCAAACTTACATGAAATAGCTATCATTTGTTTTTCGATGAAAGCCAATATACCTAGCAGATCTTATAATTAGCAGCTTAACCGTAATTTGTTTAGAACTTTTCAGACTTTTTAGTTAAGTTTACACTTTACCGAAAAGCGAGATCGTATCACGATGTATAGCTAATTAGAAACTCTTTTTAGCCGTTGGTTTGGATTCTGAAAAAATGCCAAAGGAGTTGCTTGGTAAGACAAAAAATTTTCCATATTCGTACGTTGTTACCATTACAATTGGCTTACATCCTACTCATCCTCTGAGTTTTCCGGTAATTCGTGATGGATGTATTGTTGATAAAGTATATAAGTTTTGCTATGGTGTACTTATCAAACCTGACATCGTATTGGCTATTGCTCATTGCCTGAAGATCTTAGTTGAGTAACCTACTTTACCAGTTCTTGTTACGGCAAGAACAACAAATCCAACGAAAGAGGAAGGTACTCAAGTTTTAGCACACTACATGTACATGCCTCTAGGGTATAACTATAGTAGTACTTAGAATGAGAATAGAGATTTCGACGACATTGCTTTGTTAAAGGTGAGGATAGTTGTCAAGAATATTCATACAAATGCCTTACAAACATTGATAGTATTTAACCAATGTGTTTTCGTGATCAGATGGAGCAACCGCTTAATGTAAAGAACAATTCATCAATCAACGTTATAGACTTACCTGTGGGAACTGAAATTATTGACGACGAAATTATCCCTATAGAAATTCTCAGAATAAATGAAAATCAATTGAATTTTAATAAAACAGAACAAAAGGATATAGCTGACAGGAATAAAGATACAGTTCCTAAAACTTTCCATGCAATCGTAGCGCAAAAAGGAGCAGCCCTAGAAGACTACGGCTTTCGCTGTGTAAAAATGACATATTTATTATAATAAATAATAATATAGTTAAAATCATGTTGTTAGTACAGATATAATGCGTTACACGAAAATAATTGTTTTAAACTTTTTTTAGGATAATGGTGGAGCTTTCATTGTTGCAAAGGAAACAGTAGTTGGAGTAGTAAGCGATCTGTGTCACACTTTGCCTGCGATAAACGTGGCTTATGTGACCAAAGTCTCTAATTACTTAGACTTTATCAAGGGAGTTATACAAAATAAACTCACGAACGACACAAAAGAAGTTCACATGAATGGGCATTGGCGTCTTGAGAACCGTAATGGAAAGTATAAGATTCGATATAAATCTCAATACAATAATAGTGGACGCTGGTAGGACTAATTTCTCGATATCACTCTATTCAAAGTAGGAAACTCTTTTCAAAAGAGGAAATTTAGGTTTGCTCTATTGAAAAGAGTGATTTTGGCCTTTCAATCTTTTCAAAAAAGTAAAACTCAAACATTACTCTTTTGAAAGGAAGGTATCTTCAAAACTACTATTTACTTATGAAGAGTAATTTTACAATTTTACTACTTTGTAATGAATAATATAAAGGAATTGCTCTTTTTAACGTCCATTTTTACTCTTTTCGGCTTATAGTGCACCGTCATCGAGGATGACAGGAACGCACACTAAAGTTTTAAGAAAATGTAAGAGATAACGATAAAATAATTTCTAAAAATTGTCACATGTAAGTTTTAAAGTGCCTACTAATAAATTATCAACAACTAATAATAGTAATTGTTTATTTTTTCGTACTTGTCAATAATTACCATCAGAGCATAGAAAAAAAATTTCCTCGTGTGTATTATCAAAATTAATGCTGATCACTATGACTTGAAAAACGCTCTTGGAATATCAAATGATTTTCTCAGCTTAAAATTTTTAGTATTATTATTATTAATTTTATTATTATCATTATTATTATTAAAATACTAATCTAGAAAGTAATATTGTGCTTGCTATGGAGAAAATTGAACTATATTTTTATTAGCTCATGCTCAGTGGAGTAAAAAAATTGTTCTTCTGAAAAACTACCGGTAACAAAAACGTGTTTCACTTTTAACATCGACTAAATTTACCATTTTATCGTTGAGAAACATAAAATAGTATTGTTTGTAAACAAAGTGAAGAGAAGTTGAGACAAAAAATAATTGCAGGTTGTGGAATGGACCTAATTCTAAAAAAGTTGTATTGTACGTTGTTTGGTGCGATGATTTACGATTGTTTAAGTTTGGTGGCCATCCAAGTGACCATTAAAGTGACTGTTGATTGAATTTTAGTGGTTAATCAAGAGTTAGTGTTAAGGTGCTTGTAGGAGATGAAATGACAGCTGCTGTTCGAAGACAGTGAACTTCCAAAGTAATCTGACTACAATCGTGGGTAAAAATGTCTTTAGGAGTTCTTTATTTAATCAAATTGCTGCATCTTATCATACGATGTTATTTAATATCTTGCAATCGCGATAAAAAAAAGGACAAGTTCAAAATATTTAAACCGAATTATGAGCTGTTGGTTTCCAAGATTTTGGGAAACACGAAAACAGCAATAAGGAATGATGAGATTTGTTGGATATTGACTGTAGTGGAATGTATTGCGGTTGGCGTGGCTGAGCTTTAAAAGCTCATTACAGTGATCTGGGTAAGGTTTGTGCATAGATGCTCTTCGTGCACCCGAAATCACACGAAGAAGCAGCAAAAATATGGAGGAGGACTGTGATGTAATAAAACTGTTGGAACTATTTATTTACAGACTATTTTACAGATTGGAAAACGCGGTCTATATGTATATGCAAGGCGTCGAGTCTCGAGCCTCCTTACATATAGCAAGCGAGTACTGTGAGTTGCTTTAGCTGTACGCGCCGAAAGCAGACTGACTTATTAGGCTGCTTCGCAGAGCAGTGCGTGAACAGATATGTATTTGTTAGCATATATGTGTACTGCTACGCAGAGCAGTGGCTCGTGTGAAACTAAAATATTGGAAAATAATAGAAAGAGAAAGAGAACTTAAGAATAAAAATTGTCTGTAACATGGGTGAAAGTCTTTGTTTACAATTGCAGTGTGACTGCTCGCAGAGAAATAAATATGTAAAAGTCAAGGTGAATTTCTAAGAGTAGGTTTAATGTATAAAAACGGACTAAATTCACTTCAATCCTGAACAAGATTGTACTGCGTAACCGTAGTATTTCCAATCTTATCACAAATTAATAATTACGAACTGTGTAATAAAATAGGATTATATCAATTCAGCTACGTAAATTCGACTTGTTATTGGGATATATGATTATTGTCATTTTTAGTAGATTTTTAATCCTCACGATGGCACTATCGTAATTATTTCACATGACTTAAACTACGTCAGCTTGACACATGCAGCAACTCATTATGGTTTAAAATAGAAGTATTACATTATTAAATTTATGATGGAATATTCGATTCCTTCTGCTATATCGGCCACAGTCACTTGACAAACAAAGCTACCACTACAATGTACCTACAGAGGAGACCCTAAGGATGCCCAGGAACAAGAGAAAAATGCATAGAATAAAACTCCTCGTGTTTCATGAGAAAAGATTGAAAAAAGGGCACCCCAAGTATGCGCACTCAGAGACAGCCTGTGCAAATATATTTGCTGGCGAGATCAAACTCTCACACGGCCCATGAATGGAAAAAGGGATAGGGGGAAGAGAAACGTTTGGGAAGGCCTCATCGGTAATTATTCGACGGCCTTTGTGTACATGTAGTTCCCGGATGAAGGTACATGCACGTGCCGTTGTCCATTATGGGGAGGGCGTTCTATCGATATGCGGCTAAGATTAAGTACCATTTTTTTTACGGCCATACTTTTTTTGGCATCTTTATCATTTGTGTATCTTTACTCGCTGAACTTTCAGAATAAATGGTTGTGAATAATGGACGTGGATATGTGCATTGATATATTGGTGTTGTCATGACAGGGTTTTCGAAGTGGTTTTTTTTCAGACATCAAATGTCATCGTTTTCATTAAGTTCACCAGGTAATTTGAAATTCCTTTGGAAATTGTTATATTTAGAGTATAGTTTTTATAGATTTCTAAAAATTTATGGTTAAAACTAGTGGTGTACATCAAAGAATGTATTGATTTAGGCTTTAAAATATTATTTCACAACGTGTTCAATGCATTACATGATAAAAATCGTCATTTTTACAAATATGCTTGGAAGAATTGAAAGTAAATTAGCATCTATGTGTTATGACGATATTTTCTGTTTATAATATGATTCTCATTCTGAAGTCAATATAAGACAATGTTCTGTAAAATATGACACATAATATAATTTCAGTTTTTATCATCGTACACTGCAGTTCCAATAACAGTTTGGGATAATCACATAAAAATATTATAATAGTTGTATAAAATCTAATAATTTTACTTAAGGTCTAGTTAACAAAATTACATTATAAAAATGGCTTCGCTGCAAGAACACTTTCATAAGTATACAACGCATGATATAATTAAGATACACCTGAAGCGGGAAAAAAGCATTAAAAAAAAAATGAAAAATCCCCCTCCCCCTATTAATACTCAGACGAGAAGTGCTTTGTGCAAGAGCTCATACCTGCATGCTGCTCCTCTCCGCAAACTTTTTCTCTGATTCCACATTGCACGAGCGTCTATTCAATACGTATAATCGTATGGAGCAAAAATGCATCATCTTTGAAGCTCACCAGCTGTTTTCTCACGCGTGTCGAGCAAGTAGTCTCGCAAGTAGTTACTCATATAATGCCTCCACGTATGCGAGACGTGCCTACAAGTTGGGATAATTTTTTTTAAACTGCCCAATGTGCACAGTCGTGTAAATCCCTATTGCAATTTGCAACGTAGAGATGATGTATTAATTAAGTATAGGATGAAGTACACGCATTTACGTACACCTCGAGGTTATTTCTTACATAAAAATCTGCTCGATCAATCGATTGACGTGTTTTTGTTTTGCCTGTGGGGGTCAAATTGGCATAAAATGTTTTCGGGATTTTGCTGAAGGCACACCAAACGACGGTACATTTAAGTTATATTTTGAACGGACGACTCACGTGCTTGTGGGAATGCCATAGAGTCCGTTAATCTAACTCACCTGAAACAAAAAAAGAGAGTTTTTAGTGCCTTATGCAACCGTTTGCGAAAGCTTTGTATTGTATACGTTAAAAAAGGGGCACGTATGGTCGCTAAAAAGTAAAAAAAAAAAAAAAAAAACTATCAATGAAACTTCGCATAAGGAATTGTCATTTGAAACAGCAGCACGTAAGTGATACGTGTTCTTTTACGTCGATTTTTACATAACGTTTGATTGGAAGAACGCGTGCACGCGAGCATGTGACCGGAATGTGGCATCGTTGTCGGTCGACACCTCTCGCTCTTTTTTTTTTTTTTTATTTCCATTGCTCGTGAAACAGTGTAGAGTTACTGCATGGGAATAATAATCCAAAAGAGTACACAAGTTCCATTTTCTTCCTGCTACTCGATCCGAGGGATATTTATTTAGTGGTGCAATTATACCGAAGTAATAATGACGAAGGTGATTTCGAAGATACCGCCTGTTTTTTCAATGAAAGGACCTTAAATTTTCTGGATCTCATTGGAACGATCAGTTATCAAACTGTTTGTAACGAGAAGTATTGAGCAAGAGTTCGTCTGCTCGGGTTAATTGCGTGACGCTGCAATCGCCCCTCCGTGCCATGCGTACGAACGTATGACTCAAGACTATACAGGTGTAAACGGGAAGTCATTACACAATGTGTTTTTTGTGCTGGGACTGAACCGAAAACAAGATGAATCGCATTTGTTGACTCTTGGGTGGATCTTGTATGGGTCCTAAATGACGCTAGCGTGTGAGTACACCGGGAAGCGGCTCAATTGTACCCTACATACTTTTACTGTGTAATGTAAGGCAATCGGTTCGAAGAAATAAGTGATGTTCGTAACGTACGAGGATGACACCGTGAGTAAGTTTGAGGAAATAATAATGACATTAACACTAATACCGTCGAGTAAAAAAAAGTGTATGTTAAAATGATACAGTGTAAATCCAAGCATGTTAAAATATACGTTTAAAGTGTGTAGTTGTAATTTTTTTTTTTACAAAATACATCATGGTGGCGTGGATAAGAATTTTAAGAACAACTAAATCCATGACGTACCAACTGGTTAACCAGTTTCATTGAACTGGATTCGTTTCAAAAGGAAAAATCAATGTACGAAAGCTGTGGAGTGAAAAAACTAGGCTTTGTTTTTTTACTCTCTACAGCCTTCCTATGTCAATCATTAATGACAAACAATAGTTGAATTCAATATAATAGTTGAAATAGTTTTTGAAGCATTAATTTGGTTGTTCTTAAAATATTTATTAAGACTATTATAATGTATTTTATAAAAAACAGAAATTTCGATTGTACGCTTTAAACGTGTACTTTAACACACTTAGATTTTACGTTGTAAATCTACGTAAGACTCATGTTATGAGAGTTAACTTTAAAAAAAAGGGGTTCAAAATGTAATGCCAGTTTAAGTTCTGTAAATAAATGGAGGTACATCACTTGTGACTGCTAGAGATATGTTGTGATTAGTAGAAAAAGTCGAGTTTGGTAAGGCGAGACCAGCATTAGCACATGTGTCTCATGACCATCCCTACTGATTAATCTTACCCTTACTGATGTAAGGTGTTGGATGGATCAATTTTTGGCAAACCATAATAATATTTACCCCCCCAAAAAAATTTTCTTTTAAAAATGTTACGTAGATAATAGTTGGAATTTAAAATTTTAGTCGTATGGGATACATCAATATCTACGAATTCGTGAATCTTTGATTGAACTAAATGAGACTAGCACGGGTCTACCGTGCAGTATGGACATTCTGTGTGGATTTGAAACTCTACGAAATGACTTGATGATAATCCTGACTTGGAATTTGTATAACATGATTAATTCGCAAGAAAAATTGCCCAAAGAAGTTTGGAGTTGACAACACTATCAATATAAAGAAAGTCTTTTTTTGCTGGGATAGATATTGTCCTTTGGCCCACCCCTTTTCTTTAAGTAAAAAATTAGCTCATAGAGCAAAATACTGTCCAATATTCCTATACATACAAGGCAGATTACGTCAAAAGTCTACAGTGTCGCTTTTTCGTCAAACAATGAGTGACGCGTCAACTTTCTGCACGACTATTCTCCTTAAACAACAGCAAAAAAGAATTGTTCTACTCTGGCACACGTAATTCACAAAAAGAGCCTTACAAAGACCTACAATCTTAGTAACGATCCCCTGCAAGACTTGCCCAGGTGTCTCAATAGGCGTGACTCGCGGCACTATTTTTTTCTGTCACATCCTGATAAGTGTGTACTCACACAAACACCATATATTTTTACTTTTTCCCAATTTCATGTTTGAATTACTCATTTTAAACGATTTGTCACCAATTTCATTAAGTCATCAAACGAAAAAAAAAGCTGTTGTATTTGGATTGGTTTAGTCCTGTCATGTTATTTGAAAATGTGGTTGTAAGTTGACGATTTCAATGAACTTTTGATACATTAAAGATTTTTGTTGAAAATTGAACTACGTATAATTTCATCAACGTAGTCTTCTAACAATTATGTCACTAAGAAAGACAATAGTCACGTAATTCAAAAGATACTTGAATCAAAGCTGAGAATTGTAAACTGTACTGACTGTTGTGATAAAATACGATGAAATTCTTTAAATAAACATTATCATTCCATAATGCATGGATTATCGTTTCAGTACCACAATTATTCTAATCGTGAAGAGTCGTCTTATGAACAATGTAATTTCAAACACCTTTGACACCCATCACGATAGTTGCATACTAAATTTCCGTAGCCAATTTTCCAATCGTTGAACGCTCGTTAGAGATATATACTCGGTCTATGCACTCAATAATTTCCATAACGCAATGCTTTGTACAACACGCATTTGCGACTAAGCGCGCAAGTATTTATATAGACCAGAAGTTTACAATACCGTTACTGGGGGCCTCTCGACCAAGCAAAGTGCGCGTACGAGTGATGCACGCGTGGTTTACAATTGAAGCGATATATCTTTATAAACGCCCGTTCGCGCATTAGCCACTCTGAAAATAATCCGATTTTACGCAACGCCTCCGTGTACCCTCGATTTTTCGACCTGGATCGAAATTAATACATTTCCAATAAGTGTGTCCCTCGGCAAATTTATCGTGTGTGGGAAAAACAATGTGCAGCCACGCGGCTCGTTACCGTCGTGTTTTTTTGCAAAAGACAACTTTACGAGACACTTTAATTTTTTAATAAGCCAACCGGTGTGAATCTCGGTCTTTACGGATGGGGAAACATTGGTTCTTGCCGTCGTATGGACGCACTTGCGATACCCCGAGGTAATTTTTTCTCTTTTTACGATCTGCCTTTTCTCACCACTCACGGGGTCAAAATAAAAAAAAAGAGAAAATTGAATCACTTTGAGTCTCCAGAGATGCAAATCCTCTCGTGCGTGGGATTTTTTTTTTTTTTCTTCATGACTGATCGTTTCGCTCTCCATGGTGCAATCGATAATTGTAGACCACGCGTGTTTTCACCATCGTTTTGCACAAGGGTAACCATCGCTGATTTTATTCAGTCGTAAAGAAATACCCTCACCGATGCATGCAGGTTACGGTGCACCGTTTCGAAAGGAAAATTCAGAGAGCACGAAGAAACCGAGCAACGGAACGTCCTATAGAGTATTGGACGCGTGGAAAAATTATGATTCATGCCGCTCCTCGTTTTCCTTATCACTGAGCATCGCCGTGCGCCCTCCCGTATTATTTTTTTTCTTCTCGAGCACGTGTAGCTCTGCACGCAAAGAAACTCGGTCACGCGTGTGGTACGGCTCTCGGAGAGTCCTCGATCCCCGCGATCGCACACGATGAGTCCCCGATGATTGACGGTACCCGTTCGCCAAATGGATTGGAAAAACGTGCGGCTCCGTTTTATGCACGCGTACATACATCGATGAAAATCGCTGCTTTGTAAGCACGTGTTTGTCAAGCGTACATGGCTGAAAACGCGGATCTCTTCCCTGAACTTTCACCGTAGATGTTGCTTGTACTTCCTCTGCTTGATTGATCACAATAGTGTGTCGTTTTGTTTGATTGATCGTGTCACCGTTCACTTTTGGTGGTGATGGTGGCCCCAAATTTTGAGTTTTTGTCGATTTTTCTCGATACACACAGTTAAAAGTTGTTGAACGTTGCACTATATTGTGTTACCTTTTTTCAAGTGAGATCTGGTAGCTAGTATGTTATACTATATGATATCAAGTTGTTGTACTCGTGTATCATATTGAGTGTTGACATCGGATCAAGTGAGACTATAACTAAATATATGTTGACGTTTTTTTTTTGCAAGTCAATTTGTATGGACAATAAAATTGAAATGAGAAAAAATAGTTATCTTAGAGTGCACAAATGGCGACGAAAAAGTGATACCTGTTAAATAGAAATCAGAATGAATTAGACCCGCACAAACGATGGCTTGACAAACTAGACTACGTAACATAGCCTGTTACGGTAAAAAAAAATTATTTGCAAAATCTTGTAATGACCAAAACATGTAAATCCACTCTTATGCTAAGAAACATTTTCACTCTGCCAAATTGAAAACAAGTTCTCAATAAGGCAGTAAAAAAGAAATAAAACGAAAAAAAAATCAACTTGGCTATCCAAAGCACGTATGCGTATACAAAGATAACATAACTATACCGATGTATGTATATTATGTAGCGGAAGCTGCCCAACACTCGATCACGCCTGCCATACAAATGGTAATTAGATATAACCCATTCGATACCCCAGTCACATACAAACTTTACTACACGAATATTCATGCACAAAGTTTTTTTTTTGTTTTTCATCGTGAACCACATTCGGAAAAGGCTCTACAAATACATAAAACTGCACTAACTTTTGACCCATGTAACCACACACAAAAATGGCCAGAGTGAAAGGACGATTTCATCCTAGATAAGTGAAAAATCACAATTCTGCGAGGAAAACGCATAATTTCTCGCAACGTGGATGAGAAATCAGCATTGTTTCCTAAAAAAGCTGATTTTTCGTATATACACGCACCACAGGAAAAAAGATCGATCGGATAAAAATGCCTGCGTGCTTACATGTAAACCAAAGACAACTTCGTCAATCCAAGTTCTCTCACTTTCTGTATTCGTCTGATGTTTATGTGTTCAAGAGGAGAAAGTCCTCCGCGAATTTAGAAGGCCTTGCGCCATTGAACTGTCCCGGTTGGGTGTCAATCAAAAGCATCGCGCCGAGAAAACACCCACACTTTCTAACTAAAAATCCAATGTTGGAGCAGTGACGAGCAGAGTTTGTTTGCTTCTTTCTATTGTGCGAATGCATTTCCATTGTAACTGTGCGACTGGCACGCGCACATGTGTGACGAGAAATCGCTATATCGTGCACGTGTGAGGTATACCCCTCGTTAATTATATACATATACGTACCCATACAGCGTCAGGAAATATGTGTCGACGAAACAACCTAAATCTCGTTCTCTCGAGTACGAGTTGTTGCTCCTTTTTCACGTTTCATGCATATGGATCTGTCCTTTTTTTTCTAATTACAGTTGCGAACTCCGTGTGTGTTTACACGATGTGATCTCCTTTTGCCGCGAGACGCTCTCACGAAGGTATCCCGTTTTTTTTCTCAACCACATGACTAAAAATCACGACGCGTGAGTGATAAGTTCTCGTGCATCGATATTTTGTGCACCAGTTGGGGAAAACCGATGCGTGTGCTCTGCACGTAACTATAATTTTAAGCGGTGCTGTGACTGTTTTCAGTCTTATATTTTTCCACGTTATTTTGGCTACGCCGTCGTACACGTTATTGCGTCAAGAGTAAGGGCTTTGTTATACACTACACGTACACGGTGTAAGTATGGGCTATCCATTGTGTTGCTGGTGTTGTTGCTGTACGTGTTGCAACGGAATCCGTAATGAGATGAGGTGAGAATGGGCGTTCTGCCGTAAAGTGATGAGCCTCTGAAAAAATGCTGGTGCAACGTATGCATATTTGTAAAAATAAACAAGTATAAAGATCGTCGATTGTTTCCATTGATTTTTTTCTCCCCCCATTGCATTCGAACTTTTAAGTAATTAATAGCCTGATTATTGTTCATTTAGCGGTTGCTAAGAGTTAGGGTGATTACGTGAGATAAACAAGTACCGAATATACAAACTGTAAGCAGAACAATGAGAAAAGCTTTTTCCCTTGAGTACATTTAAACCTGCGTAAAAATATCAACACAAAAAACTAAGACGATATGTTGAATTTGATAGTCAGAGTAGTTTGTTGAAAGCTTGTTTGTTCAGTCTTTCAAGGGTTTGTAGACATTTGTTTGCTCACAAATCTACATAGGTGCGACCTAACAAAGATGTACGTTCGATGACCCAGTCTATTTTTTTGTGTATAATCCAAGGAGTTGTCAAAATAGATAGAAAATAGAAAATAACACAAATTCCTAAAGTCATCGATAATTACTTAAAACCAAGCAAAGACTTTTAGGTTTTCTCAAGTCATCCAATCACTACTCGGTCGTTCAAAGTAGCCCAATAACTTTTACGTCATTTAGGATCACAAAATAATTCAGATTCTTGATCTTTTGCAAGTCTTTCAAGATCCTCTCAATACAATCTGCCCCACAAATACGTCTTTGTGAGCAAAACACTCGGCTTGAAGTTTTCGTCGATCACCTGCACTTATCAAGTATCTAATATGGTTTAAATGTCAATCTCTCGCATTTCCGAAACCTAATACCACTGCAAAACTTTAATGGCCTATTTTGGGGAGAAAAAGAAGCCCTCAAAACATCCGTTTTCATCTGAATAAAATAGACATGAAGGCTTACAACGAGCAGAGACCATGTTTAATCACTTTCCTCTGCAAAAGGTATGTATGCATATATGCACACCACGTGAGTCAGCTGGTCCAGGAGAAAGAGGTACTTTGACGAGATTACTCGCGAGACTCGCGCACACTGAATTTAAATACATATATAGGGGGTACGTGCAGGGGAGGGTGATGCCCGAAATTCCTTTCGTGGTCAGACTTTAAGCTTTGTCCTCCACCACGTAACATAAAGACTACTTACTTCGCAATAGATCTCGAAAATAAGCGTGGAAATTTTGCAAGCCTTCGGTACCATTCTTGAATAATATCTCTGTAACTCTGTGATATTTGCACGTATACCTATTTGGTTGAAAAAGAAAGAATGGATTCTTCTATCCGATCAGCTTGTATATATAGCCGCTTACCAGCATCCGTAGTATGTATACGTCAAAATCTTCGAAAATATACTAGAAAACGATACGCTGAGGAAACTAAGAGCTTACCTTTGCCGATGAAAATATACGCAGCTTCTACACCATGATATACTCTGTAGAGTTCAGTAGATACGATTTCCTTACCTATAAATTTTAATTGTCTTCGAGTTATTCGTTCTGTGATTGATCGAGACCAGCCTTGGGCGTGTAAATTTAAAAACCAGACTAAATAATCAGTAGTTTAAACTGTTGCATCGAATGAAAATCAAAACTATATATTTTATAGTAGCATATTATTCAATTGTTCCAACAAAATCAATAAATTAAATATTTGTTATTAACTGTGAGGGCGTTGGTGCGCAAAGTATGCAGGGGTGGAGTCCCTAGTGAAATTAAATTTTAATGAACAGTGCTGGAAACCAGTTATCATTCGAGTATTAGTGAAACGAAAGTTTTTGATAGGTGGTCGTTAAAAACTGAAAAAAAAACTCCCATCGTGAATCTCTTTCAGAGTCAAAAGCCACCCGTAACTTTTCTAAGTCCACCAGAGTTTAAACCAACAATTGTTCCAAAACTACTTATTCATCATTTCCCCAGCAGATTATAATTTACCACAATAAAGACAAATATACTTATCAATTCTACCACCTTCTTTCACGTACATTTGTACAAAATAAAAATGAAGTTTTTTCCAAAGACCTCAACACGTAGCTGATACATGTAGGACAATTAGGTATGGTATTACGAGCAACAGCATCAGCGATGGTACAGCATCCTATAATCGCCGTAGGTTTCAGCTTATACGGTATACATATCATTGAGTCTCGAGAGCGGCACTATGTATGCCATTTTTCCCTATGCACATTACACACTCTCTCGAAGAGGTTCCAACATTTTTGCAACACACGTAATCCCATGCTCAGCCTCTCTTAACGTTCCCTGGCTGTTTGTATAGAGTGCACACCAGACGTGTATTTCTCCACGGCCTTTCTTTCTCTTCTCTCTTGTGTCACACATACATATAAATGTATATGTTGCGGAGAAACACTTGACTCTGAATATACTGCACCTGATGCTCGCGTGCGCGCTGTTTCTTCATCTTAATTTCACGTGTACAAAACCCACAGTATATACGAGCTCGTAATCCCTTTTCTATACACAATGCGATACATATACGTGAGCGGGTGTAGCGTAAGTATGGTAGCTCAGCTTTTTCTTTCCTGCATGGCAAGTCGTTACGAATTTTTTTTTCCCGAGCTATTGTTGCTCGCGTTGTTATTTGCTCGATGTTGGGAGGTGTATCTGTTGCGTATCTGCACGCGTTTCAATCTTATGTTAGTTTAGTGGTTGGGTTCAGCTGTGTTCATCGTTTTGCTTAAGATCCTGTTAATGCAATTTTTTTCGAGCTTACTGAGCTTGAAATAGAGAATAAAGTTTTATTATTTTATACGATAGTTCTCGTGTTTATTTAATTTTAAATTAATTTTTTTGTTTAATGAGCAAAACCCCAGAAACCTTGAAGTTGTCTCTTTCCTCCAAAGTATTTAATTTAATCGCTATTTATTGATTCTATGAACGATAATATTAGTGTTGTTTTGAATAAGTCGTGTTTGATAGCTTCTACTATTTTATAATCAAATATCGAAGACGGAAAAAGGTATTATGAATACTAAATTTCATATCTCTCTTAAAAAATTAATTTCATTGATACGCTATCACTGGGTGCCAATGCTTCCGAACACCGGTGCTAAGCTCAATTAAAAACAATTAATGAATTTTATTGCATTTTTTATTGGAAATACATGGTGTAAATTTAATGCAGGGACTTAAAATTTTTTATAAAAACAGTAAATTTTTATTGCCATTTTTCAAGCATTTGTTAAACTACAGTAAAAACAATCTCATTCTAACTAACAAAAATAACTCATGATGTAGGGTTGTCTGTGTTAAATTACATACAATAGCTAACAATAAATGTAAGGGTATAAAAAAGTGGTAAAAAAATTTTTGTCACATCAATATTTTTGCTATTTCATTTAGAATTGTTCTCAAAAATTAGTAAAAAAGAAAATTAATAATGTAAATATAAAAANAGATTAAATTGTCATAGAAAAAATTATACTCAAAACAATAAAAAAATTTAACTTTGGAAAAGAAACCTATTTTTATAAAAAAAGAACTTTTCTAAAATCAAATATTCATTAAAATGCTTGATTTTGAAACTCCTAAAATTTGAATATTTTTAAAATAATCATACATGGAGAATGGTGACACTTGCAGTAGCAGCAAAATTGATGGTAATCCTTTTTTTCTGTACACCATATCTTCCTTCCAAAAAAAATTCATAACTTACATTATAGTTATAAAAAACAGTAATTCTATTTAGCTCTGGAATTTGACTAGGGGTAATTCAAAATATGAATATTCCATGGAAAAATAAAAACCATGGTAGTGTACCGTAATAAAATTGTATACACACTGATAAGGTTTTTTTTTCATTTTTTATCTACTTGTACCTTTTTTCACTTTGGTGTTTTTACGGACACTCTATGCTGTTTCTGAGTAGAAGGTGTTGATCCTAACCACGACTAGTCTTGCATCGAATCAAAATATACACGGAGCCTTCCTTTTTCCTCCACATTTTCTTTATTGGTGCAAAACCAGTCGTGAAGCTTGAAAACAAATTCCAGACAAAAATGTTTAATTCTCGAGCTCTCACCTAATCGGTATTTGAACCGGCATCCTACGTGAACAGCCATACTTGCTACTGAGCTAAATAATACTTTTTAGCCAAAGGAGCTAATAAAGTTTGATCAAAACATAAGTTTAAAAACTTGTCATTCATCTGATTTTTTATTTAATGCCAGTTTGTATTAAAAACTGACATCGCACAAATGTGCAATTATAGAAATATATTTTACATTTTTTTGCCTGCACCCTGTACTTTTCATCAAAATTTAAACTCGAAACCTTTCAAAATCTTTGCCCAGCGAAAATCTTCACCAAAACATGATTAGATCTAATGTATTTTGTTATGCATTAAATGTTTTTCAAAACACAATAAATTTCTTACATTAACTACTGTACCGCGCAACGCATCATATAACTGCACATAGTGTTCACACACATACAACATATGCACGTTCTCACGTACGAGGACGTTCACTCGTTTTTTACGTCAAATTTAATTGTGCCCCGAGGGATGTATATCGAAGGCACGTAAACAAAATGCGTTTCTGGGAAAAAGAGAAAGGTGGCCCTTATGGCCCCTCTCTTGCACACGTATATAGATGTATACATGGGAAGACGCCAGAAGTGAAGAGTAATGAAGGTTCATTAATGCTCTCTCACACGAGAGAGACGGTATCAAGCATATACACACAACACACTTCAAACATCGGAGGCACCGACGATTCAGGAATCGAAACCACACTCTGGCCCAGAGCGACGTTCTGGCCCACTTTACATTGACTGGAAGTAAGTATACAACTCCTCAGTGATCGGCTTTTCGTACATGTACGAAACTGAATATTTTCGATTGATACACCCGTTTCTCTTGATACACGGTCATCTTAAGTTGTTTGTTGTCTTTAGTTGTGCATTTGAATTTCACCATTTAGTGTACGATCAACCGATCAATTTTTGCTGGATTCTGTTTTGGGGTTGTAAAATGTGTTTTTTTTTTTTTTTGTTTTTTTTTTTGACTTTCGGTAATTTTTTTTTGGTAAAATTTAGCGTAGTTTTGAAAAAACGATTAATAACCTATTTTGTGTATCAAACAAAACAAAAACAAAAAATAGTTTTTTCCAGGGGAAAATCGAAAAAGTACCGCCATCCTATTCTTCGACGAACTGTATTTAACACTGCTACTTTCTAAATTCCAGTTCTATTTTTATTCGAGTCATATACACACAGCATGTTTTTGTATTTATTTGGAATAAAAATTCAAAAATCCATTTGTAAGATAAACCACGAGCTGTACACGCCCAGGGTATACCCATCCTGATCGTGTAATGATTGCCCGTAGGCCTGGCGGCACGGCACAAAGTAGCGAGTCACTCACCATCACTGCAATCGATAAAGTCAGCGACTGAGAGTAAAACAAAAAAAGCCACGCAGAGTAAAGAAGCCTCGAGAGCCGTAACCTTGCAACGGTTGATTTCCGGTTGGTCGAGCGTCCTTCTTCAAAGTTTTCATTTTACACAGTTCTCCAATAGCGAATGCACACGTGCGCCACCTGTGGCTCAAAGAAAAATGTTTATCTGTACCTATGGACCAAGTGCACTGTTCACATGTTAATAAGGATAAAGAGGGAGGCGGAATGCTAACGATTTTGTTTTCCCGGCCTTCTTCTATTTTTATGTACGTTATTTCTTGTTTCACCATTCGAAGCCGGTTTAATGGGCTGGCTTGCTGATTGCGAATGAGATTTTACGATGATACTTTCAGACGCGAAATTCTTGAGAACGTAGTAAACAGTGCACGTATACATACCCACAACCTATAGTTGGCAGTGCAAACAGTTTTCGTGATTAACGCGGTAGTTATAAAAGCGCGAAAAAACAACGAAGATTTTGTCTTTACTAGCTCGTTTGCTCTTTTGCTTTTCGTGAAAGTGTTCACCTTATTTTTCCCAAGAACGCGTGTTTTTCTTAGAGCTGCGAGCCTTGGAGTTTGCAAGACTTGTGAAAATGGTTCTTATGAAGAGCTGAACGATCATTGAATGAGTGGAAATGGTCTTTGGAGTCATCAAGGAGTCTCAAGGTCTAGCCTTATTGAAATAAATGCCATGAAACCTTAATACTTTTTGACGGGATTCGAGCTGCACGACTATAATCTTCATTCTTGATGCAGCTCGATGAAGTGCTAATAGACGACTGCCCAGAAATTTTTGAGACACTCCAGCGTATTATAACTGCACTTATTCAATTCTGTTGCAGGTATCCTCGATTTGATGTTGACACCACCTAGTGAATTCTACTGAACTAAAGTGAAAAGCTGGCGTATTTTTGCAAAACTTTGAGCTTATTTATTGCTATTGTTATTAAGTTTTTCAAGATAAAAACTATACTTAAACCATCTAGGAAATGTCAAGAATCAGTGTGCAAAATTTTAGCAAAATCGGTTCAGTAGTTTTCGCGGTTAGCGATTACAACGGTTTTAGCGACTTTGTTTTATATATTAGTAAGAGTAAGATAAATGGTCTCACGATGATAAGATTTTTAGTAAGAAGTAAGGCATTTACTAGCTGTTGGACTAAACAGTTGTGACACTGGTAAAATTTTTTAGTGCAGATCAAATCAAGAAAAACAAGTAAAAACGTCATTAATAACATCAAAATTGTAATAAAAAACTGTTGCCTGTATTTCCTTCAAACACAATAATGGAAAATTATGTGCGGATACCATAAAAAATGGAAACACTAGTATAAAACTATATAATTAAATACCTTTTTTTGAAAACAAGTAATGCTAGTAGTAATAAGTAATTATTTTTTTTTTAAATTACCTACTTGAGGAGATGAGATCAAATCATTATGATGTTTGTTTAGAATATACTGTTAGTAAAAAGTTCTATGTGATCGATTTTTATTGTAAACCATAAACAGTAATTGAATGAAGTTTTTTACGTGGTGTTTAGCAACGCATTCTTTGTTGCAGGTTTGTCTCTTTGGTTATGAATCTAACGTTTTAAACGAGATAAACCACTTGAAATTAGTTGAAAATTATATTACAACTTCTAGCTTTCTCATTATTTTAAACACTGTATCAAATTACTGGTTAAAATTACAATTTTTTAAAACCAATTTTTAAGTATTCGATGATTAAACTTTTTGCTTTGTTTATTATTTATAAGACTTTTCGATAAAATTAACATCACAACTGACACTCTAACATTTTTGAATCATCACTAACCATACTACCGCTCCACATGTTCATTGATCCATTCAAAAAAGAACGAAATTTCACTGTAAACTCCAGGCAACATCGGATCACCGCAGTCCTGAGCTCCGTAAGAAACTACACCAGCAACCCGCCCGTCAATGGTCAATGGACCTCCAGAATCACCTCCACAGGTGTCCTTTCGACCAACCCCGTATAATCCAGCGCAAATCTGGCCTTCACCTATACCACCTTGTTCCTGCTTGTATGCATCATCGCATATATCTTTACTGATGACTGGCAGACCTACAGACATCAGCTGTACCGGTAGTTCTTCCTCCGTGTAGCCCCAACCACTTATCACAGCAACGGTCCCCGATAATATGGTCTCGTTGGATTTGTACAGGTCTGCCGGCTGACGAGAATCGTCGAAGACAAACGGTTCGTGCACCTTGACCACTGCGACGTCGTAGTAACCATTGCCCAAGCTGTTTTGCCAAAATTGTTCGTGGGAAATGATCTTCTCGACCCTGTGGATACTACCACCATACGTGTTAAAGGACGACCCAGCGCGGATTTGCACGTACTTAAGATCAAAGATGTTGCAGTGTGCGGCTGTAAGAGCCCAGTACTCCGAGAGAATTATCCCGCCGCACCTGTGTCGTCCACCGTACTGTAAGGATACCTGGTACGGTCGCGTTTCAATTACGGTGGGCTCTCCACCAATGATGCGTCCTCGTGGTAAAGCGTTTTCCGTGGCATTGGAAGCCAGTGGATGAGCTACAATGATGGGTTGTTTACTGTTGATGATTTGAGTGACAGAGGCCCGAAAAAAGTAATAACTGAGTAAATAATGAGTAATGATAGGAAAAAATTACCTTTCGAAACGACTAGCAGACATGAAACTGCGAGAAGCAGATACATTTTATTCGAGACTTTGTTGTGCGACTGATTGGGGAATCGATTGAAACGTATCTTATATGTCTTTTATTATCTTGTCCTCGAGTGAGATAGTATCTAAATGACTTTGAAGTAATGGTAATACAAATATAAAATAATAGTATCTGTATCGATAAAGTCTTTGGTATTTGAACTTAATACGTTCATGGAAATTTTTTAAATTAATAGTTGTTAAATATGTAATAAACAAACCAAAACCTATTTATTGTAATACTTTTCGGTGTATAAGAGACGAAATGCCGATAAACACTTTACAATGAGATACCATTGAAAAACTGATCACCATTCAAAAGTGTGTACAAATGATGTACATACAAAGCAATCAACATTATATGAATGGTTGTGGCAGGATGATTTGATGGGACCAATAACATCGGTATATACCTAATTACTATAACCCAGTTTCAAAAAACTACTTGCTTTCTTTCAAAACGGTCGCAAGCAAATGCATACGCTCGAGTTGATCATTGGACAAGATAAGAAGATAATAATGACTGTGATTGAGGAAAGATACATTTAATTTTGATTGACTTATGGTTTATTTGAAATCATTAGGTAATATTTTTTTCTATGAAAACAATTAGACTGATACTGTGTACGGATAGATTAAGAATATATAAACTCAACGAATTCCATCCATAATTAAGTGTTTACATTGATAAAATTTTAATATTCATTATACTGTACTAGAATACAATTTAAAAAATCATCAAAGTATCATTATAAATTAGTTAAATACCTTTTATATTTTGGTGTTCTCATTCATGCAAAGCATATCGTACTATATATATATCAATGAATAGGTAATCCTGCTTATGCATGGAATCAACAGAGATAAAGGTCACTTTAAAATGTAATGGCGAAAGCTTATAATTTTTGTTTACTGGATTGTCTTGCATAAATGCTTACTTCATCGCAAAATCTCTTCTATTAATAATTGATATAGATTAAGTATCTGATTTACTTTAAATTAAAAAGCATAAACGTTAGTCGAGCAGTCGATTCTAATGAACAGTTTTAATCAGTCCAATAAGGTATATCAATAGTGGCACAAGATTTTGTTATAATTCTATTGACTACTTCAACAAATACAAGTCAATATTAATCAAGCAATAGCGTTAAAACAGCTCAGATTACAAACATGGTCTTATCAATTCGATTTCTTGTCTTTAGACTTGGTTTTAGAATGTAACACGTTCTTCAATCCACTTGTGGAAGAAAGCGATTTCACTATACACACCAGGATAATCTGGATGCGCACAATCTTCACCGTAGGTCACGATTCCAGCAAGCCTGTCGTCGACCACCAGTGGACTGCCAGAGTCACCATGACAAGCGTCCTTTCGAGCGAGACCCTGGTATCCAGCACATATTTGATCTTCGCCAATTCCACCTTGTAGTTTTTTATAAGCATTTTCACAGACTTCCTTCTGCACGATTGGCAGCACCACTGCTTGCAGTTGTACTGGTAGACGTCCGTCTTCTAACTCGCCCCATCCAGACAGAACAGCTAAAGCTCCTGGTTGAAGTTTTTCTCCAGCATCGAAGAGTTTTATTGGCAAACGAGTATCATCAAAATGGAAAGACTCTTTAACACGAATCACAGCTATGTCATAGAAAGCATTGTCGTGCTCGTTCATCCAGAAATCTTCATGGCGATAGACTTCCTTCACCGTATGAACACTACCACCGAACAAGCGAAATGACGATCCTGCTCGAATCTTTAGGAAAGAGACTGGGTCGCTTACGCAATGGCTAGCTGTTACGATAAATTCTGCAGAGATAATAGCTCCACCACATATGTATTCGCCTCTGCTGTGTAAAGATACTTGGTAAGGATGTAACTCAATCACAGTTTTGTGACCACCGTAAATACGACCTTCTAATCCTTGACCTGTCTTGGAAAACAACTGCTCCACGGACAAGCATCCTAAAGTTCAAAGAATTGTTATGATAGATCTAAATGTTACGGTGAATATAAATGTTTTGTTGTACTTTAATATTTATAGAACTTGAAAACGATAAGTATCAGTCATCAAAAAAAGTATGTTGGTATCGTCAATCTTACCTCTAAAAGTTGTAACTACTGAGAAGATGCTAAGTAAGAGAAACATATTAATTAACGCACGTCAGAATAGCTTGTGATTGCCTGACTGCTAAATTTTATTCTCATATCGTATTATCACGAAGATTTGGTTGCGTTAGCTTATTTCGTAAGATAAGACGTTTATAATGTCAGTTTGATTAATCTTTTACGTAAAGTACACAAACTTGTTGTTGATTTTTAATGTAAATATATATCATGTATAAATCTTGTGATATATTTTTACATAAGAGAATAAATTTTATTCCATGTGTGTGTATTGTATGTCTGCCTGTTTAATGCCAAATTTGGTATTATTGTAGGAAAGTGTTTTTTGCAATTAACTTTATGAGAAGGTATCGATGAGAAAGATTAAAGAGTAAGTAATTGCATGATAAAAGAATTGTAGGTCACTAGTACGATATAAAGCAGAAATCGTCTGGGTGTCACGGAAAAATCAATATTAGTTCGTGATAAAACGATTAACCAAAGGTTTTTTCTGAATTATTCCTTATGTTTTCAAGGATTCAACTGCATAAATCGTAATTGCGTGATAAAAATTGTAGGTCACTAATGCGATGTACAGAATAACTCGTCTCTATGTCACGAGTCGGTCAATAGTATTTCATGATAAAACGGTTAACCAAAGGTTTTTACTAATTATTCCTTAGGTTTTCAACGATTTAACAGTGTAAATACATCACATCAATGATCACTATTAAGGAAAGGCATTTAACACATTACTCACTGTACGAGTTGATAAAAGTAAAAAATCATAGGATCAACATTAGCTTTCACGAAGAAGCTCTCACCACAATGATTGTTTCTGGTATAATATGATTGATCAGAATATAGACCTCTAAAAGTTGACAAAACATGGAAATCTGTAGATCATACGCCTGGCTATTTTAAATGTACAAAAATACAGTACAAATAATCAACCAGCTTCATTCTCTATTTATGTTGCTAGAGATGTGAATGAAAAACACATAATCTAGTTTGGACTTTTTTTTCGTCTAAGACATTTTAAGTAGCTGGGTCGTAATAAAAAAACAGTAAAAAAAATGGTACGTCAGTACAAAAACTACATATTTTTATTTATGTACTGGGTGGTGTTTATTTTCATAGGAAGACAGCTCGAACAAGTATGTATTAAGCAGCAGTCAGAATGTAACTGGAATACAAATTTTGAATCACTAAACGAAATCTCTCTCTATATAAATGTAAGGATGCTTATTAGGGTCATATTTTGATAGGAGTGTTTGGACCACTTTATATTATATAATACTTAATTGAGGGTCAACGGCCAGCCCAATGTGGATGAACAGTAGTCTGTGAAAACAACTAAATTCTACTTTTGCTCAGCATTATGTTTGTTAACTCACTGTGTAACAAATACTTAATAATAAATAACAAAATTATTATATAATAATGGTCACTTGTATTTGGAAAACAAGAATGATTTCTCATGATTGTTTGATAATGATCGAATCTGAGTAAGAAGTATGATTGTGTACAAAAAGATGAATTCTTTATTATTATTATTTTTTTTGTATAAGTATTAGAATCAAGAGCATTTTAGCTAATAAGAATTTTTAAAAGGTTAACCTTATTGAATAAAGATCATTGTTTTATTATAACTGTAATAGATCCAGGCTCATTATCGAGCACTGAGATAGGATTAAAATACACCTTTTACAATTTAAGTAGTTACTTTCTGTAACTATTATTGACATACAAAGTGTTTATACTTCGTATTTACAAAAATGTAAGCTTCAAAAAATTCCTAAGAAATTTTTTCTTCAAAAAACTTAATTGAACTCAGTTTTACTCAATAAAGAAGTGGTGCAGCAAGATTTTACTAACTGATGCTTTCAATTGCTGAAGTAATCTTAAATACACGCACATTGATTACAAAATCATCAACTATTAAGAGGGCTATCGTAGTAAAATACGCGCGAAAACACGCGTTAAAAATTTGATGTATCAAGATCCAATCTGATTGTACACCCCTCTCTTCCCGTAACGTTAAATTTTTATGAGTGAATGTACTCGCTCATGCGCAGTTCAAGTCTAGTCATCTGTTTGCTTCGTTTTGATCAAATTTTTGGCAAAATGTGCTAACACTACATTATCTCATAAACTATGAAGCTAGGCCTTCTGAAATTTTGAGCAATGCTTCTTAATATAGTCATCTTCAGCATATGAGTTTTTTACGAAAATCTATAGAAAATCAAACGAGTTCTGTTAGAATGCGTACCTTTGGCAGCGAGCTCGCTACAACCTCTCCATAAAAGCCCGTGTATAACAGAAAAACTTTAAGATTTTTTTCCTCAAAAACTACAAAGCTAGTTCCTCTAAAATTTTAATATGATATGTGTAGTGATAAAATAAGTGTCTCGTAATTTTTTTTTTTCAATTCTATAGAAAATAAAATATCACGATAACACCCTTAAGGAGTTACTTTAGGACTAAATATTTTCTGTGCATCTTAATGCAGCTGTCTATCAAATCATTATCACGTGACTATGATAAAAGAACTTTTGAATTTATAGAGGTTTATTGACTTACAATTACATCACGCAAAACTTTGTCTTAAGACGTCATTACACTACATTTGAACAAGTTTTGTTAATAATGTAAAGCAGAGTATAGCAGAAAATTACGGAACTTATTACTAAACGATATTTGATTATAAATGATCAGAATTCTTCAAGGAATGTCAGGAAATCTATTGAAAGTTATTTAAACATATGAGTTACTTAAGAGTTTGTATTACTACCAATAAATAATATATCATCATATAATAAATTGTGACGTTAAAAAATTAGGTAAGTTCTGATATTTACAGAACTGAAAGAACCGAACGAACCCTAGACAATTTAGAAGTAAGTTCTCACATCATATCAGGTGACATCAGTTTTTTATATGAATTGAAATTTCAACTGATAACAAATTTACCATACCCTATAAAAAAACTATTTCGTATGCATACTCAGTACACTATTTGACATATAAAAAAAAAAATTGATAAAATGATTTAGAAAATAAGATAGCTCTCTATTAGGTAAACGTAGTGGTATGAACATTTAACTTAACAGAAAGGATAATATATACCAATTCTTTATTATCATTAACAATCATTAAAGACTTGTAATAACGTCCATCTTAAATAAAGAAAGTTCCACGAGTACATACAGTTAGGTCCAACCGCCAATTAATCTGGATGAACGTGTCTCTCCACATTTAATAACGTTCAGTGGAGCTAAGCTACAGCCCACGCACCTGAATTGAATTAAATGTATAACTGGGTAAAGCAAACAGTCAGGTGGTAACTGTTCTCAGGTTATTACACGCGGCGTACTTAAAAATTCCATTTAGATAAGTTTAATTGGATTTTGAAACACATGAGCTAAGGCCCCGGTCGCAAATTAGAAAATTTCTCCTCAGATGTGTGTACAACGCACTCGCGCAAAGTTATTAATAGATGTTTTTTTTTTCTTGAAAAATAAATATTTCTCAAAAGGTAATAAACAACACGATACAATCAACCTCACACTTTAAGAAACTGATTCGAAAACGTCTTTTTGTTTTATTTTCACGTTTTCACGGCGATTTCGTCATCTCGATCGAGGAAAAGTATTACGTTGCAGGTATTCAATTTAATTCACTTGCAATGTCTCTTCTACAACGCTCCGTACATCAGCAGAAAAGAAGCGAGTCAACCTCTGATGCGGAAAAAAAAGTTTCCAAGACAGAGAGAGAAAGAAAGCCGTGAGGAGACGGGAAAGACTCGTCACAAAAGGAACTTGTTGACGGAGAGCTCACTGCGGACTTTTGGTCTGGAGAGTTGGATACGTATAATCTCGGCAAGGAGACGAGAGAAAAAAGAGTCACTGCCCTAGGGTCTGGCGCGTTTTCCATGCTTATGGGGGAAGGGCAGGGATCGACAGCATCAGCCACCGCTGTCAAGGGAAAACGAACGCCCTTATGCGCAAAACTCGCGGAGACTTAATAAGAGCTGACGAGGTATTTTTTCCACACAGATCGGTTTTTTTGGATGAAGTCCAAGTTAATGTCTTAACGCGGCCACAGGTTCAATTGGAGCGTGAATTTGTCCTCTGGTGCGTGGGTGTGTACTAGTTGATGATATGTTTCGTAGCATATTATAACGGGATATTTTATGTGATAGTATATTGTACCAAATCTAGAAAGTAAAAATTCAAAACAAAACTATTAAGGTAGGGTATAAGATAATTATGACAATATCACACAAATTATTCACTGGTCTGTACTTAAAGAATCGTCATTAAAGTATCACAGGAAATATCAAGGGTCACATCAAAAACTGAAAATTTCGAACGTCTTTAATCAGTAAAAGTACGGAAAAGATCTTTGAAAAGTCCAACTTTATTGTATTCCCAACATTCCAGCTTATTCCTAGAGTAAGAGTCCACTAAATACGTTCTTGTTATACATAATACAAAATGTAAGGTTCCTAGTTGACAAAAGACAAAAGTGGAGTGACTAGTCGTTTGTTTGTTTTATTTCAAATATTTGTTTTGTAAATTAACATTTCTCTTAAACACATAAGCGAAACAAATTTTATAAAATGGTATTCGTCGAGGTATTTGTTGATTTCAAGATCTATTTCATGTTAAAAACGTGGAATAAAAAATACCTCTAGATGGACAACTTGGTTGTACATACTTGGAACAATAGAGATCTATACACATTGTTATTGTAGTGTTTATTTGAATCGCTCGCAAAGTTACTACCCTAAGTCTAATATAAAAGTCTCCAACCCGATCACCAGCTTACAACGTATCTTCCACGTGCACCCCTCCATCCTTACTCTTTTTTCAAAATGAGGTGCAATTAATAAATGTGCAATTCGCAGTGGACAAAAAGACCGGCAAAACGGCATCAATCTCCGAACAAATCTCCGTCCAACGACAAACCAGTCCTAGATCTCGACAACAAATCATACACAAGACAAAAAAATCCACCTCATCCCAGCAGAGCGATTCATTCAAGCCTCGTCATCGTCGTGGGGACACATTACAGGTATTAGGTGCAGGTATCATCATCAGCATCGTCAAAAGCAAAGTGCCTGTCCAGAAGACCAAAAGATACAAAGGGAGAGAAAGGAAGGCAGAAGTGTAGCGTTCGCGTGCGTGCGAGACGTCGACGACAGGTCCGCGTATACATATGCATGTACATAGTGAAGACCCTCCCATACCTGTACGTGTAACTATGTGTATATACACAATACGGTATGAGGCAAGAGAGAGAGAGAGAGAGAGATAGGGCAAGCTTGGCCGCCGCGAGCGAGCGGTCAATGGCTGGTGGCTCGCCAGGTTCAAGGAAAAACCAGGCTGCACCCTACCCAGCCTTCCTTCCTGCCTTCCACTACTTGGCAGCCCCGACGCTTCTTCTCTTTCGCTCGGCTGTGCTCGACTTTTTACCATTCGCTAATAACACATCGATTTTCCATCCCTACCTTCGTCATTACGGTAATTTTACCATTTTCTCTATTTTTTTTTTTTTTTCAATTATCCTCATCAATTGCTCGGCTCTGCATTCCTTTGAGCTCTGTAGCGTGAATTTCCCTTTATTTTTTTTCTACACGTGATCCTGTCACTCTTGATTTTTCAAACATCGGGCACAAAAGCGAGAACACGCGCGAGCGTCACGGCAGGCCAAGTTTATGTATAGCCGTGGTTCGAAGGGATACGCGGCGCGTGTACGTGTGCGCGTTCGGCTTCCGGCGCGCGAGTTTGAGCAACATCCGGAAAAATTATAATAACGTGGTGGAATAGCGTTTTTTTTTATACGCTATACGCCAGCTCTTTGTCTAGTAGAAAGGGGGAACAATGGGGGTGTATGGTAATGCGAGTCGCGAAGTGGATCGAGTAATCGGGAAAAGATAGATTGTTTGTAATGGTAGTGATGGAGCTGTGTGTAATGTGGTTTTTTTTTTTTTTTTTTTTAGGAAATAAGAATATTTTGGTCTGGAGGATGAGAAAATCTTTCGAGGTACTAGCTGGAATGGTCCTTTACTGTAGGTTTTAAAAATTATACATGAGTTAATACTTTTTGCTTGTGGTTTTATATTATTTTGAAGGAGAGTTTTATTCCTTTGCGTGGACAAAAGCCAGGAAACAATAGTGCTTTGCTTGAAAAGTTTGGAAGACGTTCTTATAACGCTCCATTGTGGAATATAAAACTCAAAACTCAATTTTATCCACCTTCAATGTGAAAGAAGTGTGGTAATTGTGACACATATATTACAGAAGACCTTAACCTAATTTCGCATTGAATTGGAGGAATCCATGTGTTATTGCGTTTTTCAAACGAAATCAAGTCGAACATACTAAATTATTATTAGTCTCGTCTGTAAACAATAAAATATTCTAAAATATGTAGGACTGCAGAATTAGGTTATCACCATCCTATCAAATACAATGTAGAAAAAAATAATCATAAATAAGTTATAAAAAACACGATAAAAGTAAAATATCTACCACACATTTAGATATGTGTTTTCATTCAAAATTTATACTCTCATAAAGATTTTTTTTATCGCATAGATGATTTTAAATGTATACTTATAAAAATAGGTACGAAAGATTGATCTTTATTATGTATTTATTGCGTTTTAATATTAATTTAAGAGCTTAACATAAAGTACTACCTTTCACAAAAAATTTTAAATTCATTGAAATACAATTTTTATGGATAACTTTTATTTTCAACCACAAATTGAAGTATACAAAAACCCCTGCTTTATTAGCCTATTATATAATTTGAAATATCTGAAGTAAGTTTTCTCAGAGAAGTTTACCCAATGCAACTGTGTTGTGAGAAAACGTATTTGTTTTCTAGAATAATAATGAAGGAGACTCTGAGCGCATACTCAAATATTTTGACTACAGCTCCAAAGAATCGCAGAACGATAAATGGCCAATCCTAATCTCTGTTCGTGCATTCAAGACGCTACGTCATGACTCGTAATGGAGCTCATACGAAAGTATCTGCCTGATAAGTTTGCTTTCCTCCCCCTCTAATAAAATTGCAAGTACTGTGAAAGTTAAACTTTTGACTGTCCAATAATTCATCAATGGCTTTGACATTTTTTTTTTTTTTTTTTTTTTTTTTTTTTTTTTTTTTTTTTT
>NW_019379748.1:131361-156596 GCF_000648655.2 Copidosoma floridanum | reverse complement strand
CAGTGTGAGTATCTCCGGTGGAACACCTTGCCAGTTAAGCTGACACTCTCTGCACCGATGGTGCATCGGGTCCACTCACCACTGTGTAGCCTTTCCCCGGAGAAGACTCCATTATTCCAGGACGTCCACTCCTCGCCGGTTAAGCCGGCGCTCTCTGCCGAAGCATCGGATCCAGGCTAATTAGCATCCCCGGAGAAGCCCCGTTGTTTCAGGGGCCACTCCTTGCCGGTAAGGCCAGCGATCCCTGCCCGACGCCTGGCATCGGGTCCGCTAATCCCTATCTATAGCCCTAACACTGTTTCGCATTTACCCAGGCCCGAAGACCTGTGGGGCAAGGAAAACACCCTGGAATTACTCTGAAGGAAAATTCCACGGAAAAACCCGCCCCGAAACAGCCGGGGTTTCATAGGAACTTTTCCCGATGAAAACAGTTTTTGAAAAAAATCTGCATTCACCCGGAATCGAACCCACGACCCCTAGAACTGCGTTGTATCAGTAACAAGCACACTTACCACTGAGCCAACGCCGCTCTTTGGCTTTGGCATTATTTTGACGTTGTGATAAAAAAAAAAAATTTCATACTTCTCACCCAACAAATCATCCTCACAATAGTAAATACAATGTAATTTTACTAAACTTGTAACAAATTTTTTTTTAGAATTACAAATCTCGTAAACTAAGACTTTTTCTGCTTTAAAAAGTCATAACTTTCTTGTGGGCCGATTGCACGGCATTACGAGTCTCCGTAAAAGCGTATATTATGTTGTGCCGTCTTCCTCGTAAAAGTGATGTTTTATTATTCTATTTACCGTTGTATAATATTAAAGTATTCGGTAGAAAATATGGCTGTTTTTTAACGTCAAAATAATGATGATCACAGGTTAAAGCTGTAGTTGCAACTATCACAATGATCGAAAATAGAAACATTTTTTAATATTTATTTGGTAAAAAATTTTACGTCATCATTGAAACGAAAAGCATACAAATTATTCAGATAATGATCATGTAATTTTTCGTAGTTATCGTTCCATAAAATAGCACAAAGCTTTTGGCGTCGTTAAATCAATCAAATTCATTTTACAAACGATGACTTCAAAACAAATGTCAATGTCTCAGGACAGCATTTTTTTAGAATTGCGTGATACCCACGCAGCGTTTAAACAAAAAGTAAAACAAGTCTGAACCCTACTGCCCTAATGAGTGCGCTCTAAAAATAAAAAAGCATTGACCTCGCGATTGTTTCAACTCGCTGCTCATAGATTAAGGAGTTGGTATCCAATTCACATTAGTAATTAAAAAGTCTTTCTACGAATTTCACGTGCAATACTTGTCAAACAAATAAAAAAATACAATAACATAAATATGACGCTTATTGGGTTCAAATCCTTACAATTTTAATTTTCACAAACAAGGTTATATAAAGTTGTTTTACCCGACTGTAAATTTTTTGGACACAATGACTAACAAACTGTTAAAAATAGTTAAAAAATGGTGGAAAAGTGTTAGAAACAGTTTGATGATTGTTTAACGCATCCTTACATATTGCATTCAAAAACAAAATTACAACGAACTCAAGAAACATGATGTTTATCGTAATGCATACCGAAAATATTAATGTTAGGTAAAAAATACCTTAAAATCTCTTTGATGCAAAAAAAAAGTAACAGCACGCCCTGCACACCTCATACCTCCTGGTCTTCGCTAAAAGAGCCATGCCCTAAATCTACCTCGACAAATAAGCAAGCCGGAGTAGACCTACTATAACTACCCTTGAGTATCGCAAACGTTTTGACCACACGTCAAAGAAGTCCACGGGAAATCAAGATGACGCAAAAACCAAAAAAACACGAAACCAGGCATCGAGTGCAGTGACACCGGTTTCGAGCGCATATACACACACAAACACAAAGATAGAGCCTCGAGGTTGAGACTCACACACATATATAGAGCAGTAGTCTACGAGTCTATATACTCTTCCTTCATGTCTCTCGTTCTCTCTCTCTCTCTCTCTCGAGAGAGAGAGAGAGCCATGCGTATCGATCGCATGGCGTTGCGCAGCAAAGGCTGTGCACGCATACACACACATACACACACACAACCCACCCACCGGCCAGCAACCCGCGAGGGAGTCGGCCCTGATCTCTCTCTCTCTCTTTCCCCCCGCGCCAAGTCACACTGACCCTGCACCGCTTGCTACCTCACTTATACACATGCATACTCACACACAAACACACGTAACATCAGTGTCAGCACTCTTGTACCTCTGATGAATTAGTCACGCGCCCGTATCTTCATTCTTTCTTTCTTTCCGCTTTGCCGCAAAAAAAAAAGTCGAGTCGGTCGATATAGAGCAACGCCCTTTTTTTTACTTTGTACGCGCGCCCCCGTGTGTGAGTACACGCGTGTGGAAAGAAGTGTGACAAGAGCGGGAGGTTTCAAGGGTTGCTTTATTATTGCCATCGCTTGGTTTTTTTGTCTTCCTTCTCTCTCTCTCTCTCGAAGGTGTAGCTCGAGTGGAAAGACATATTCCTATTGTGTTCTCTTTTGCTTCGCGGAAGGGAATGGGGCGTCGATGGCCCTCGTAACTTGTTTCATCGCGTGATGGGGAGTCCACGCACGCGTGTGTGTACTATGATTGTAGTCGTGCAAATTGCTTGAGAGTATCGGGGGAGCACATATCTAGGGGGTTTCTGTTTTTTTTGGTATGTGTACACATCTACCCGGCGAATTTTAAAAGGCACTTATTTTGGAAAAATACACCCCGTTTGGAAAGTAACAGAAACCTCATAAATATATCACCCTCCCCGTGCAATACAAGCTCCGAAATACGCAGTAAAGACCGTACACTCCGCTATCAACTGTATACAGTATAACGAACCCGGCGTTTGTATTAAACTCGCGCACGCCTCTGCATCAGCCGTAAAGTCTCTCCCGGGAAATCTGTCTGCCCGTGTATCTTCCCGACGGCAATCCACGTATATACCTTTAGTTGCAGGGTATACAAACCCACACACACACTGACTTTTGGTTTCCCTATCAAACGAGACGAAACGAAAAAATGGCTGGTGGAGGAATCGAAAGGGGGTGAGACAACCCGCCCTTCCGGGCCTGCATGGCTTTGCGCGCCTGTATACATGAACATACTTACTCGGTGGATGACAGGAGAAAGGGGAGAAGTCCAGAGTATTGTACGCAACAAAGGTGCAATGATTGAACACAAGGGGAAAAGGTACACAAGTGTTATCGACCAAACTGCGAGACGGAAGGAAGAAAAAAAAAAATGGAAAAAAAGGACTCACCGGTGCGTGTAGGCCGCGGTCGACATGTTGCTATCCATGGGGTGTTATCGGTCCCATATAATATCGAGCCGTTGTGGCTCCTCTGTCCCCCCCGCCCCTTTTTTTGTCACTTGTCTGCACGCACCTTGTACACCCCACTGTGGTTTTCCCTTTTTTTATTACTATAGGAAAAAAAGGCACTGAACTCTATGGGCACAGTATTCACGAAACTGATAACAAACACCACCTTCACTGAGAGTACGGAGGAAGAATCTTTTTTTTTTCTTTTTTGTTTACAACAAACTGTACCGAGACACGCGTTCAATAGATATCAAAAACTTGTGGCAAGCACCACGACACGAGCTATCCCAGTGTGCACGACCACTTTAAAGAGACTGGTAAAAAAAATAAAAATAAAAAACAGGGGATGGATGGGTGAATCGAAGGGATGGAAAAACAGAGCGAGACAGGAGACGTCCATGCGGCTCGCTACCTCGGCCGAGACTGAGGACTCTGTACGAACTCGGGTTCCGCGAGAGGCGGTGGTGATGGTGTATGGTGCCTTTGCCTCTGCCTGCCTGTCTCTCTTTTTCTCTCGCTTTGACTTTCTCTCCTACTATATACGCAGTTTCATATACGTGTGTGGATAAATGATAGCTCACGGGAAGAGAAGGAGGCATTTCTTGGGTAGGCAGTGGTGAGGTAGCTCCTGGCGCGCGCGTCCTTTGACTTACTGCTATATGGTTTTGCACGCGTGATCGGATCCTTTTAAAAAAATTCAGTTTTTTGTCCATTTGTTTATGCATACAAAAACACATTGTTGTTGCTGATCACTTCCATGACCAGTCTTAATCTGCTTACCATTGTATACATATTGCTCTTTTTTAAGGGCACAAGAAATGCGTGTAAGACTTACTGACAGTTTTTCAACAACATTTTTACTATTGCTTCTGAAAATCAAACATTTCTTTCTATAAACATTGATGTTTTTTTTTTTTAAGTATTTTTATTAGTTACCATCCTTTATATTTTTGTCATTCCATATTTATCTTTGCACCTCTGATACTTCTATGAAGATTTTACCGTATATCAAATAGTCTATGTCTCTACATTTTTGTCATTGTACAATTGCCTTTATTTCTGAATCTTTATCAATCTTAAGTCCCTTATTTTGGTATCCTATTTATTAGCGTCTACTATCTAGCCTTTGTTTTTTTCTTGATGATAGAGTTGCGTATCAACCGTTGCTTTTTTTATACTTAACAGCTTACTAAACAATACTGCAATAGCTTTTTTTACCTACAGTCATTCAAATACAATTTGTAGAAGTTTAGAGAAGGGGATTAAAGCGGCAGTTGTCCATCAAAGTTATATAATAAGTAGTCTAATTCATGTTACTTATTGAAAACACAAGAACTTCGTAGTGCACATACTGTACAACGTCTTTAAATTTTAGAGATGGCTTGCTAAAGTAGAAATGAGGGATGGAATATTGCAGAAGAGCCTAAAGTTGCGCAATGATAATATGTGATATCGTCAAATGCGCTTCCGTAAATTTGTTGGTTCATAAGCCATGACTGTAAAATATATAACATACTTATGAAATACTTTCGGCTTTTTAAAAATGGTCTCATTTTTTCTTCGAATTGCCTGTCAAAAAAAATTGTAAATGTCCTGCCAGTTTAGGTACTATCAATTATTTCTTTAGCATCACGAACTAATCTCTCCACCTTAGATCACCAACACAACTGAGTCTGCAAAAAAAGAAGGTGCTTCAGACACCAACATCTACGACGTTATACCAGGAGACGTTGGGAAAGAGCTCTACAACTAGCCCCTAAGCTTCAAAAGTTGTAGTTCTCCTCCCAATCAGTGAAGTGCTACAATAACAAGCCAGAGAAGATCACACTGAGGTATGAAGGTAGTCACGTTTCCAGGAAGCTTCAGTCACAAAAGAAATTACTTAAAAAGCTCATCTGTCCTTTTCAGGGTTATCGGACGTCGAAATACCTTGCCAACAAATATATTACAACCTAATGAAGTTAAAAATAATAGCCTTAAGGGTTCACAAAAGTCTTAACTATGCTAAAAGTCACAAGAAGTCGAACTGGAAGGAAAACTTCAAATACATCTAATGAATACAATTTTAGGCGACAAGAAAATGACGCTAAACATTTATCAAGATTAAAGCATCACAATCAATAAATAAAGAATTTATTAAGTGAGAAATCAGCTTTTTACTATAATCCCCATAGTAATCTCTTGAATTTTCCAGATTTCTAAATAGGTAGAATATGTAATTGTATGTTTGTGGCGATAAAGAATGTAGAGATAAAATTTTAGGACTTCGTTGCTGTGGTAATAAAGTTGTGAGGTACGAGAAAAAAGTTTTTTTTAATAATATATTTCCTGTTAGTTTTAAGTCTTTACAGCTTTAAAAAATAGCCCTGTTCATAAATTATACGGGAGAAACTGCAAATTAATAACCTTTTATGGACAACAATTATTGTATGGCATAAGGAATTCACGATACTTTTCAGCACAATTATATTTTTTTCACTATTTACAGCTTTTTACTTGATCGAATAAACTGTATGAATTCCGAATAAATACGTTTTCAATAAAAAGATTTTTGTTTTGAGAATTGTCACAAACAGATGTTAAATTTTTAACTGAAAACGTTTCACATTACATGTCAACGAACTGCGGTGTTCCATTTAGTGAAACTCGAGCGAAGCCGAGACGAAGGGGCCGCTAGTTAGAGTATATTTTGGTTATAGCGTGGCAAAGGCTTACAATTGATTTTTACTTTTTTAGGGGAAAATAGACACAAAAAAAGTTAATAGCTCAAAAACTGGCTTCACATTTTAAAATCTTTTTATAATCATCTCTTTATTCTTATTAAGTTACTGTTATTACGAAAATTTTTTTTCCAAACCACTTGTCTCATACTAAAAGAACAATATGCTTTTAGCATATGGTTATACGTTATCATTTAAATGAAAAATTACATTTGGAAGAGAACTACCGAGGAGAAGACTGTAGAAATTTTTAGCCAATGTGTCTGCCCGAACTCCTCAGGGTTGTTTTCCCTATCTTGCTATTGTAGCAATATGTGCTCTGACAGTACCAGATTGATTGGAAGAACGGGCACAAAATTCTCAAGTGTTAGATCAGATTGTGCTCTGGCTGGACGTCTTCAATAAGTATTACGCTGGAGAAATTAGCTTTCGAAAGGCCTATTTGTTCAAGTTATTTGGTAATATTGGCCTTCCATGGTGTTACTCGAAGTAAGTTGCTTATCTATTGGAAGTTTTGTTGGTAGACAGAATATCCAGCAGCTCAACTAATTATATCTGTTCTTAATGTACTGCCAGTGAACGATTACAGCAATCGTCATGATGCTCAAGGATATTATAACCGGACCCACTCACTTTGATTGCATGTAACTTCGATTTTACATCGATGCCTCCTAGTGGATCCTGCTGAACTAAAGTAAAATCTAGAGTATTTTTGCAAAACTTTTAGCATATTAATTGCCAATGTTATTAATTTTTTCAAGGTAAAAACTTAACGAGTATCAAAAATCAGTATGCGAACTTTCAGCAAGATCGATTGAGTAGTTTTGGAGGTGAGCGATTACAACGGTTTTTGCGACTTTGTTTTATGTATACTAATAAGACTAGTAAGATATGATAGTGAGGTTTGACCTCACTATATTTTTATCGTGTTGGCCTAAAAAGTTTTTTTGAAAATGATGGCTCTCGGCTAAGTGGCTACAATGAAAAATATCTTATTTATGTCACATTAGCAGAGCTAGGTCACACAAATACTTAAACGTAAAATGATAGAATGGGCATTTCCAGAAATAACCAGTATCTTTCAAAATGATTAACATAATCTTATGTTTCAAATTGACTCGCATCACTAAAATAACAGAGAACAACGACATCTAAACTTTTCATTTTTAATGATAAATGGTCAAGAAATCTATAGTTGTAAGGTATTTACGAGATAAGTTTTGTAATGAAATCAATTAAGAAAATTTAGATAAAAGCATTAATTATATACATCTTAGAGAATTAAACCTTGAATTAGGTACTACTTTTAATTTTGTAAGTAGAATCGTAAGCATGACTCTGTTTTGGGCGGTTTTATAAAATAAATAATCAGTGAAGCTCTTTTGAACTAAAGCAGACTATTCATTTGATCACATCCCTACACAAAAACACATTTCTTGAAATTCGCAACGAGAGTCTTACTTAAAACAAAAGTCTTTATGATATCTCCATTAAAAATTGAGTTATATTGAATTTTTTTACTATAAATGTCCTTTACGCGTCTTCGTAAAAAATTTTTCAATTTCAATTTTCGAACACTACAGCCAACAACATTTCAACCATGCTGTCAACATTAAAACAATCCTTGAAACAACCTTATGACTAATACATGTCCTTGAACTATGCATGTAAAGATTTACACTATGGCCAAAAAAATTGTAAATAAAAGTCTAATGTTTTTTAAAAACGTTTTGGGCTTGCACCAGGTAAAATTTGATACATAATAACAAT
Source organism: Copidosoma floridanum (assembly GCF_000648655.2). The sequence continues at coordinate 148,747 of NW_019379748.1, read as the reverse complement.
AATGTTGTAGTTGATTACGATTGAAAATTTTTTTATCAATTTTATATTAATGGAGCTGGCTCATATAAATGAATAATCAATAAGAATAAATAAAAGTTGATTTATTTCCATCATATTTTAGTTAATTTGAAGATATACATAGTACATATAAGCTCAAAGCTCTTGGTCAAATAAGCTCATATCAAATAAAAACTTGTGCTTTTGTCTATGCTCGCTAGAAATTTTCCGTCTTTTAATATTACACGATGAATAAGTTGCTCATGCTAACCTTTGCTTTGTCCATCAACTTTGTTCTATCGGTACGTAAATGATATTTTTTCGTCTTGAATAATAAAATATAAAGTAATGTTCAAGTCTTACAGTGGCAAACTATTTCAAGTTTGTCAATTTCTAATTTAAGTCCATACTTTTACCAAGACTCGAGGGAGTATCAGGTTTATTAGTATAGATTTTTTGCTACTACAATACGTTGGTGGTCAAATTAAAATGAAACAAATAAAACTTTTAAAACTTGTTTTGCTATTTTTTTTTATTAGGGAAAAAGTGTTAAGGAAGCACTGGAAGACATACGTTTAATATCAAGACTGCAAAACTATTGCTATAATGAAACTGGATTTACGAGAGGTAATAATTTTTTTAGATTTAAAATATTTCAATTTCTTGACTTGATAAATCAACTACATGTAAAAAAAGCGTATTGTATCATTAGACTGACCTTGGTCAAGAATCCTTTTAAAATTTTTAATATTATATAAAATTCAGACTGATTTGTTTCAGAGAAGCATGAATTGATACGAGATGCACGCACATACTCATCAGACATAAATTACTTTTGCTACGTGGGCTGCTATTGTACACACGTCAAAGATGTATGTATAATAATGATACAAAATTGAATGACAATAATGTAATAAAATAATTATCATTAACAATTTTACACTTTTATTGCAGCTATGGCTTACTAAGAGAACCTTAAACTATGAAGCGGTTGCAGCTTCTGTTACTCGATTTCTCTCTGTTCCAGTAGCATACCATGTCATCAATCAGTGCACAAATATAAGTAAGAAAAAAACTGTTTATATCTTTAACTATCTTCATAGATTGATGATGAATTCTGATATAAATTGTTCAATTTGGTTTTCAAAAGTCAATTTTCAAAAAATGTGGGAACAAGTCTTTTAAGTATGTTTTCACTCAAATTAACACATATAATAAAAATTTCAAAATAATTTAAATTATCTATTAACGCAAAAAGATACACAGCTTTTTCAGTCAGGACTCTAGAGATAAAAAAAATGTTAGTTCATACGCTCAAAACCTGTGGAGCTCTAATTATTCATGATTCTGACAGAAAACACAATTAATATAATATACTAAGTTGCATTTTTTTTCTATTTCAATTGAAGCCTATGGATCACAGATTGTTTGATTATTCTAAATTGCAAAAAATTGTGTTGTTTTTTATTTAGCAATAAGCATCATCGATAATTAGTATATATGGGCCCTGAGTATTATGTAGATGAGTTAAAGTGGAATCGTCTATTTGCTTGAGTAGTTAGATCGTCAAATTTTCATGTTAAATTTTTTCAGGTACAAACAGTCTGTGTGCTACCGGAAAAAAGATTCACGATTGCTTTGCTGAAAGGAACGTCATTATTACAGGTTCAATTGGGTACTTTGATGGAGATGAAATTTAATTACGAAAGAAACTCAAATATCACCTACATAACTAATCTGTGAAAATAATTATTAATTACCTAAATTTATAATCAACTGACATAAAAGTTAAAAATTAAGTGTTGTATGTTATATAAAATAAACATCAATAAAATATAACTGAGTAAGTAAAAAACTTGTTAATTAAAAAGGTTCGTTTATAGTTATTGACTTCATTATTTTCATTTATTTTTGTCACCATATCGTCAAATATTTTATTACAATTGTATTGTACTTAGGTTGATTAGTATACAATAATAACACAGTATAAATATATATATCTTTGATATTAGTATGATTAGTATACAGTTTTGAGTTTAAATATCGAAAGCTAGTTGAAAATTTTTCACCAAATATAACACGCAAGTTTCTTATACTGTGTATATATATATTTTATATTATAGTGCTTTACGTCCAGCTCCTATAAAAGGAACTACTGAGGGCACTTAGCACTTAGCACTTAGCACTTAGCACTTGGAAGAAGAAAGGGAAGAGGGAGGCCCCCCATTACTGGGAGAGAAGTAAGGGAAGTTAGGCAATATTTGCTGTGAGAAGGTCGCCTAGACCCTCCTCGAGGAGCATTGCGTGGTAAAAAAGCTCATGTAAAAATTCACAGAGGTACATGCCCGAAAAGTCGCACTGGCCGGGAATCGAACCACGGTCTCCCGCGTGCCAATCTACGACCCAGCCGACTGAGCCACCACGCGCTCAATATATATCTTTCTGTATTATATAATTATATGAGGCATTCTACACAAACCCCCACAACTTCCCTACAGCTCTCCACAGACCTTCATTTAGTCACACCGACTCCCCTAGAATTGCGTCTTTTTCTCCCTTATCTTGGCTTAGCCAACTTTTCGTCCAAAACACTGAGAAAGCTTAAATTAGCGCAAAAAGATGAATCACGATGGAATTTTTTAAATTCGATTCGCAATGCCATCCCGAAACTTTGTGAAGATAGTTCCTTAGTGAGCTTTGAATAAATAAACTATTGCAATAAAAATAGTGGTTTTAGAAATTCATCGCTAGAAAGCATTAAGTAACAATTAGACAGTTCGGTTATTCATAATAGAAATAAGTCCAATTTCGTTACTCGGAGGTTTAGGGGGTCACTGAGCACAATTATGCAGCAAGTGACGACGTCTGATGCACGTAGGACCCGGGGTGGGCGTCAAACTCGTCATTTTCTGGACTTTTGCATCTAATTCATGATATACAAAGTCAAAATACTTACTCGGGGGTGCTAGGGGTCGTTGAGCACGATTATGCCGTCGGCGATGACTGCTGAGGCACCTAGAGCTCAGGGTTCCAGGCAAAAATATTTTTATACAATTTCAATATAGCAAAAACCAAATAAAAACTCTACGAAAATTTTTATAAAAACATTTCCGCTTAGGGTGTCCATCTGTACATAGCTTCGAGTCTTGTCCTCTTTTAAACTTAGTGTCTTACATATTACCTATGAATATGAATTACACATTTGTAATTTGCGACTCTCAAAGCCAGCGAGTTAGTATTTTGACTTATTGTTCCACGAATTAGATGCAAAAGCCCCGAAGTCGACATGTTTGATGCCCACCCTGAACCCCAGATGTATCAGACGCTGTCGCTGACTGCATAATCGGGCTCAGTGACCCTGAAAATTGTCAACAAAATTTGGTTTTTGCATGAAAAATTCCATTTAGTCCATCTTGTACAATTTTGAAAAATAATAGGCATGTGTTTTTTTTTTAATTAAAAACTTCGAAATATATATCCCCTTGAAGATTCTCTGTATTTTATAGCTATAGATATACTCCATGGAATATCATGACTTCACATACATGCATGTGTATGTGAAGTCATGATAATACATGTGAAAAATAGTCATTTTAATTTTTTCCTGTAACTCGAGAAAAAACAAATATTTTTTCTTGAAACTTTGAGAAATACTTGGTTTTGGTATTATGTATACAGTATTAAGTTTTCAGCAAATTTAATGTAACTGTTTATACGTTATTTGAGGTCATAATGTATGTATGTTCGACACTTTTTTCAAAAATTTTTTTTTAACATCCCTTTCATAAGAGTCAGAGGAATGTTATACACTCAACTAAATTTGCGTTCATTGTAATTTATTAAAATTCGTACTCGCTTTGAGCGCAATTCTGAAATCGCGCCCCCACTGGCACTTGCTCGTAATTAAAAAAGGTAATTATGACAAAATCGAGCTTCTGGCTCCATTCACCAGGTGGCCAACCCTTAAATGTCGCTTCTCTACAAGCATGTAAAAATCAATTCATAGTACCGTCCTTTTCTAATCATGACCAATCGTTCTCAAAGTATCCAGTGGGGGCACGATTTTGGAATTACGCTCAAAGCGAATTACAAAGAATTTTTATTACTCGTAGATTTTTGTACCTGATGAGGGCCGGGACATGGTCCTGTTACATCCCGAGTTGATACGAATTATATTATAACTAAAAACTATCCGTCCATCAAAATTCAGATGAGACGTATTGTGAATATGACAAGAGGAGCTTGTATGTCGTTTATGTGTGCGCGTGTGTGTATTAGCTTTAAGGTGAATGCTTCATAATATGCTGACATAGAATACGGCCAGCCTCATTGTAAAAATACATGAATGTATGAATGATTAGTTACTTGCTCATTAATTGTTTAATTTTGATATGTATACTAATTAAAATTTTGTAACTCACACATTACTTCATTGATTGTAAAATCCTCAGAAGGATTAATTTCGAAATTTTTAAGCTTACTGTCACAATTGAGCTTGTATTTGGCGTTCTTATATTGCTGATACGAGCTTTCATCATCACTGACCCAAGAAATTAATCGCACTTGTCAGAAAATGCGATTGGTACTGTTGTATTATTATTTCCTAATATGTAAAATCATAACATGTAACATCATCGTGCAACTGTCAATGCAGTCTGCAAGAACATCGCTCATTGGTTAACCTAATTTAACCAAAGGCCTCTTTTACTCGCTCTGATGCTATAAAAACGCACCATCAAGAGGAAAAAGTGCTCTCTTTACGTCTGTCACCTGTCCTCTAAAGTTTTAGTCAACTCTTGACTCTCGCAACTTGTGAGTACCTTATACACGTAAGGCATAACGTGTTGGCTGAGGCAACTCAAGTGCATATCGAGAACATCAAAAGTATCGGACTACGCTAAGGAGCGAAAGTGATTCCGACAAATGAAATGACACTTAAATAAAACAGTTAAGACCTTACTCTGAATAAGTCTGGTCATAACAGTCCAAACGGCTGAAACGTTGTTTTGTTTTTTAAATAAATATGTTCGCGGCAAAGGTAGTTGTTAATAAGCCATCTAATTGTACATTTTTCCTCTCCTTCTTTTTACTAAAAAAATAGTTGTATTTTTATAAGAGAAGGTGTTTTTCGAATATCTCAAGCATGATGGTCGTTGATCCGATCATTGTGTCGATGATTGCATGCCTAACGACAGAAGAGGTGGTGTTATTTAGGGCCGATTTATCACTACAGAGTTATTCTGTTGTATTTATGGGGCATAGCATAACTTTTTTTCAGTTAAAAATAAAAGTTCCTTTTCTTAAAACAGTCTCTGTTTCTTTTCTGCGCGTAGTAGCTAGTTCAGCTACAAAATACAAAATATGATAGTACCACTATTGGACGTTGTTTTCAATCAACTTTTTTTAAAACACTGTATCTTTAGAAGTTTTAAATCGTTTTTTTATATTTTTTTATTAATTTTTTTCGTTCTTAATCGTGGAACATTCACGTGTTATGTATACTTTACAACTTCACATATATATGATATTTTCTGTAACTGTTAAAATATCATAATTTTTAGGTGCTATATTTTTTCAATTTTTATTTTTAAGAAAAAAAAAAATACGAGTTAATTGTTTTTCAAAATTATTCAAGATGGACGAAATAGAATTTTTCATGCAAAAACCTAATGAGACCCATTTCTATTATAATTGACCTATTCGACAAACTGTTATTTAATGCTTCTTGGCGATGAATTTCTAAGACCACTATTTTTATTGCTATAATTAATTTGTTCAAAGCTCACTAATGAACTATCTACATAAAGTTTCGGGACGGCATTACGAATCGAGCGCAAAAAATTTAATTGCGATCCATGTTACTGTACCAATTCATGCTTGCATGGCCTGATTTTGTGCTTTATTTTCTTGACTATGTTTATAAACTATGTCCATGAAACAAGATATAAGATATATTTGCAAATTGTGAAGCAAAGTTAAAGAGGAAAAAAAGTGTGCATCCTTTTCGATATTTCTAATTACTTTTATGTTTTCAGAAACCAATTTGTTCTTCTTCTATTTACATTAAAAAAAAGAGTTACGGATATGATGCCCCTTAAACAACCATTTCTCGAACAAAAAAACATAAATTTGAAGGAATGAGAGTATCAGTATTAAAAAATGACCACCAGAGGGCATCATTGTGCTAGACTCTGTCCTCTTCTAGCTATGAGATATAACTATATAAACTTGTAGTTACTTTTTAAATGTATGAATATGTGTATATAGTTATACACGAAAGTTCGATAAAATAATCTGAGGCAACCAATTTTTTTAAATTCAGAGTTGGTCACCACTCTTTAAAGTTGGACACCTGATCTAAAGCCCTAGATACTCCCTCATTAAAATATTTAATTTTTTTGTAAGAAATTTTTTACAATAGTAGTTTTTGTACCTGGTGGAACATGTCACCAGGGCAAGCACAGGGCCCGAGGGACTCCTTGTGCTTGCTCTGTAGGTTGGATGCGCACCAGGTGCGAACCCTATTTTTCCTACCGAGGGCATACCCAACCGTCGAAGTAGCCCAAGGTAGGAAAAATGTGTAATATAATTTCGTACAATAATCAGGTCTTGTTTTAAAGATGTACAAAGAAAGACACTCGAAAGATGTTGCATATTACATATTTATGATGTGCAGCACCAATTACAAAATTTACTTTCTTTTCTTATTTGCAGGCGGAAATGTACTTTCCACCCGAAAGGAGGAAATAGTAGTTTTCCTACTTCGGGCGTTTTTAGGGTGTGGTGTTCCCTCAGTAGGAAAAATAGGGTTCGCACCAAGTGCGCATCCAACCAGGGTTAGCACAAGGAGTCCCTCGGGCCTGGTGCTTACCCTGGAGACATGCGCCACCAGGTACTATAACTACTATTCAATCTGAAGACTTAAAGTCCTTTTTTCAGCGTAGCATTAAATGAAATTACGCTGTCATTTCGCCAATTTAGAAAAAAACTTTGATTTTAACTGTAATATATTTAAAGTTATCGATATTTTCATCACAGAAGGGTCTTTCCTGATCTTTTGATTCACTCCTTCAACTCTAGCTGAAGTATGATTAACCACTTTTTTTACACTAAGACGACAAAATACTTTTAGCGTATGATTATACATAATCATTCTAATAAAAAATCACATTAATAAGACATCAGTAAAAATTGATAAATTTAAATTAAAAGTCCTCAAATATCCCTAACGAGTTGGCAGATAGAGTTCCTTAACTATGAAATGACGACTTTTGGCCAAGTGGCTATAAAAAAAAATGTCTTATCCATATCACATTAGCAGAGCTAGTTCATAAATACTTATAATGCACAATGACAGAATAGGTATTTCCACGACTAACTAATCTCTTTCAACGTGATAAGTATAATTTTATTTTTTTTAATTGACTCGCATCAGACAGAAGGTCAATTTTTAATAAATTCACTTTTAATTTGTCGGCTCTTAACTTTTCATGATAAGCTTATTTTTTATTGTTACTTTCATACAACACATTAGCTACAAGGTAATTGTAAGGTCATTTTTTCTGTATGTAGATATTCAAAAAAAAAAGAACTTGTTTACTAAAAAGTACTTTTTCGTTTCAACACAAAAATGTATTTGTTGTAAAATAGAATAAATGGACTTTGTTGCACTAAGGTTTAGTCTATTCTCATTGTGGATATCGTAGGTATTGCGAGCTCTACTTGTGTAAAATATTTTTTGTAAATAGTCCATGGTACAATTGAAGTAGCAACAACCAATTTTAAACCTAATCCCAAGACAATTCTGTGTTTGCTCAAGTTACATGTTGATGTATGTTGTTATAGTGAAATATTTATTAACATCTTAAACCATATTTATTTTACATTTTAACCATACATACTTTTACGTATTATAAAGATAGTAGAGAAGACGTACACAAAAATATCAATATAATAGTAATTCTGATAGTTGTTATGGAATAATAGAGCATAAAAAACTCCAGAAAAGAAAAAAAAAATGTTTTACCTAGACTAATATAAAAACACTCTAGAAAAAAAATGTAACGATACGAAAAAAATGGGGTCACTTTCTTAATATTTAGTAGAGCTCAAAAGGTGATTGATTAAAGTATATTTTCGAGGCGAATAAAAATTTTCATTTTTACTTTATAGATTAGTATATTCCGTACTTAAAGTATAATTTTACTTGTTTTCCGATTATCTTGTTTTATTGGCGTGATCAGTATTCGACTCAACTACTCTATCAATCACGGACTTTTTTTTTAATTTTGAGTCCACTACAATAGCAAAAGCAAGATTTGCTTCAGATGCATATTCATCTTGGATAAATACTAAGCCTGAGGACGTGTTCAAGCTGTATTTGTGTCAAAATAGTTGTTTCCATCGAGTATTAATTTTTTTTCTCAAAATCAAACGTACCTAATAGGTGATTTTTAATTGGTTGTAGCACACTGTAAGTTAATATCATATTTAATAATGTGATAAAGAAGGTTTTTATACTTAAGGTATTCAACTAGTGTTATAGTTAAATAACTTATTACTATAGTTTTAACTTAATACCACTCAATTGACACAACTTAAGGATGTTCGTTACAGTTAGTGTGGAGAAATTTTAGAGATAAACGGACTACACGTAACTAGCAACTTTTCGAGAACATGTACGTGTGTCTATTACTTTCATTTGGAATTATATGTAGATGGTGTGGCACGTGTATAAGGATATAAAAGGTCAATTAATGTTCTTGAATGTTTTCAGCATAACGGTAAATTACAATAATTTTTATGATTATGGTGTCATCCAGTTAGTATGCATGACAGAGGAGGTCCAACTACATTTTACAAGTCTTATAATTTGGAAGGAAGAATCAATGAAAACATCACATCAATTTTATTAATTTTTTTAAGTACAATATAATTTATTTATTGTTGTAGAACTATCCTTTATATTATTAATTTATAAGGTATTTTTTACTATCTGTAAGTAATATCGTCATTTAAATCTCTACTCGTAATTGTATAGTTTACAAACTATAAACGTTTGCATGGAAAATATCTTGTAAACATGTTTGTACCGTATACGTTTATCTCCACTACTTATTATTATTCACACAGGAATTTCAATTTTTTAAACATTTTATCATGAAGCAGGGAAAAGTTCAAATTTTGGACACAATACCTCACACTCACCAACATGATATCCTTTAAAATTAAATAAATCAAAATAGTTTTCTTTGTGATTACTTAGGTTGGATGCACACCCGTGAAACGCTACTTTTTTACCAAGGGGACAATGGACGATTAAATTTAATTAAACCCCTAATTGGGCACTACTTACAACGTTGTAAGTAGAATCGCAAACATGACCCTTTTTTTGGTTTTTCATTAAATAAATAATTAGTAGGACTCTCTTAAACTAAAACAGACTGTTTATTTCATCACATTCTATCATAAAAAAAAATTCTTTAAATTCACAACGTTTTTCTTCCTTGAAGTAAGAATTGAAATGATATCTCCATAAACAATTGCATTAAATTGTAGATTTTTATTACAAATATTCTTTAAACGGCTCAACAAAAGTTTTTCAATTTTAACTGTTACATTCTACAGCCAAAGATATTCCTACCAAGGAAAATATAAGAATCTATGAGACAACCTCACGACTAATTCATGTTTGTAAACCATGAATGTAACAATTTACATAGAAAATTGTCAATAAAAGTCAAATGTTTCTTAAAAACGTTTTTTTTAGCTTAAAAATACGTGAACTTTAATAAATAATAACGAGTTTTAAATAAAATTGCGATTGGTAATTTTTTTTATCAATTTTCTATTTACAGAACCAGCTCAGAAATACTTATGAACTACGATGAAAAGAGAACGGCGTACTTTCGTCGTTTTCTAATTTATTTAAAGATATACATTTAATACATAAATTCAGAGCTCTCGGTAAAGTACACTCATATAAAACAAAAACTTGTGCTTTTATCCAGGCTCGCCAGAAATTTTCCGTCTTTTAATATTAGACAATGAACAAGTTGCTTATGCTTACCTTTGCTTTGTCCATCAACTTTGCTCTATCGGTTCGTAAAAACTGTTTTTTCTTCTCAAACGATGAAATATAAAATAATATTGAAGTTCTAGAGTACCAGAATAAAAATGACAAACAGTTTTTAATTTATTAGTTAAATCTAAGTAAAGTCCATGTTTTCACCAAAACTCTAAGCAATATCATTATGACTAGTATACATTTTTTGCCACTCTAAGAATCAATGGTTATATGAAAATTGGAACAAATAAAAATCCAAAAACTTTTTTTGTGTGTTTTTTAATAGATGAAAAATGATCCGGAATTACTGGACCACAAACGTAATTCAATTATAAGTCTGCAAAACTTTTGCTATTGGGAAACTGGTTTTACGAAAGGTAGTAATTCTTATACTTAAAAAAAATTTTAATTTCATGGACTTGAGAAATCAATCACATGTTAAACAAGCGTCTAGCTTGATGAGTTTTTTTTTCGTCAGAACTCGTTTCAGAATTTTTAATTTCATGTCTCTAATTCACACTGATTTGTTTCAGAGAAACATAAACTAATACGAGACACACTTGCATACTTATCAGACACGAATTACTATTGTTACGTAGGCTGCTATTGTACCCACTTGAAACATGTATGTAAAATTAACAATTTTACAAAATAATTTATCATTGAAAGTACACTACTTTTATTCCAGCTATCGCTTTTTGAGAAAACATTAAACTTCGAAGCGGTTGTGACTTCTGTCACTCGATTACTCTCTATTCCAACAGCACACCACGTCATTAATCAGTGCACAAATATAAGTAAGAAAAAACACTGTTTACATCTTTAATCATCATCATGCATTTACGATCAATTCTGCAATGTGTCATTTAGTTTGATTTTCAAAAGTCCGTTTCCCAAAAAAATTCAAAAAAGTCTTTTAAGCTCATTTTTACTCAAAATAACACATACAATAAAAATTTTAATGTTATTCAAATTATCTATTACTACAAATAGAATCACTGCTTTTTCAGTCAAGACTCTAGATACCAAAAAATATTAAGTGATGTCCTCAAAACCTGTCTAGCCCTAATTGTTTTTGATTCTGACAGAAAACACGATAAACATCATAAGGTCGATGTTCCAGTACTCAGTCACTTGAACAGATGAAGTGTCGCAATAATCGGTCACTTTTTGTGTACATAGTTTCAATATATTTTCATTTAGTTATGGACGTTACTTTCTATTTAGAAAGTTATTGTTTAGTGTCTGAATAACCACCCAATTTATCTATGTCGTAAAAATTACCATTGGAAAAATCAGCCAAATGATCGACTACGGGGATATGACCGAATACTGGGACATGTCACGAAAGACGTTTAAGATTAGTATATAAATGACTCAAAAATACTCTTAGTGCCTTCTGGGCAATAATCAGTTTAGATAAGAAACGTGAATAAGTAATTTTTTTTTTTTTTTATTGATTTTCGAGTATTTAAAACGAAAACTATAACCCTTCTTTGATTGAAATTGCCATGAAGACTAAGGATAGTAAGATAGTAAGATTTGTAAGATATCATTTTACTCGTATCAATTTCTTCAATTATGTATAAGTCGATGAAAAAACATTATAAACCCAGTTGTTTCCCAATTTTGTGTATTTATTGAGAATTCTGTCAACAGTTTTGCTGCAAGCCTTATTGGTTGTAATTTCACACTTACCTTGGTAGAAAATTACTGCATAAACTGGCTAGAAACTCGTCAATGTACATGCGTAAATGGGCTAATAACATGTTAACGATTTTCTACCCAGTTTATGGGTAACCCATAAGTAACGTTTACCAGGGTAGAATTCAGCTTGCTTTTTTATTTTTTTTATCATAAAATATGTAACATTTAAAATTCAATTTAGAATGCAACAAGAATTTTGGACTGTTTAACTATCCTAAATTGGAATGTAAGTGCTGCTTTTTATTCAGCAATAATCACTTTGTTTAATAATTGGTTTAAATGGGCCCTGGACGCTATCTAGATGAGTCAAAGTGGAATAAACATTCGTTACAACTATGAAATTGTCAAATTTTCATGTTAAATATTTTTAGGTACAAACAGTCTGTGTGCTGCTGGAAGAGAGATTCACGATTGCTTTGCTCAAAATGGAGTCGCTATTGTAGGTTTAATTGGGTACTTTGATGGAGATAAAAATTAACTACGAAAGAAATTCTAATATCAACTACATATCTAATCCATAAAAATAATTATTACTTATTTAAATTTTCAATCAACTAATATGAAAGTAAAAAATTAAGTGTTGTATGTCAAATTTAATAAATATCAATCAAATATAACTGAGTAAGTAAACAGCTTGTTGTTAGTTTCAAGTAACCCTGCAAATCAAAAACTTACAAATATTTCTTTATAGTTGCCGATTTTATTATTTTCATTTATTTTTTTCACCATATAGTCAAATATTTCATTATAATTATATTATATTTAGACTCATTAGTATGAAAGTTAAATATCAAAAGCTAATTGAATAACTTTCTTTTGAAGTAGTACATCATTCCATTAATGGGCAGCGTTAATATTTGAATGTACTATAATCTTTTCTGAATAATATGTAACCAGTCTAATACCAGAATAATAACCAGTCTTTTTTTGTGATAAATAGACAAGTCATGTTCAAAACTATAACCAATTATTTTTTTGTAAAAAAACAAGTATTTTTTCTTACAATAAATGTCAACAACATTTTCCTTATGTATCAAGTTAGATAAAGACGTAGTTTACACAGTTGCGACACTTCTTTACAGAAGCGTACGTGAGGTTACCATGTGTCTGGTTGTGTCACTCTCGTTTTTCAAATTCAAAACATTTATGAATCTCACAGTTTACTTATCACGACCTCAAACATTAGTTTTCGTAATGCTTTGTATAACTATTTTTTCGAACTGAAATACAGTTTTACGTATACAAACTGGAATTTTGTACTCATCTACTACAAATTGAAAGCTGACAATTTTGTATTATTTAAATTTATGCGCTGGACCACCCTGTTCTAAATTGTGTCAATCGTGTCATGTGCACTAAAAATTTATTAGGCTTTCAAAGTATTGAGTGTCGCAACTGTGTAGACTGTGGTAAAGATGAACTAACTAAAGAAATGACACATGGCGTTGTAAATTAAATCTTTTGTGGTCATGGGGATGCAAGTCACACAGGATGGATCTCACGTTTATTGAAGACTAGATTAGATAATCATGAATGCGATAGTTATAAGAATGATAATAGGTATGTTCTAGCGAAACGTTGTAACAGTAAGTCTCATCGTTTTGATTTTAATAAAGTTAAAATTTTAGACAGAGAAACTGATACATTCAAACGGGAATTTTTCGAGTTACTGAACATACATTGTGTCAGTTACTGAACATACATATATTGGTATGAAGTTGTCATATTGAGTTTATTAATTCTATCCATTAAAAAATATACAATACGAGTTGAGAGTTTTTTTCAACACATTCTTTAGTAGTAGTTTTTATTACATATATTACACTTTTTTCTATTTTGACCTACTTCTCATATCTCTGATCCATTCCATCTATCTTATTTATTCTGAGAATGATCTTGAAAAGGATAATCAATATGTGCCAGCGCCTTGCATGGTGCCAAACAAGTGAAATGTAATGCCGTGAGGGGATCTCAGTGGCATTAAAGTGTTATGACCTGGCTCACAGTCATAGAACATGAAGGCGTAGATAGCACGCTCCATCCTCTGTGTGGTCTAGGGTGGTGGACTCGTCACTTGGTTAAGCACTGAAGTGCCAGGTTGATGGAGTACGGGGAAGTCGGTCCCTGCGTGCCTTAGTTTAGGACAAATTTGATGAGTAAGGTCCTGATGGGATGTTTCTGAATATTTCCCAGGAGATGTTGTGCGGGTATCTTGAACACACTTAAGAACGCGATTACTCACTTGGACTACCCTAATTGATAATAATAATAACTACAGATTAAATACTCGCCGTAGATTTTTGGAGGGGGAGCACCAAAATAGAGCGTCGTAAGCTCCACCTGGAACAGAATCTCAAACTCCTTTTAAAGCCTGCGACTTGTGCCAAAAGTAACGTAGGCCAGTTATTTATCCAAATTTGTCCGTGAATATCCTTGGGCTAAGTCGTTAAGTTGTTGTTTGGAAATCTTTTCAAAAGTATGAGTGGCCGTTAACTTAAGGCCATGCTTGTTTTAGTTTGAGGTAAGTAATTCCAGTAGTTACATAGGCTATTTCTTTACGTTGAAGGCCCGTTATTTTTAAGGCCAAGCTTGTTTCCGTTGGGGATGTGTCATGCCCATAGTCATTTAGGACACTTGTTCAGGCCTAAGAATTCCTAAAGCAAAAGAAAATCGATTTCTAAATTCTTGGAAAGCCCTTGCATAACTAAGAATGATCTTTTCTAATTATTATAATTACAACAATCATTATAACTGCCATTATCCCAAGCATTATAAATTAAATAGCTTAGTTTTCAGCACCAGGCCAAGAGAGAGCGCCAATGTTGTTTATATTGCAGTAGATATAAGGATCATCTTTTAACTAAATGCAAGTTGTTTGCAGAGATCTTTAAATATTTTTAAAAAGTCAGTACTTTATAATGACACACAAAGCGTAAGACACATAGTAAATTGAATTATCAGTAAGTTCTTATTCATCTCACGTAAATCATTGCTAGCACTCTGTCATTAAAGCCATTACAAGTTTAATAAATTTAAGCAAGAACAATTAATTTCATCTGCTTCACCATATATGTATTTATATAAGTATATAATATATCGCAACACTAAGAGCAAAGCACCGAGTAGATGCACAGTTTGAATTGACTAATGCTATAGGTGTATACATCATATTTTTGCAGGCTCTTTAAACCTTTAATGGCTTTAATATGAAAACGCCTACTTTAATTAGAAAAAACACATACTCACATTAAAATTTTCTGGAACTTTTACGCTTTACGTGTTACTATAAAATAATTAACATTTTAGACATTCAAAGATTTCTATGAACTACGTAGATTTGATACCATTGGCGTCCTCTATGTTTTCAACTTCTGCTACGAACTGGGGTACCAAATATCATTCTCAGAGCCAATAATATGAGCCACAACCTATTTGGGTGTATAGTGTATGCTCGGAAATCCTCAAAGACTGCATAGTCTGTGATCTACTCTTAGTAGTTGTATAAGCTCTATTTTTCCATACTTACAATTACAGATACTGTAATTAAGGTCTTATAGCAGGTTCCATTGCACACATGAGCAATGTGATAAGTGAATGCAGTATATTTTGGTGAGTTATAGTCAACTGCTCATTACATTATGTAATACATTTCAATTAGTCATCTTTTTTATTCAGTAATAGAAATTGTTACCGACATGTGGGTGACAGCGCACCTGGTGTCAGTTTGCGTTCAAACTATGAATATTATGCTAGGGGAGACCGGGGCCATATGAGTCACTGGGGAATATTGGTCTTGGCTATATTTACGTAACTAGGTGACCTATAGTTTTAAGTTTTTTTTTTTTAATACATTTGAATGCATAATAATGAATGACAACAAAAATCACATAGGTAATCGAATGATAAAGTTATTATTGACAATTGAAATTTTCATCCCAAAAAAAAAATTATAACCAAATTTATTAGGTGAAAAAAATAGTAAAAGTTATTATTTGGGGACTTTTAACTACTGAAATTGATAGATGAGCTGGTGTACTTGAATTTGATGCCTTGTTTATTAAAAAGACTAAAAGACAATTATGGTCTGAGGAAAACTTGCAACATGCAATAAATTCGGTAATTAGTGGGTAGAAAATAAGAAGTGATGCTGAAAAATACAACATTCCTCGTGAAACTTTGAGACGTTAGCTTTGTAATTTTAAAAGGCAGCAGGACAAAGATCAATTTATATACAAACCAAGTATGCAATTTTTATATTAAAGTTTTGCATTAAAATTTTTTTTAAGGTTATACCAACAAAATTTCGTCAAATCCATCGACAAATGTTAATCAATCATCTCAGTTTTTGTCAATATTTTTAAATTAGTTGTAATACATATTGCTTTATTTTCTGTGACAATAACTTCAGAGTTTATTATAGTTCGTTATTTAAGATTAAACTTATCTGTGATCAAAGTAAAAAATTTCATGTGCAATGCGTTGCATAGAATAGAGACTGTTTTTAAATTTGTATAATTATTTTGTAAATAATTTGGAATAATAAAATTTTTTTAAAAACACATCCAATTTTGGTAATGAAATAAGTCTTAACGTTTTCAATGGATTAAACAATAAAAAAAATTTTCCGCCTTCTAACCTCAAAATAGCACCTTCGCCGCTTGATTTTGGGTTCTCAGGCAGAAAAATAGTATACGAAACTCGTTTGAAAAGGCTTCTTTACGAACCTCGTTACGGCCCTCGCCTTCGGCTCGTGCCGTAAACCTCTCGGTTCGTAAATCGAAGCCTTTGCAAACTCGTACGCAATATACTGTTTCATCATACCCTGATGGGAAGTTCGCATTCCCGTCCTGATTTCAGGCTGGGAAGTTGTGCATTCCTGACCAGGACGGAAATTTTTTTGTTGCGCACTAACCTGCTGCGCAGCTCTCTCCTACTAACTTTCTTATGTCAGTCGTCAGCTACTCATGTGTATACAGCTATAGTCGACAATGTACTACACTCAGCTGACGAAAACCGAAACACTTGGATCATAACCTCAATACTTATAAATAAAGTTTATAATTATATTATTTCCAACTAAATTTTTCATCTAAGAAAACAGCCATCACAGGAGTATAACATACTAATATGATTCCCATAGTGCCAGTATAACAGATTTTAATACAAATTTTGTTTGTAATTGAATTTTATACGTAATGGAACGACTTCTACGAGCGTGGCTGCTGCATACAGTACCGCAGTCGTTATATATCGTTTTCTATCTCACTTGCTCTTTATTTCCCTAGAGTCCCTAGATCAACAAACGCATGAGTGTTCACATTGAACGACGGAACAACTGTGTGTTGATTTTATATTAAACTAGCAGCCCCCCGTCCCGGCTTCGCCCGAGACTTACTAAATAAAACACCGTAACGCGTTGACATGTAATGTAAAACATTTTAAGTTAGTAATTTTACACATATTCCTGATACATCTCAAAACAAAAATCTTCTTATTAAAAACATTATTTTTTCGGAATCCATATAGTTTATTTGGTCAAATAATAAGGTGTAAAAATTAAAAAAAATAATTATGCTGAAAAGTACCGTGCGTTCTTTATGAAATTTTGAAGTACTT
>NW_019379748.1:35489-130572 GCF_000648655.2 Copidosoma floridanum | reverse complement strand
CAGTGGAGGCTGTCCCGTTGGCTCAAGTTTTTTTTCCTTCATAGCTGTTATAGGTTTGCCCAACGCAGACCTTGGAGAGGATCAGTGATTCCTGGTTGAATGCTTAGAGTTGAGAGGGTAGTATAGGGTCGTCGGTCACCGGGTTTTCCAGCCTTGCGAAGAAAAACTCCGCAGAAGACGTCTGCTAGTGAATGGCTGACTTGGTTTAATAGTGCCCGTCTTTAGTTAATTTAGTCTTTTAGACGATGAATCGCTTCCGGAAATGGTAATAAAAATGTAGTTGTTGGCAAGGTTGTTTACACTTAGGTGTATCCTAAAAAGAACCGATGAAATTTATGGTTAAGTAGGGAACGCAAATACTTATAATGGCCCTAAAAAGCGCCAGTGGTGAAACTTCCAGGCTATTCTTTCTTATTATTCCTGATGATGAAGAGCTGGCTACGGGTTCCTTGATTCTTACCCTGGAAGTTTTGATGTAAGGAGACTGTGATGGAGGGAGGTACGCTGCTGACCAAAGAATATCACGTCTTCAGGTCATTTCCCGGATAACCAACCGCTCATCGTTAGACGGGAACATGTGGGTAAGCGCGTTGGGGACGCGACGACCAAGAAAGTAGCCGTTGTGGCTGCCCGTGCCCCTCCGAGCTGTTTTCCCTTGCTTACATTTGTAGCCACAAATTCTCTAACTGCACCAGGTGGGATGGTGGGACTGCCACACAACTATGAAGAGTTGATGCAGATTGTGCTCTGTCTAGATATGTCTCCTGGTATTGTGGCAGAGACGGCATAGGTTGGAATTAATTTTTTTTATTTGATCGCACTCGTCGAGAATCAGGGTGAATGGACACCTAGGTTCCTTTCCGCTTAGAGAAGAGTATCGTCTGTAACCGGGATACCCAGCTGCAAGACTATTATCAGCATTCTCTATACAGCTCGTTGAAATGCCGAAGCTCGACTACAACAGTATGGAGACGCTCCAGCCTATTATAACCACACTTATTTAATTATGTTGCTGGTAGCTTCAATTTGATGTCGACGCCACCTATCGAATTTTACTGAACTAAAGTGAAAAGCTGACGTATTTTTGCTAAACTTTGAGCTCATTTATTGCTATTGTTATTAAATTTTTTAAGATGAAAACTATACTAAAACCATCTAGGAAGTGTCAGGAATCAGTGTGCAAAATTTCAACAAAATCGGTTCAGTAGTTTTCGCGGTTAGCGATTACAACGGTTTTAGCGCTTCTGCTTTATATATTAGTAAGATTAAGCAACAAATAACTATTTTTTGCTCGCTAACTTCCCGCCAGGTATAAAGAAAAATCGTCTACGTCACTTGGCAGGAAAATAGCACATCACCATCCGCGTATTTGCCACCTTCGGCTTCGCTTCGGGTGGCAATGTACACACGGACGGGAATGTACTACTTCCCTGCCTCGTGACGTAATATACTATTACTTCATAAAAAATAACCTTATGTAAACAAATGCACATAAATTTATAGATTCTTTATTTAAAATACACAGGCTCATCAAGCCCCACCGTAAGACCCATATCACCCCAGCTTTGAGGCAGTATGGGTTTTTTGAGATACTAACCTTTTATATTTTTTTTGTCAATAAATCACTTAGTTAATAATTTTTTAAGTGGGTGAACCTTTTTTCTGGGATGTTAAAGAATCAATTTAGTATTTTAGTTAATTAATTACGATTATATTTTTAATTACCAAGTTATGTTAAACCATTGGTGATCCATACAGCTCCAGTCTCCCCTACATGAGGCTCTTATAAGTGAGTTAGTAACTATCAGTTACAAAGTTTTTTATATGGTTTTGTAGATATCTAAAATGCATTAATGGAACATCAAGTCTGTAAATAAATGTGCTCTATCTTACCAAATTGATGGGGTCTAAGGTGTTAATCTTTTGAACTTTATATATTTGACCTGGAGCAACATGAAGTTACTTAATTTATTCTTATTGGTATTTTCTAAGCTAAGTTATTCTGTCGTAATTCATAGATTAATGTAATAATTAAAGTCCTGTAATAGAAATAAATAGAGTCTAACAACAACGTAAGTCACAAAGGATTGCAAATCATCAAATCAAAACTATAATATTAATCCAAGATACAATATTTTTTAAGAATATAAAAAATACACTATCAACGAAAGCATTTCGATGGCTAAAAACTATACTAGATAGTTTATAAAATAGAAAAGTTAAGTTGTTTGTTTTTAGTCAGAATAATAAGGTCCGTTGGAGAAATTTTCAAGTATAAAGAAAAAAATTAGGTCAATTATGTGTGATTCAAATAAATTTCTTGCTTAATTTTATACCGATTTGTTTTTTGTTTGTGTCAGTTTTAATTACAGTCATAATCGTCATGCCATACCTACCCTCCCATTTAATATTTTATGCCATACCCTGGGGCAGAGCATATCAAATAAGTAAGTTTCAATATTCTTTTTTTTTAGAGTTACATAACCGAAATAGTATTTCTCATAGCCTGGTAACAATTTTCTAGGTGATTTTTCTAAACAATAGAATTTTTTTACTTTGTAACTCTACCTACACGCCTCACAATCTCCAAATGGAGTTAGAGTGTTCCTTATGCCCCACCTCCTTATGGTTGATATTTTAACAGATTTTACCAGAGTAAAAAAACTAATTAGTTCCCGTTATCTTATGTAAAAATTTCAAACGAAATATAAAGCGTTAATTATCTATACCATATATCTTTTTGTATTATATAATTGTTTGTGTGATACATTCCACACAAATCCCCACAACTCCCCGCAGATCCCCATTGATCCCCACTGCCCTCCTTACAATAAAGTAAAATTTTATTTTTTTTTATGTTCTAGCTTAACTAACTTTTTGTCCAGACCCCCTAGTGCCCTGAAATACCCCCCGTATACCCCCGCAGAATTTTTTTAGACCTCCCCCCACGCCACTTTTGTGCAATCTTACTGGCACTCCATTAGATAACTGCTGCTTCTGTAAATTTGCTTGTTTATAAACTATGTCTATGAAACAAGACATAAAATATACGTATAAAAAAGTAAAGCAGAGTTGAAAAGAAAAAAGTGAGCTTCTTTTTCGAAATTTTTTATAACTATTATTTTTTCAGAAACTTTTTTATTTTTTTTCAAGCTAAGTTTAAAAAAGTACTATAAATTTATTTCCAGTATAAGTGCTATTAACTTTTTTCAATTCATTTCAAAAAAGTAGTCAACTCTACCACACTACCACAATCCTTTGCTATGTATGCTAATCTTAAATATGCTAAAATTATAAATAGTTATATTCAGTAAAAAAATTATACTTTTAATAGGCTTCATTGATGATTAAAGTATATTTTAGCACTAGTTTGGCTAAAATTTATGATAAATCTGTATATAAAATTGGCTTTACATGATTGAATCTCGTTTATAGGTTGATTTTAATAACTTTTTTTTTGTTTCGTACGATTGAAATACATTTATGTTTTCGATATGAACGTTTCTGTTATTTACTATATTTTTTTGTGTGTATCCTATTCTTGTTTTTTCTTAGTAAGTTATTGTTTTAACGAGAATTTTCTTTTTTAATCTTTGGTACGCTTAGATGACGTCACCTTTACTGAAGTAATTATTTTTTCTTTCCATTTTATCTTAATCGACTATGTTACTAACTACTTATATTACTATACCAATTAAAAAAAAATTAATCTAAACCTAGATCAGCAATCATACTTGCCCAAATGTATATAATATATATATACATATACGTATACAAGTATGATTTGTACGGCTAACTGGAAGGTCTTAAACTTTCAGTTGGTTGAGAAGAAACTTTTGATAACATTGAAAAATTAACACTTTGTGTTAATATATATTGTAAATTCACGGTTTAGGAATTATACTTATCTGGATGTTCAATATAAAATATAATTCAATGTTAAGATGTTAAATTACTACAAAAAATAGAGAAGTTACATTGAAAGTCAAGTCAGTTAAAAAAATGGCAGCACCACTGATGTCAGAACTTGTCAGGACTTGTCATCGTAGTCCGAAATTGAATAATCGAATTTCTTGCACCAAGGATCCAGTCGTCAACCTCACAGCTTTTTTGTAAGAAACTTCTTAGGGGATCACTCTTAGTAAGAACTTTAAGGAGACTAATTGATGGTCATTCTTTATAAAAATTACATATTAAAAAGGTCAAACAATGAGATCCTAGTTGAAGTGCTGTAAATCCTTTTTTTTCCCCAATTTTTCCCATAAACTAATGAAATGCACAATAATTACTTACCCTGTGAATTTCTCAACCTTTAAATTACTCTAGAATATGCTGTAAGTGATTCTTTTGCAGTTTACAAAATAATTTTTCTCTAAATGCAATCTCAGATAATTTCTCATGAAGCACTCGTACCTTAGTACATTGCTTACATTATATGTGCTGAATTACTACCATTAATTTAATTTTTTTTTTTCTTTGGAAGTTTGTGACAAATTTCTCAAATGAGCCTTGAAATAATATTGTGAGTATTAAATAAAATCTAAAATACTATGATTACTATTACTACTATTTTTTTGTATCACATTATATCTTTATGTTTTGCGATGTTATGATACTATTTTATCGTCACAAATAGAAGCTTTTCTAAGTAATATGCTTCTTTGCGACCATTTATAATTTATAGCTATTTTTACTCAAAAAAATAAAGATAATAATATGTACTTTGTAAATTAATAGGATTAAATAGTCTTCTTTATTTTATAAAAAAGAAGCAAAAAAAGAAATAAACCATTTCATGTCCTTTTGTGTTTGAAAGTAGAGTTTTTTTTAATAAAGAAATGACTGCTTTCGACCAAATGGCTATAATCAAAAATACCTTATCCGTATCACATTGGTACAGCTAGCCCATAAATACTTATGACACTCAATGATGATATGGGCATTTCCACAACTTGTCTCTTTCGATATGATAAATGTAATTTTAGGTTTTTCAAATTTACTCGCATGAGACAGAAGGTCAAATCCGAAAAATTTATTATTAATCCTTTAGCTTTTAACTTTTTACGATTGCAAAGTTAATAGTAACCTTCTATAAATTAAAGCGCTATGGCTCAACTATTATTTTAATTAACACCTTTAGATAAGGTCTGTAATGCAATCAACAGCCAAACCATCAATTTAGGTCAGTCGTAATAATTTTTAATGCATAATAATTATAATAGCCTCATACTTTATTTGTAACTACTTCATAATTCGGTTTTTTTTCATGCGTATATTTTTTTTCTACCTAATACAATGATTCGTTTGGATTTTTTTCTCTAAATTTTCATTTTTCGGAAAAATTTGAAAACTAAATGAAAATTTTTGGAGTACATTATTTTATGCTTTGAAACAATCACAACACTATTTTTCAAAACTGTATTATTTTTATATTCGGTGTTTTTAAAATATGATAAGAAAATATTATGAAATTCATCCCTTCTAAAAAATGGATTTCGAGAAAAAATACTGTACTCGGTAAGCGCGAGGTCATTTTTTTTGTACGTAGGTTCTTGAAAAAAAATTTTTGTGTTGTAAAAAGTACTTTGATAAGTCAAGCCACATTTTTTTTAAAAGACTTTACTTCGCTCTGCTTACTTTAAGTCTGACATAGTTTAATTTTGCTAAGTTTTTTTGACCTGAAAAAAAAGACCTGTTTAACTTACAATCATGTCTTAACAAATTTTCTAATATTTGTCATTATCAGAGATCAGATTAAATTTCCGATTAATTTAAAAATTTTGAGAAAATTTTTTCGGCTCCCTTAAGATAATATTCTTATAAATTTTTTGGTGGCATAAAAAGACTTGTCACGTACATTATTATACACGTTCTGATTTAGAGACCAAATGGTAAATCACTATTTCAGTCTATGAATTCTAAGTTCATTTTTAATGACAATTGATAGTATTAAAAAATTTATATTTTAATAAGTTTTATATTTTTTATTTGATGAAAAACATTCAAAAGTTAGATTTCACGTGAAAGTTATGGGCAGTCAAAAATGTTGAGAATATTGCTCGGTTCTTTTTTAGATTCTAAAAGAGGTTGACTACCTTAAGCAATTGACAGTCAGTTTTAAACCAAAATTTGTGCAGAACCTTATAAACGTTTGAAAAAGTTCTTGCGTACTTTAAAAAACTCTCGATGCTTATAAACCTAGCAGTTAGTAGAAACAGTTGTGTAAATGTTACATATATCCTTACGAGAGATAACGAGAGAAACGATGTAAAAAATATTTTAGTTGAAGAAATAATGCGTAATGGCACCGTGTAAGGTCTTCTGCAATGAGATGCTGATGTACAAGGCGTAACAGAGAAATTTTAGAATATGTAAAGTCTATCAAAAGATTTTGATTATAATCTTAAAATAATAAAATGTCAGTTGATTTGATTGTGTACTTGTATGAACAGATATACAAATGGAGCTATTATTCACTTCCAGGTAATTTGTGCCGAAATGCTTTTTCTTACGAATGTAATGGAACTGGAAATTTCATTCAACACTTGATGATATTTTACGATTGGGTAGTACTGGTCCACTAGTCTCATTTACAAATATCTTTATGACTTACCACAAACGTCAACATAGTAAATGATACAAATGGCAGATGCCTGTCCTTGATTAAGATTTATATAGATCAAATGCAATGGAACACTTGAATTTTCTAAAAAGAATTATTTGGAAGAATTCGTCGGGTGTTGAAAGTATACAAGATCTACACAAGTGCCGAACCATTCATGCAGTTCTACACGAGTATTTTAGAATGCGTGGAATAGTCCAGGTGATTCTGCACGATAGTTTGAAATAGTGAATTAAACGACAACTGTAAGTGTTTTTTTTTTGTGCAAAGATTGCACAGGAGCATTATTGCAGATGTTATGATTCTTCCTGCAAATAAGTACAAGCAAGGAACAATATTTCTTAGTCACGGAAGATTACGGTGTATTGTTATCTTTCGATTTTTTAACTATAATCCTTATAACATAAGATACGAAGGCTTTTTTACTCGTCTTCTTCCTTGAAATAGCTAAATCCTGTAGTCTTTGTTTCTATGTTTTAGTTACTCGTGTCCTTGCCTAGATCTATGGTAACTTGCTTCTTAACTTATTTGTTTTCTCGATACAACTTCTGTTACTCATACTTTCCCAACCTTTACTGTAAATAACGTTTCTGCTTGCATAAAATGTACAATCAGCAAAGCACTTGCTTCGAAAAAGGGTATGTATGGCATTAACTTAAAAATACGTAAATGTCAAAAATTGTTAAGGTAATCTTACTTTTTCCATCCAATGATTTACAAAATAATACCCAGTCATGAGAAATAATTTAAGTGCGTAACTTGCAGTAGTAAGTCAATTAGACTAAAATATTACGATGAAAATACGAATTTCGTGTGACTAATAGCTTTCACCACGTTATCAAATTCAAAGCAAAAAAAAAAATGTCAAGCAACATTATTATTGCCAAGAGAGCTACGGCAACGACATCGTCTTTCTCTTTTCATCTCAACAGCCTCTTAAACCACGTGACACAGTTATCTCTTGGCGCATCTTTTTTCGGCAAGTAGTAAAACAACTAGACAGAAACAGACAAAAAGGGGGAGACAAGCAGACACGCACACCACAAGCTAGAGGAATGCGCGACACGCGAGATGTCTAACTCTCGAGAGACGTTTCTCTTGCACGAGACTGTTATTTTTTTTTTATATTGCGAGATAAAAGAGCCTCCCTGTGTTTCACTCGATGAAATAGAATACACGTGTATTATGTGCAGACGTGCATGTCTGGTGAAAAGGTCCGGGCGAACAGGTGGTTTATTGGATAAGCGTTAAATAACATATGATGCTTTTGGGGATATGAATACGCATTACTTAACAAAGATGTTTTTGAAAAAAATCAGATTTATGAATGGAGTGGAAATTCATAAATATTTATCAAAAATCATTCGCGTATCTTGTCAATTGCCTTCTTGGTTGGTTAAGGTAGTTTTTTTAGTCTGATGTAAAGCAGAAAAAATCATAATCTTCAACGATCTTAGCCCAGCCATTTTATTTTTTAAATATTTGTGTCTTAAGTTTGACTTATTGACACAAAAATACGTAGAAAAATTCGTGTTTGAATAAATATACCTACATGAACACGTATACAGAGGTGCACAATATTGGAATACAATAACAAATCACAGAAAACTCTGTGACGATTGAATCATTATTATAGTCACCGTAAGGGCTCAAACATGGATAAAATAGCCCTTTGAGGTTATAACAATATTTTACGTGATGATTTTAATAGATCTATTTTTCGATAACCATGCGGAAGAAGCAACTATCATTTTTTGATATAAAATTTTACAGTTGATGAATTAATGTACGTTAATAATAATTATTAATCTCGGGTCACCTAGGAGACAATAAATGATGAAAATCCATTTTTCTGTTGTGTCATTGTAATTGGTTTTAATGAGAAATTGATTTCAAAATGAAGTCTTTATTAAAGTATAATGAATAATAGAACATCCATTAAGAAATATATACATAAAACATTCCAATGGAAAGTTTTCANTTTAATGAGAAATTGATTTCAAAATGAAGTCTTTATTAAAGTATAATGAATAATAGAACATCCATTAAGAAATATATACATAAAACATTCCAATGGAAAGTTTTCAAAAATTTTCAAAGTATAAAAATTGTGCAATCTTACAATGTAAGAGATTCACTTGCGTACACAACCTAAAAATAGTTAAAAGCTCTTTTCTCTTGCACCTCAAACCAGCACTGGAAAATCTTCTTACACAAACAATAAAGCAACGAGTTAACAAAAAACAATTTAAGCAAATATTTAACAGCTATTTTAGGCTTTGTTTCTTGGCTCAATTTTCAGCCAAAATCCATTTTCTGGCATTGCAGCAAACAAGTTTTTCTGGTAAACAAATGGTATGCATGTTTTTCCACAAGGAACAAGTGTACACTTGGCCAACAGGTAGACGAATAGTGCCTTTATTTCCAAAATGGCGAACCGATTACCGATGCACATTCTTGGTCCCATGCCGAACCCCAAGTTTGACACATCGGTTGAAGTTGACTTTTTACCGATGAACCTTTCAGGTTCAAACTTGTCCGGATTATCGTATAGATCAGGGTCGGCATGTATGCCGGCAACTGGTATCATGATACCCATACCAGGTGTCATTTTGTAAGGTTTAGCCCCAGGTATTGCTGGTGGCAGTTCAAACTCTTTTGAACACAATCTATTCAAGAAGGCTATGGGATGCTTTCTCAAAGTCTCACTGAACACGGCATCTAGGTATGTCATGTTACCAATCGCATCATAGGTCGGCCTACCTTTCGTTGCTAACATCACCTCGTCGATCTCGATTTGAACTCTGGACTGGACATCGGGGTTCAGAGCCATCTCGAATGCCATGAGACTACTCTGGGTGGCGCTGGCTTCAAAACCCGCAAGAAAAAATAGAAAAGCCTGAGCTGTCATCTCAGTAAGGTTAAACTTGGCTGCTCTCTCTTTGGACATTGTTGATCGGGCTTCCATTAGCAGTTGGAGCATGTCGGGTCGGACGATTCCCTTCTCCTCTCTGGCTTTTATTGTTGTATCGATCACGTTGATAAAGAAATCGGTCAGTCTCTTCGATACGATTCGCATGCCAAATTTCCTAGTCAGATCTGGGAACAGTAGCTCCAGAAGAAGCTTAAGGTTCGTGGAACCCTGTGTATAAGACGAGATTCCATTGTTACGGTTTTTTTTCTCAATGCTATTTATGTTTAATCAGAATCTTTTGTATTTCTTTATCTACTGTTGACAAAGCTTTTGCTCATTTTTTAACTTCACGTTCACTTTGTTTTACAAAAACACTATTCCTTAACTGGAAGGAAAATTAATGATAAAAATTATGAAACGTGTATCAGAAATCAAGATACCTTGAAAACAGCTACTTCCTTGGCACGGAGATAAAACTCATTATTAGGATTGTTAACACTGTCCACTTCAATTCCAAACGCACAGCTAGCGATAACGTCGTTCGTATACTTGGAAAACGCGTCTTTGATATCTATGTCATCCTCGTCTTTGTGAATCTTAATGAAAGCATCGGAAAACTTTTTGGCACAGTCCGACATAAGCGCGTACATCGATCGCATCTTGCTTGATGTAAAGGAAGGACTAAGTATGTTTCTAATTTCACGCCAGCGATCACCATTTAAGAAATTGAGGTTAAGTCCAAAGAGTGGGTCCACCTTCTCGTCGACGAAAGTTTTGCGATCAGCAAAGTGGTCAAAGTTCTTTATGAGGATGGACTTAATGAGATCGAGGTCGCGAACGAAAATCGTTGATGACAGAAACACGTGGGCCCCAACGTACTTAGCCTGCCTGTTTGTATTGTAGATACACTTGATCAAGTCGTTTACGTGTCGGCGTGGCAGGAACAGCATGTGCATGACACCGACGATCGGTAACTCTAGTGGGTGTGGTATCCCCCATTTCGAGAAGTAGCACAGTTGGCTAAACACTTTGGTAACTGTGTATACAAGTATCGGAATGATCAAAGAACACCAAATCCAGAAATCCATTTTTTAACAAGTGAGTATATATTTAATACTCTGTGAGTCACTTTTAAGTAAAGATACACTTGGTACTATAGCGCTTGTTTTGGATTTGCACTGCGAAGTGATGGATGTACGAGCCCGGCTCGAGCGAGACTGAAGTGGAAGAGTTTTCCTTGAATGCTTCTATTAATATGAATCGCTTCGATGTGCACAAGATGATGGCATGCGCTCGAACGTGGGGGAATCAAGCTTGAAAAATGATATTTTTGTGTTGAGAAAAAAACTTAACGGGATATCTTTTTAAATACGTGATTCGAAACAGCTCGTGGTAGATAAGATTGTTGTAATCAAGTGATGTACGTATCAAATTAAATGATGGATATGAGACTAATTGCGTTATCTTGATAGACACTACGTACGATAATATATACGTTTAAAATTAATAGAAGTAAGTTTCGAGGTAAAATTAGACTGTAATTTTATTTTTATATTTCAATGATTATACAAATTAAATAAATTAACATCGCACATTAAATGTTTTGCAAGTATGTAGGTTCATAGTATACGTAAAGTAGTGTATTTGAATAACACTATATATGATTTAATCCTTGACGAAAAATTGTATGACCTCATGCATAAAAGGTGCATATTTTAACTATAAGATAAAAATACAAAATAAAATTGTTAACTTTTTTTTATCACAATCTGATTACTACGTTTTAAGTATCCTATTAACGTATCATAAGCATTTTTGTACTGTAGGCTAATCCAGTAATACATATGAATAAAGTGTTTTTTCAGGAATAAAATTAGTAATAAAAAAATGATCAAATCTCAAAAAATGTAAGTTATTGCAATATATTACGAATAGATATCCTTTACCAGTATTTTTCCATCTAAGTCGAGATCTCTGTACGTGCTGATCTTGGTAATTACTGGACACGTTTTCATTATATTTTGATTAAAAACTAGAACAATTCGTAAGGCATGTTTAGATGAATAATTTATAAAACATATTTGTTAAGCTAATAGTTTGCTTCCTTAGTAAAAATATAAAATAAACGCCAGTCAGGCACAAACGTACGGCTATCGTGCCCTTCACGGCTGCACTAATGTATTGTAATATACGATTTCTTCTGTACAACATATTTAAAACTTTATGATACAAGCAAATTTATATTTATTTTACACTTACAGAACAAAATTTTGTCAATAGAAAAAAAAGAATCTCAAGAGCTTTCTGCATTATAATTATTTTTTATTTTAATCCTCAACTAATTGCTGATTCATGTAAAAGGTCATTATACATTTTTATAATTTATTCTTAAAGAAAGTGAAATTTGTGAAACCAATAATAGGTTAGCATATTTCTAAGGTCTCTTATATTTTATAATGTATTTACGTTATTGTGAGCTTTGTATACTATTGTAAGTTAAAATTAATGTTAAAAATAATAACTCGAGTGGTAATGGTATTTATTGATATAGATAACTTTCGACGTTTCGGCCCGTACAGCTTTATGAATAACAAGGCCCTCGTCAGGTACAAATTTTCTATAAACACAAAACACGCAAAACGTAATGTAACAAATATTTCAAAAAGAAAAATTATATTTTAAATTTGTGCTATAGCTAACACTTACAATCATCACACTAGAGACTATGTGTAGCACGCAAGATGGCAAGGCGGTGAATACAATACTTTGATATTTAGCTAGTTCTTGTATAGGCGGTACTCATATATGTATGCTATGTTTTATGTACGCGTCGGTTAACATTTGAGTAAGAGTAATTACAATACCAAAACTTGGTTTTAAATTAAAAACTTGTAACATGAGATCACTCAGTCACAATCCAAATATCTTAATCAATTCCATTGATTAGGTCTTTATAAAGAATTTTTTAATTATTCGTATCCAGTATTCTATTGATGTTGTTAGGGTCAGAATGGATGCGCAACATTTTAGAGGAAAGTCGTTTAAATTGATTACTTTCTGTATCTAATGTTTTTACTGTATCCAAATTGAATGAGTGGTTGGTTATTTTAATACGATCTGCTATTACTGATTTTTCTTTCAAATATTTACAACCACTTCTATGTTCACTTATTCGATTCACTTTTCAAATGTCAGGAAGCTTGTCCTGTGTAACAAATCCTCAAATTATAAATTCGCTACACAGTTTTAATCTAATGTAAGTTAGGTGTTTCTTACAACCATAAAAATTTTTTTAAGCTTTATGGTAGTGTCAAAATTTCTCTCATTTTTTAAACATTTGATATTTTATTTTGATATACAGATTTTTCGTACCAGAAAATAAAATCATGTCTACTATTAAAGTCATATGCTGCACATTACATTGCCGGAATACCGTCCTATTTTTTTTTTTTTTTTTTTTCCTTTTTTTTACACCTCTTTTGCATTTCATACTTGCAAAAACGCCGAGTTAGCTCGTGCCGTATCTCAATTTCACGATCAATTTATTCACGCTTCCAGCATGCAACGACGACCAAGACAATTCGGCTCATAGTTAATAATACTAACACCCCACCACTTTTGATGTCCGTCCTCCATCGAATAAGCTTACACTTACATTCACGTGTATGTTAGAGCGATGAGAGTATTGAGAACGTCCTTATTGTTCCCTCACCTGCACGCTTTCATTCAATATTTATAATAGTTGCGCGCACGTGTATGTATGTATCACGTACCGTTGAAAGTGAGAGTAATCATTACAAGCACTAATAATAGTTTTTTGGCTCTAAAAGCATGAATTCACGAATTGGGGTTCAAAATAACTGTCTTAATACTTAGTGTTCGAGAATAACAAAGTAAAATTTTTAATTTTTTATGAACTAACGAGTGTTAGCACACAAAATCATTGTTTTATTGAAAGTATGCAATTAGCGTACTCAGTCATTTTACACGCGGTTTTATTATAATCTTTTTCTAACTTTATACGATACATTTGTTTTCAGGGTTCATTGGGCTGTTCAGAGGACACTTGAAGGCATCGGAGAAATCTTGAAAATTCGACAGCGTTCCTACGACTCTGTACTTGTTTGGCGTGTAAAACGTGGAAGGGTGCTCCGTTAGGTATTTTTCTGTCTCAGTTTGACAATATTTCTGTGAAAATAAAAAAAATGTATGTTCCTATATACACTAGACATATCAGGCAAACTTTGTGCGTTTTTTTATACGGTGTAAAGTCCAATAATGACTGATTCGAGGTAACCTTCGACTACTAGCTCCGAAGAGCCCGTATAAATGTGAATGAATTGGCTAAAGTTGAAAATAAAACCTTAACCATTTCATGTGTTCAAATGAAAAATATAAAAATTGAGCACCATTCTATCATGTAAAAAAACATCATGCGGCAGTAACTGGAACTAACACCTTATCTACGGGGCCCACCTCGAATATGTCGATGAATAATCCTTTTAATTTGCATAACACAGAATTAAAAGATATTTATTTATAGTGTGTGTGGGTGTGTTAAGTACATTGAATAAATATAAAACTTTCATGTATTATTAAAAACAATGTTAACAATGTCAAACTTCATAAATTCTGAAAAACTATATTTGGATCATAAGTTGTTGAATTATTTTTTTCTAATGCAGGAAATTGGTTGCCATAATTTTAATGTATAATAGCTATCGTGTCTTGCGTCATCTGTTACTCCAACTTGCCTGGTATTCTGCCACTTGATATTTATGATTTAAATGAATTTTCGTTTGATCTACTAATATTGTTTTAATTATACTTGTAAGGTCATCTTTGTAGTCAACCACATTATGGTTTTTTATGCGTTAAAAGTTGTTATCTTTTTTAAAATAAGTCAAAAAAATGACAGCGTACTTGAAAACTTTGTCATAATATTATGTTCTTAAATGTCTTGTTATAATTCACTGGTTAAATTGATTCAAATTTCATTTCTGTGCGTGTCGTAAGAGAAGAAAAAACCAAAAAACTACAACTCACGAGTGCAAAAGAGATAAAAAATAGCTGGTCGTTGCTGAAGTCCTCTAAGTTTGGTAGTTTCTCGACACTTTCATATCCAAAACTGTTTTGAAAAGCGTGGTAGGCCACTTTCAGTCCAATTGCATCGTACATATTCTCGTCCGTGGTCGATGGTCCAACCTGAAAAAAATCAAGGTTTTGCATAACTAACAGATGTAAAAAGCAAATAGGCCATTGTTCGAAAGTTTTTGACTCATGATTAAAGTTCTAAATACCACTTTTGCTTGCATTGATACTCTCACATTTAACTTACTGAGTAGTTGTAGTACTGTTTGGTCAAGCAGTCGGTCTTAGAGTCATATGTTTTGTACATGTCACCATTATACTTGGACCATGGAGGGATGTATGTACTTGTGTTAACTGAACCAATGTAAAATAACTGTATTTTAGTCGTTAAAATTTTATCCATCAAGTTGAAAGATATTACAGTTTTGTTTGAATAGAAAAATGTACGTTACCTTCTTTTTCCATTGTCCGTGACATCAATTGGCCCATACTAGGAGCCAGGTATCCATAATTCACTGAGCTATTACAAAAGAAAAAGATCTAACGAATTTGACTTCTCTGTTTTCTACTATAGTGCCCCTTTCTTGACGTATGAGAAATAATAACAATGAATACTCACGGAGGTAAAGATGAGTGCAACCAAGGAACGGATAACTGAGCCGCAGTCACGACTGAAATAACCACAGACATAACAATATATATTACCCGGAAGGATTCAGAACATCTTTACATAATTTAATGAACTTACCAAGCATATTTCGAGAAGAATCATACGAAGTTTTGGCTTCCAGAGGATCAATTTTAACGCTACAACCATTTTGATCAATTTTATAATCCCCACTTTGTCTTAATTTTACAGATATTTCAGATTATACTTACTGGCTGTAAATTTGATGATGCCTAAGACGCTTTAGATTACGATCAGCTAAAAATTCACGAGCGTTGAGCTCGTTTTCCAAATAGTTCGACGTTATCATAAACTAAAAAAAGCGAAAGAATTTTTATCTTTTTTCCTCCCAAGCGAAAACTTGACAAACTCACTCCATCATAAATATGTTCAATAAATTCCCGTTTAAGGTAGAAGTTGGAAACTCCGATATGCCACTTGAGAGAGTGAAGCTTCACCATTGCTTGTTCCTTGGTTTCGTCGTCCAACCAACTTGAGCGTCCCACCTCGTCGAGCATTTCTCCCCGCATGTCGCTGGCTATATCCGTTACCTGCACCAGAAAAATACATGAACTGGGTATAACTTGTCTTCTGTTACTTCTTTCTTCCTTCTTAATAATTCAGCAACTAGGGTGTGCACTACAATTAACAATAGATCTAGTTGTCTTTCATGCGTCGTCTAGTACGTTTTAACAATACCATTTTTTTCGTCTCTTCAGATAGGTGCCGACTGACGTACTCGTACCTGTAGCCAATGCCCAACTTCATGTCTGCAATACATTCTTCCCACCTATTAAGATCGAACGTTGTATTATCAAACACATTGCTTGTTACTAACCTAGCAACCTACCTTTCAATGGTTTTCTCAAAGTCACCTTCCTTCGTTATAGCTTGGAAGTACAAATCACGCATTACCTTATTTGTGTACTTAATCGACGATGCCACAAACTTCCAATGGACGTAGTTAACTGCAAAAAAATAAATATTTACTTGGAAAACGCGAAATTCCATGGATGCTATTATTACATCATACGCTACCTATCACTCGGTTTGGAGTTTCGTTAAGTAATTGAGCTAGTTGATGGAAGTAAGAGATATCCTCGATTCCTATATCCTCTGAATCATTTAAGGTAATATTTTCAAGGTCCTCGAAGACAACTGAAATCACTTTTAGCCAGTCAATCTAAAAAACAAAAGTATCCATTTGATACAAATGTTCGTCACAAATAACGCATTGACAGTGATCCTTTCAAAATATCGATGATAACTCACACTGGCTGTTGGGCTTGTCTGGGCCTCCTTGTCGTAAAAACCTTGTAAATCTTTTATGCTCATATAAGTACGAGAAGGCTCCAGGTTTTCGCTTTTGTTTGCAGTTATTTTAATCTAAAACAATAGAATGGTTATTTTTTACAGCTGAAGAAATACCTTCTATACCAACCTGATGCAAGCTCCTTTCGAACACCAAAATATTCTCAGCATCCTTCGTGACATCTTCATCCGAGAGGCTATGGTCCACGGTGAGTGCCGAAACGACCCCCTTGATAAATTCCAGGTACTTTTGCTTGGCACCATCTTCACCTTCGTTTTCCAGCAGGTGATCGTACAGCGTTTCGGTAGGCTTATTTAACTGCAAATCATATTTAAGCAATAGGTGTTTATACTAACTGATGTTTCTAACGTAGTTTAGTGCAACATACGTTGATAACGTTTTGACTTGCGTTTCTGTCATCGGGTGCCACCACAATATCAAATATCGGTGACAGATCCTTGAACCCAGAGTAGTACTCGTGAATGCCTTGCCAATCGTGGTCCTCGTCACCCCACTCACTAACGTTCATGGCGATTGGCCAACCTCCAAAGAAGCCAAGCAGCGTTTTCAGTACTTGCATACCATCCTCTTCGATTTGGTCTGAGATATCCGATTTGGAAAATTAAATTTTCACATATCTCTGTCGTTTCCAAGAGCAGGCGTAGACACTTACCCAAATCCATGCATGATCTGTACCACAATCTTTCGTACTTTAAAGGAAGGAAGTTGTCGCTGTCCTCCTCGTCATCTCCTTCTAATATATCTGATGGTGTCGGAATGAAACGACAAAGTGGAAGCATCAAGAAATTGTGGATAATTAATGTGTTTTACTAAAAGCTATTTTTTTCTACCTTTCACCTCGAATTTAACGTTATTTTCCACGATTTTTTCGGAATTCCAAACATCAACTCCATCTGGAATTGGGTAGTTGGCCGCCCAGCTACCACACACGTAATTGTAAAAGTTGTTGCAAGGATCTGCCTCTTTATTAATGAGGCCTTTGATTATTTCCGCTAAAAAACGAGCGATTAATGAAATGAGGGTTTCGACTTTTAATCAAGACCTACCACTTTGTTTGCATCGCTCGCTGTCGCACATTTTTCCACCCTCATTGAAAATTGGACTGGCTACGACGATACTCCCAAGTAAGTGGACACTAAAAAAAGTTCGTATAATTCTTACAAATATTTTCTCTTCTTTGTTTCAATATCAAACCCATAAAATTGTTTTTTTTCTCTCACAATATGATGCGTATTTTCAGCATCATAACTGCACTAGTGATGTTTCGGTATAAAGTCTCCAGAGGTGGATTGACTTTATTTGGCCAGAGTTGGTAGTTTTTATACTCCAACTTCCTTTGAATGCTCATAATTGACATTCACTTAGCAAGTACGGCCAAGCGTAAAAATAAAGTTTGAACAGAGTGTTGGTTTTCTTTTTTATATTTCAGATAAGTTAGACAATTTTTCTCACGAATTTTTCTCTTGATAAATACGTATATACTTGAAAATACTCTTAATTTAACTTTTTGAAGTATTTAAAAATACCACAATAAAAAAAAAAAAAAAAATTGATAACCTAAAATACTAGTTACTTCCCAAACTTATGCAATGCTATGTAAACTAGTTTTGAATGAAAAGGATTATGTGATGAATCACTACATTTCAAATCGCTCTAACGAACATCATCACATGACAATGCATTTACGTCAAAATTGATTCATTTTTTTTTTTTAAAGCAGAATCTCTTTAAACAGCGTAATCGCAATAAATATAGGTCATACATATACAAAAAGCTAACAAATAACGAGAAAAAAATAGAATTCTTGGACACGATAAATATTTAAGAATTTTTATAACTTTCCGGTGAATAAAAACTTTTTAAAGTTAGAGAAAAATTACATAAAGCACTGACTAATAGGTTAAAATTTTTGCTTCACTTTAAAAACATTAAATAAATTGTCCCTATCAACAGAACGAGTACAAGCCTCTTCACACAGCTATTTGTAATTGGCTTTACTCCACCAAAAATTACATTTCGTAAAAATAATTATGCTTCTTTATTCAGTATTATGGAAATGTATGTATTGGCCAGTGACTTTTAACTAATTTTTTTTTTATTTTTTTATTTTGGCTCAAATTGTGAGTAACAATTTCTCAAAAATGTATCGGGAAAAAAATTTTTTTTATAAGATAAGAACTTTTTTTTTTTTTTTCAATCCATTAAATGACCATATCATCTAAAAATTTCACTGTTTTTTTCTTCATAAATTATTTTTTAACAAGATACTTGCAACCAGTTATTCAACGTGCTTTCAATAAAATTGAAAAAGAAGGTGACAAGTCATATTATTGTGAAAAAAATATAGAGAGAAAATATACTTACATTACAATGTAACGGTAATTTCATACACATTTTTTTTATTCTCTCATAACAATACACATATGTTATCATCGTTAATTATTTCGTATTCTCCTGTTTGCTAAAGGTAGCATAAATAATTACTGTTTTGTAAGTCAAAAACGTTGAAAGACCTTGAGAAAATGATACTGCGATGAGATAATTTTTATTAATTAATTTTCACGTTTTTTGAGTTCACCGATATTTATTTATTCGTACCAACGCACAAATCCATGAAATTTTTTAATGTTTTAAAGCTGTTGTGAGTGGCGTGATGTAAAAGTTTGGTGGCGTTGATATTGTTCTAATGTGTATTACCACTGATGATGACGTAAAATCCATTGCAGGTACTTCGTTGAGTTGTCCTGCCACGCATATGGTTATGCAACTTACGATTTTTTTTTTTTTTTTTATTTAACTGCGGAAAATAGCAGCCAATTTTGATAGTTTTTTCATCGAGTCATTTTTTTAGAAATCCGATGGGTAAAAAACAAAACCATACGCGATCGTCCTCTTTGGACCTCCGATTTAACCATACAGGCGTATAGAGACTCATACAGTACCGATCACCTTCTGGAAAGTAAGATCGAACAAAGTTCCATTCTTATTTTGCTCCAAAAAAAAAAAAAAAAAAACCAAAACCCTCAACTACAGACCATCAAAACAAAATTATTTCAAACGAACGTGTAATAAGGCAAGTCTCAAAGGAATCTCATCGGTCCGGTGTAAAAGGCTACAGAGCAAAAGCCAAGGGGCTTAACAAAGTATTCCCATCTCACGGCCGCGGCATCAATGAGATGCGATAATCAGCCTGTTCGATCGTTTCTCATTCCGCGCCATCTCGGCCGACTCTCGCACGGACGTTCGCGCGCGTTGCGAAGGTATAGAGCCATAAAGACGCGCGCGAGTCCCTTTTACGTGTGGTGGAAAAATTGTATACGCTCGCCTCGTGCGATGCGCGTCGATAACGCCTTGGGGAAAAACGTGTCGGTGCGGAGTCGATGCATGAGCAGTTCTACGGAAAATTATCCGTTGCGTGTCGCTTGAAAAAATGTCATGGCTTTATTG
Source organism: Copidosoma floridanum (assembly GCF_000648655.2). The sequence continues at coordinate 110,498 of NW_019379748.1, read as the reverse complement.
AAAAAATCACTGAATTCGAGTGGCAAATTATGTTTTTTCACACTTAGTTTAGCGTCAATTTAGTACATTTGTTTCCCTCCACTATATGCTCGTAGATCAAACAGCAGCAGACATGTTGCTAAAAAATTTGATAGCAAAAAAACTCTCCAAATAAGCTGTTTTTCTTAACTAAAATCTAAATTGATTGCTTACATGACATCAAAGTATTGATATTCTCACTTTGTCTTAGTAGAACTGTGCTATTCTGAGATGTGAAACAAGAATTTTTTTGGGCTTTCGCATCTCATCCGAAAACATTTCCAGTCCCAGTCGTAAGACTTTTTTTTCTAAATCCCGTCTCGTCTAGACAGATCACATTTGTCGATTTCTCGAAAAAATTGTTGGCATGCTTAAGATTTCTTGTTTTCCCAAATGAAAGTGTGGTACACTTGGAACTATTTAAAAAAAAAAAAAAAAAAATTTACTGGGTGTCACAATTACCTTTCAAATTATTTTTAAATGCATGTGTACATCTTTCATTTTTAGTAAGACACACGACGGATTTTTTACGGAATCGCTCTTGGGTGTACACAGGGAGATTCGCATTTTCGTGATTGGAGGGGCGCGAGAACGAGAAGAATGTGTCTATAAGTGCGCATTCAACGATGCAAAAATAACGAGAAAAAGGGAGGGAAAAAGGAGATACAGGTGTTTCAGACACAAAGAGCTCGAGCGACGTGGAAATGCTCGCGTGTGTGGAGTGCAGAGGTTTTTTCGAAAAACGCAGTGAGGAGCTTTTCAAGTTTTGTTTGAAAAAAGGCTAGAGTGCTTTATTTACTTGTTTTTTGATTGTGCAGGCGAAATGAAAACTGGCTCGAGTGGTGTGTGGCGAGGAGTTTTGCAGATGATCTTGAGGTGGTAAAAAGTTTTTTCTAATGTATTAGATTTCTTGAAAAAAAACTTTTTTTACTTTTTGCACGTGTTTCGTACGATATGCTGGGCACATCATACTGACTCATATTGTTGGTCATTCTCGCAACGCAACTCCTTACCAATGTCTTTCCCACGTAACACGCTTTTATTGAATTTGCTTTTTTGTTGGTGGTGGCTTAAAATAAATGTTGATTTTTAGATAGGTTAATTAATTTTTTCTGAAAAAAATTCCATTTACGGATGACAATGTAATTGTGGTGTAAACAAATTGTACCTCATTTTCTTTTCACTGAGTACTAGAACTGTTAACATTAAACATTTTAAGAACAGATTAGGTTTGTTTACTTTAATTTTTCTACCCATCTTACCTAGTTCTTCTGTTTCTGCTTGATTTTTCAGGCAATACCATTTTGAAGATCAAGACCAAAGCATCTTAAGCACAAAGCTAGAATTTTTAAAACGTTTCATCGGTATAAAAGTGCATGTAAATAAAAAAATTTGTCGTCTGCAAATGATCCGTTGTTGAAACGGTCTGTTGGTATGAATTTGTCTGCATTAAAAGTTCGTATCCACGAATTATAAATTAATAATAGTAATAATATTAATTATAAGAACAATAAAAGTAGATAAAAGAATTAGCCCCTTTCAACGCACATTATAGGGTTGTAAAAAAATTCAAATGAGTGCGTATCTTACTTTCAATTGAAAGTGGCATTGATGATTATTTCTAATGTCCAAAGTTTTAAAAATCAAATTTTGATAGGAATTTTAAAAATGACACGTAGACGTGACTTCAAAATCCTTGTTTAATCTGTTTTTGTTTGTGCTCACTCCTGGTCAGTTATTATACTTAAAGCCACGTTTAACATAAGTCTGATAATATATCTTTTACCAAATTTTCACCTAGTGTGATCACTTCGTTCAATTTATTTAGAGTGAGGGAGTATTTAGTAGATTAGTTTTGTTCAACATCCCAAGTATATGATTTGAAACATGATAGAAAAAAGGGTCTAAGTATATTTTTTTCTTAAATACTAATATATAAGTAAACTGATATACTAGTTCGTAAGTAGCTGCTTACAGTTATTTGTATGCAAAATTCTTAAAACATTACAGTTTGATTTTTTTCAGACAATAAGACAATATTGGTTCTACAAACCAATTAAAAAAAAACTTTGAAACTGGAATGACTCTATTAAATTTCCTAAGCGTTCAAACTATTATTAAAGCGAATTTTATACGTAAATTTTGAATTTTAATCCTGTTGATTAAAAAACATTTAAAAGTCAATTAGCATTATTTTTATATTTACGTAATAGAGAATCATCAACATATATTTCATGAAATAACGAGACATGCACCTTTCTATATGGTCATCAAGTTCTGGTTCTTTATATCTTCTATTGCCAAATCTGCAAATAAGGGTGATATAAGGGAGCCTATTTGAGTTTCAAAAATCTATCTGTAGAACTTTGTTGTTAAAATAAAAGAGATCATTGTTGAATTAAAATGTAGCTATTTCTATTGCTTCGTGTGGTAAAAACTTTCAACATTATGTTTCAAACTGTTCATTAGGAAATGTAAATAAATATTAGATTAACTATGAAGTGACATCTAATAATAAGAAAATATAGTTTCCGAAAGTTATCTAGTGCTTACATGCTTCAAAAACTAATGCTAATATTATTGTGTAACGTTGGTGATTTAAAATATGGTGATAAATTATGGAAAGAAATTGGGGCTAACGAGTGGGTGAATTTATACAGGAAATGATCGGTCGTAGAGTTAAATGTCCTACTAATCACGTACAGTTCACTTCTGTTTTGTTAACTGCATTAACTTCCTCTTCTCTTATTGGATGAACATACAATTTTCGTTTTCTTAACAAAACATTTTGTAGCTCTGAAGTAGCATGTATTATATTTTTTCATCTATCAGTTATGTATCGATGGCTTGAAAAAGTATTTCTCTAAGTAAGTTTTTCATTCCTAATTGATATGAATTTTATCAAAACTATAGTTACAGTACATTCAATAGTAGTGTTAATAATATGTATCAATACTCTAATTTTGTCATTTTCTTGATGACAATCCGTGTTACGAAATGAGCAGGAGAGTAAAACTACCCAAATTTCACCTGATTATCATTTTAAATTTTTTAGTTTTGTAATACACTAGTACTTCGTACTGATGAGTTCAGCTGGTGATCGAGAACGAAATGGTGTAATATATATGCGTGCAAAATGTGTCAAAAATTAAGTAATTCAAAATGATAATCAGGTAAAACTTAATTAGTTTTGCTCTCCTACTCATATTAATAAAATTTTTTTATGAAAAAAGTTATTGTCTTACAGCAAATGGGACTAAAGCTACGTAATTTTTAAACTTTGTCCCAGGATAGTAATGCTTATTAATTTCTTATGAGCTAGTTATCGCCAGTACTACTGCACATAGTTTGAATCCCGAAAAAAACTTCAACAAACTGCATGTGAAGATCGCACATAATTGTCCACATTCATGGATAGACAGTAGATTGAGCAGATACAAAGTTTCATAAATACCATTTCATAAAAAAACGGACTTTATCAATAACTAGTTGCCCCCTCCCCCTCCGTCTCGGCTTCACCTGAGACTCACTAAATTGAACACCGTAAAGTGTTGTCATATTATGTGAAATGTTTCCAGTTAAAAATTTTACATCTATTCCTGAAACTTCTAAGAACAAGAATTTTTTTGTTAAAAAAACATTTTTGTTTGGAATTCATACAGTTTTTTAGGTTGAATAATAAGCAGTTAAAAGTGAAAAAAATATTATTATACTAAAAAGTACCGTGCGTTCCTAATGCCATAAAATAATCGTTGGCCCTGAAACGCCGTTGATTTTTAGTTTCTCTCGTATAATCTACGAAAAGTGCTATTTTTTAAATCTGTAAAGATTAATGTTTCATTTTGTTATACTACTTTACTTTCAAGGAGATTTTGTTACTTGTAGTGTTGAGTAAACTATGCGGAAAGTGATCAAGTAGTGAAATCCCTGATGGATGCAGTCAGGGCCTGCGAGCAATCTATTGAAGCATTAAAATATGATTGTGTACTTCAATTTAAGAATCACAGCCCCATGATTACATGGGCAATACATATCTCAAAGTCTTATATCTGATTGCAACCATAATTATTTGCCTAATTAACCATTTTTAATAATTGTAAGTACTTTTTAGCTCACTTTTAATATAATAGCTGCTCTCCTGTATTATTGGCATCTTGCGTTATTTTGTAGGTTATTTCATTCGAGTGCCTATAGGTGGCGTATAGGAGCTTCCGTACTTTCCCAACGTCTCTTGGTATTACGCCGAAGACGTTAGTGTCTAAGGTACCTTCTTTTTTTACAAATTCCGTTGTTTTGGTGATCTAAGGGGGAGAGATTGGCTCGTGATGCTTGCCCATTGGAAACTATCCCGTTTGCTGAAGTTTTTTTTTCCTTCATAGCTGTTGGGTTCAACCATCTCAGACCTCGTGAATGACTTACTTGGTTTAATAGTGGCCGGCTTTATATAGTCTTTTAGTTGAAGAATCGTTGCCGGAAATAGTAAAAATGTATTTGTTGTCAAGATATAGGTTGACCATAAAAGAACCGATAAAATTTATGGTTAAGTAGGGAACGTAAATACTTATAAAGGCTCTGAAAAGGGCCAGTGGTGAAACTTCCAGCTATTCCTTATTATTATTCTTGATGATGGAGCTGGCTGCGAGTAGCTTGACTCTTACCCTCAGAGTCTCTGTGAACGGAGACCGTGATGGAAGAAGGTACGCTGCTGACCAAAGAATATTTCGTCTGTGGGTCGTGCCCCGTATAACTAAACGCTTATCGTTAGTCAGGAAAAAAGGGCCTGGAGAATACCTTTTCTGTCGGTATGCTGTTGGGACGACCACTGAGAAGGAGGCCGGAGTGGCAGCTCAAACTCTTCAGGGTTATTTTCCCTGGCTTTCTGTTGTAGAAAAATCTGCTCTGGTAGCCCCAGGATAGTTGGAAGAAAGGACATGAAACTGTAAAATGCTTAAGCAGATTATGCTCTAGCTAAACACGTCTCCTAATATTTCACTGGAGATTAATTCATAGTACTGTCCTTTTCCAATCATGACCAATCGTTGAATCGTTCTCAAAGTGCCCAGTGAAGGCGCGATTTCAGAATCGCGCTCAAAGCGAATAGCAAGGATACCCAGCTGTACGACTTCGTGCTCTATGCTTCATGCAATGCCAATGATCGACTGTGGTGTTCGGTTTTTTTTTTTTTTTTTGTTTTGTCAGGAGGATGGTAAAAATCTTACATAGACATCCCTAAGGAAGGGGATAGTGCCGGATTCTTACCGGCTAAAAACACCATCAGGGGACCAGCCCAGAGGCTCTACACCCTTGGAAAAAGAAGAGAGTTAGGAGTAGAGGAAAAGAAGAAAGACGTATGATGCAGCGAGAAAAGATGCCAAGCTCTAGCTCAGATGAGGAGGCTTGGTGTTTACGCGTTGAAGCGGAGGTCGAGAGCTGACTTAAGTCAGTTTTGAAGAGATGGGTTGACAGATACAAACAAAACAAAAACTCAACAATGAAGAACTAACACAAACAAAAAAGGATTTGCTGGCTACCCAAGGGTAGATGAGAGTATGCTGCGTGAGCGCACTTGAAATGCAGACGATGTGGGGGACCGGAAGGTCACTCTAGGATTAGAGTGCAGGGGCGATCTACCCAGTCGCTCTAGCTAGGGGAGCAGTCGGCTAAGGCCTTGATGAGTGGGTTTGGATGCGATGTGATCGAGTTTCTTAAGTTTTGAGCATATGAGTACGCTGCTTTCTTGGAAGAGACTACTGAGATTTCTTTGAGAATTTGCACGTTCCTGATGAACCAGGGAATGTTCAGGGAGCTGCGCAAGAGACGCATGAAAGTTCCTTGCAGTAGACGAAGTTTTGAAGTGATTCCCCAGATTGGTATGGCGTATGTGCATATACTTCTGATGATTGCGTTAAAGATACGTAGCTTGGTCCGAGTTGAGATTTTCACATTAACAAATATTGGTTTAAGCGCCACAAAAGCGGCTCTGGCCTTCTGTTGTACACTAGCGACTTGTTTTGACCACGTGAGGCGTTTCTCAAATATGACTCCAAGATATTTGGCGGTGAGGCTCCATTTGATATTATGTGAATTTACGATGATGTTTGGAGGCTCTTTCCTCCTTTTGGAAAAGAAGAGAGCAACTGTTTTGGCTTCATTTAGTACTAGACGCCAGAAAGTGTACCAATGGGCAAGGACCTTGATGTGCTTATTGAGTTTTCCTGTGCATTGGGTGATGAACTTTGATGAATGGAGTAGGGCGATGTCGTCTGCATATTCAGCAGACATTATACCCTGACTGTGAGGAATGTCGTGACAGAAGATGTTGAAGAGCAGTGGTGATAGTTTTGCTCCTTGAGGTACTCCAGCTGAGATGGTACGTGGCGCGGAGATTGAGTTTCCAATTTTGGCCTGAAAGCTTCTTTCTGACAAGTAGGACTTTACAACTGTGACGAGGTAGAGTTGAAAGCCGAGTTTTAACATCTTGAAGATTAGTCCAGCATGCCAAACTCTTTTGAAAGCCTGACGGATATCGAGAAGAACCATAGCAGTGTGCTGTTTTTTGTTCAGCTTTTCGGCGATGAATTCAGTCACTCTGAGAAGTTGATGGCAGGTACTATGGCGTTCCCTAAATCCGCATTGGGTGTCGGGAATAATATTGTTTAGACGTACGTGAGCCTTGATGCGGGTGAGTATTACGGATTCGGCTAATTTGCCTAGATTTGATAGTAGACTTATGGGTCTTGAGCCTTCAGTTGAAGAGAAAGGTTTGCCTGGCTTTGGTATCAATATAACTATGGCTTTCTTCCTAGCTGGAGGAAAGTACTGGAATCTCATGATAGCGTTGATTATGTTACAGATAGCCGTTATTTGTTTCCTTGGTAGGATCTTTAGAATTAAGTTGTTTATCCCATCCCAACTGGGAGCCTTGTTGTTTTTCAATTTGCGTATGAGTTTTCTTATTTCGATTGGTGATGTGGGCGAAAAATCAGATGCCATTGGAAGTAGATTTTCAGCTTGATCGTTGATGATAGCGTGGTCGTCAATGAAATCTTCTGGACTAGGATTTGGTGAACATTGAGTCACAAGTGCATCGGCAAAAGCCTCTGCTTTTTCTGAGTCAAGGGTGTAAATGTGGGGTCCAACTTTTATAGGTGGTGAAACAGTACGCCGCTTTCTGAGGGACTTGACTATTTTCCAAGCCCGTCTTGGATTTGATTCTGCTTCTTCGATGTAGCTGTTGAAGCTCTGAGAGTTTAGATCTTTGAGAAGAGATTGAATTTCTTTTTGTAGAGCGTTTAGCTTGGTCTTTAGTTCAGGAGATCTTAATTGCTGCCAGTTTCTGGGCACTTTGTTCTTGTTCTTGATGAGGGTGCGGACGTCCTTTGGAAGATTTCTATGACTCTTTGTTGCAGGTAGAGTAATGGTTGAATCCTTAATGGCAGTTGTTAGGCACGTGGTTAGAGCTGCAATAGCTGCGTCCAGTTCTGCGGAGTCTCTGATTGAAGAGCATTGAAAGGCTGCTGTTTCCAAATTGTATTGAAGAAGATCTTTATCAATCTTGTTCAAAGATAGAGGTGTCGTTTGGGATGAGCAGTAAATATCGAAGAAAACTGGACGATGATTTAAAGTGAGATCGTTTAGGACCCAGGGGTCTTTAGACATCCTTATGCCGCTGGTGATTCCAATGTCTAGGATTTCTGGCCTGTACGAGTTGTTATCGGGGTAGTGAGTGGGCTCCGAAGGAGCCTCTAGAGTCAGTTTGTATTTTAGCAGCATGCGTAGTAGCGATTTACCCCTTGGATTTGTTTCAACGCAGTTCCATGATGTATGTTTTGCGTTTAGATCGCCAAGTACTATTGTCGGGATGTCTTTTTCAAAAAAGGTTGGAAGACTATTGATGTCACTTAAGGAAGGTGAAGTGTAGAAAGTGATGACCCTGGGATTTTTACCGCCAGGAGAGTTATTAAGAATTTCGATGCCTACGACCTCTCCTGATGTTGAAGTGACCCTGATGGGTGAATGGTGGAGACTTTTCTTGATAAGGATAGCGGCGCCGCCTCCATCGGAACCTGCTGCGCCTGCGGTTTTGTCGTCCCTGTAAATGACGTAGTCAGTGAAGTAGGGTGAGTGCTTCGGTTTGAGAAAGGTTTCTTGAATGCAGAAGATATCCACATCGTGATCTTGCAAAAATTGCTCTATTTCGAACTTCTTGCCTTGGATGCTTCTGGCGTTCCATGTCACTAAAAGTAGTTTATTTTTTGGGGTGGTCATACTGACGCAGTGACGTCAGGACCTCGAAAACAATACGAGTGATGATAAGGGTTAACGCAGTATCCGGTGGTAGTGATGCTGCTAGTGGCTGCTTGGTTGATACCACGACTTGGGCAAAGCTAAGGTTGTTTGGAAGCGCTGTTTGTCTTGGAGGCTGATGTGGTTGAGTTTGAGTAGAGCTCTTTTTGGTGACGGTTGTATTAGGCTGGATCAATTTGATTGGTACTTTTGGGCAGCCTCTGTAGTATGCCCTGTGGTCTTGATTACAGTTTGCACAGACTGGTTTGGTTTCCTTTGAGTCCTTGTTCGGACAGGCGGCAGTGCCGTGGTTTTTGCGCAGAAAGCACAAACCCAGGCAGCGTGACAGTAGTTTGATGTATGATTATATTTTTGGCAGCGTTTACACTGAGGGATAAAGTTCGTTTTACGTTTTGGCTCGACTCGGATGCTGAGTCTACCTACAGACTTGACGTCAAAGATGGAATATGCTTCTGGTGAAGCAGGATCTAAGTGAACGACGACGAGAGGGCCAGATATTGTCACCCTTGTGCATACGGTGGACCCGGCGTACGGCTGGAACTTTGCTTTGGAGTTCCTCCAAGATTTTGGTTTTGGTTAGATGCTGCAATACTCCTCGGATGACGACTTCTAGCTCGCGTTCTTATTTTAGCTGGTGCGTTGAGTACTCAACTTTACTTTTTTCTAGCTCGGAGGTGATGAAACGGAAATCGTCGACTGATTTTGTATAAATTTTTATAACGTCGTGGATGCTTACAGCTTTGCGAAGCTGAATCTTTTCGGCTGTTAAAGCAGAGTGGATTTTGGGCCAACGTTTTGTCTCACGGACAAGTATTGGTGGAGGAGACGGTTGCTTTTGGCTCGGAGAGGTTACTTCTTCGAACAAGTCACTGTTCTGTTCAAAATCCAATTCGGTACCAGACTCTTCGAAGAGACCTGCTCTAGATTAGATTAGATTAGATTAGATTAGATTCTTTATTTAGGCTTTGTGGCTATGCCATATCTGGCCCTCAATTAGCAGTACAAAGAATACACATAAAGTAACTCTTGAAGATACATAGTAATTTACAATATATGATAAGCAGTATTGGTAAACATAATTATGAAATATAGTTACATAATGAAAAAATTACAGAAAGTAAACAAGTTAGAGCAAAGTAAATTCACATAGTATTGAAAGTATTAATGTAATGTAAAGCTAGGTGAAGGTTGAAGCTCTTTGTCAGCTTTGCGTTTTTTGACTATACGTGGTTTACTAGTGACGTTGACAGACGTGGTTTTTGAACCGTTTGATTGATTGAGAGCCTTATTCTGAGCGTTGATTGTCTCGTGGAGCTCTGAGATCAGAGCGTTTGACTGTTGTTGCTGTAGCTGAAGGTTTGAAATCGTGGCCTGTAGGTCCTTGATAACCTTGAGCAGATCTTCCTGAGAGGAGCCTGAGTGTTCCGTTGGGAAATTTGAGAGAGTAGCCAACAAGGCGTTCACTCTTGCTCTGTATTCATTCCAGAGACCTCGATGGGTCCTGGGGTAGTCAAGGTATCCCTCCGATGATCCAGCGGAGGACTGTTTTTCTGCGTACTCTTTCGTTTTGATGTCAAGTAAAAGCAGGAACCAGTAGGCCCTGAGAACCTATATGAAGCGCAGAGAGAGAATCACAGAAGGCAGTACGTCCGTATGCTACAAAGTCACTGATGAGAATGTGGTGTTCGGTACTTTGCTTGGAGACATAATAACCAGTCTTACTGAATTCTATTGCAGGTAGCTTCTATTTTACTTTTACGCCACCTAGCGGATCGTACTGAACTGAAAAGCTATCGTATTTTTACAAGACTTTGAGCTTATTTATTTCTATTGTTATTAATTTTTTCAAGATGAAAACTATACTAAAACCATCTAAAAAGTGTCTAGAATCAGTATGCAAAATTTCAGCAAGATCGGTGGAGCAGTTTTCGTGGTTAGCGATTACGACAATTTTAGCGACTTTGCTTTATACATTAGTAAGATAAGATAACATAAGATTTAAGTAAGAAAAAAAAATTTGGCTGCACGCATTATTTATAAAAAATAGAGTGGCTATGCTACTAAATTCCTTATTACAAAATTTTGTTTACTATTTAATTTATCGATAAAAGCATATCTTTGAAAGATTTTTTTTGTGTTACTTCTTACCATGCATGAATTAAACAGCGAGTTTTACTATACCTGATTGAAAGGAGAAAAAATGCAATTTTATCTATATCATTAGCCGGAAAAGATGAAACTGCTTGATTTTTGTATGGAATTAATGTTGTTAGAAGTTTGCGACGTAATAACGGAAAAGTAAGATTTGTAGAATTTAAAAACACACGTTTAATGTCTAAATTCTCAAAATATATTTACAAATTCTCGAGGTATCAACATTAAAATTTTTAAAAAGGTACATCACTTCGAAAGCTGAGTTACAACACTGGGCAATTGGGTCTTAAAGGTTACAGATAAACGTGATTGCACGTCACTTTTGTGAGCACTGAAACGTACATAACAACACGGTATCCAGATAACAGACATTACATCGGAGTTACGTAATGAAGTGGCAATGTAAGCTTATTCGGATTTACTAATAATGTCAGATACCTACATAAACAATGAATATATAATACTTGAAATGTAAAATTTATTAATTCGAATAAAGTCTCACACGGCAAAAACAGAAAAAATAATAGTATACTTTATACGCAGTTATTTTTAATTTTTTTACTCAATATGAATACGTTAATTCGTTGTTTGTTCCTAACTTCATTTTATAAAATAACTTGCCAAAAGTACTCGTCATTGTACTAAAACTCAGATACTACAGTTAATTTTCTACTAAACATAATTGCAAATAGTTCAGTTGCGGCTCACGTAGAAAGTAATTCTGGCATTTACAAAATGTAATATTCTCGTGGTAACTCTTGTATTCTTTACAATAATATATTATTTAGACAAAAACAGCAATCAGTTGTTAGCCATTTATACAGACTTCTAAAAGAAAAAAAAAAAAAAAAAAAAAACTGTACAAAAACATTTTTCGTTACTGTTAAATCAATTAAAGCAACGATGCAACGATATTACACTACAATAATAAATTTTAATATTTACTCTCACGATTAACGATTACAAATAAACACTTTTTGTTTGCGTAAAAAATTGCAGATATACTAATAAAAAATGCGGTATGTGTTCTCTCAAAAAATATTGCAATCACATGATACTGGCAAACATCTTTCAATCGGATGAATTTACATGTGTAAAAAAGTAAGCCTTATCATCGGCAGATTTGCTGTAAAAAAAACATAAATACCGAAAGTCACGTCAGAAAAATTCATGTCAAATAACAAAAAGGTCTCTTTACGTAAATTACTCGTAGAAACACAGTAGCAACAACAAAAGTCTCTCGGCTACTTGTAAATTCACACACATCAAGAACATCATAATACACGTTATACAATTGTGCAAACACACATATATATATATCATAGCATTGGCTCGTAAACGAGATTCAATTGCAGATCCTTACGAATGTATAATATGTAACATATTTAAAACTGTTGATGGCTCGCGTTGATGGGGGTCATATCATGACGATCGACATCTGGTTGACGGACGTCGTAAATTTTCTCGCAAATTGTGCGCGCGATGGACGGACATTGGAAAAATCGTTTCATCTTTCGCGTTGCTGGTAGTGGTTTCCTTCATTTCACCTCCTGCTTATACTTCCCATGCTTTGTCTCACTATATCATTTTGAATAGCGCGCAGGAAAATATCATCCCGATGAACTGAAATTCATGAAACACATCAGTACTTGTGGTCCATCGATAAATCGATTAGCAAGACCTTTGGCAAAGTATTTCCAAATGGTATACCACGTAACACACGTGAAAGGGACATGAGCCATCGAAAGAGGAAAGTAGCATCAAAAATAGTTAAATAAATTAAAAAGTTATGCAAGCAAGCAATACAGGGCTTTTTTATTAATAACCACTAAAGAAGAAAAAAAGGAGCTTCTAGTCTCACCATAAGGAAAGCAACGACGAAGCCAGCACCACCAAGTACGGCGGCGTGTTTCTGCATGAAGGTCTTGGTTGCTTCGACGCAACCCCAGGGGTACGCGTTGTACTGGTTGACCGAGTCCATGTACCGGTTACAGATGATCGGCTGAAACGGCAAACAAAAGTTAGTTAACGTGTGCAGGTTGCGTATACGTAACGCTCGTGAGAAAGCGAATGCTGCGCTTATGGGACTGAGGTATACGTGGATACATGCACGTGCGGCAGGTGAAAGCGAACTCCTTTCCTTCGAGGATCGAAAGAGGAGGAGGAGATGCCTCTGTGATTTCCTGGATCTTTTTACTTTGTGTATAATACGAAGGTATGTGTGTACGAGTTGGGAGATAAATCAAAGCCGATGAATGCCCACAAGAAGTTTGTACAAGAGTGTGTTATAACGATCAATGCTCAACATGAATGTAACATGGATTTGAAGGATTTTACGTATCGCATACCTTATATATTGCTTCGTGTGTTTAATTTATCTCTCAAATTATTTATATTTAAATGCATTTACTTTCATAACATAAAATTTCTTTATTTTCAACATGCTTTTATTAGCTTCACTTGTAACTAACTGTGTATGTAAGAAAATCTTGGAATCTTAATTTGACCCACTTCCCGGTCTGCGATTAGAATGAAATTTTGTACAGGCTCTGAGTTCTAATGATAATACATGACTAGCTAAGAAACCTCATTACAAATCCAATATGGCAGACATCCAAGATTTCAGATTAGCTATTTGAAATGAACCCTCGTGATATAGGTATTTAATGAAAGGGTTTGCTGAATGGGATACGAAAAAAATAATCACGTGACCTAAATCTAACACGGTGGCCGTCCCAAGGTGGCAGATTGGCTATTTGAAATGCAGCCCTATGATTTAGGTATAAAATGAAAGGGTTTGCTGAAAATAATGTGAAATGACATTTTCTTACCAAATTATCATATCATGGGTATCAATCAATAAGGTTCGACGATAGGAATACGAAGATTGGACTTTAAGTCTATGAGATCCCACCTAAGCCAAGGTAGGATAGGCGCCGAGGGCTGAATGGTATGAGGGTGGTAAAAAATATCATATTGCTAGCGTTACCTTAGGGCACCGGGCGCAACCCTATTGTAATTAGCTTTGCCCCCCTACATGGAACTCTGGGGGGGTTGACCATCTATAAGACTAAAAAGTATAAAATAAAAATAATAGTTTCAAAACTAAAAAACACGCTTTTAGCATGCACTAAAAATCACATAATAATTTGGACGTTTAGTTTGATGGCTCAAGAGTTTTCCCTGTGCCAAATCTTCATTAGATCGTAGGTAAACATAAACAATTGCAGTTCGTGATAAACAATAAATAATTACCTATGCAAAATGATTATAAATAGGTAATCATCTTCATTAAGTATTTACTATGATTTATTATGAAAGAAAGCATAGAGCGTTTATGTAATCTTTACCCTTTTTGGACAAAACGCTCAACGCTTTCTTTCATGATAAATAAGCTTTCAAAATAAAAGCGTATTTTTTAGTTTTCTAAACTATTATTTTTATTAATGTCTAAAAGGTTCAAAACAAGTATATGGGTGATTGTGCCTTAAGTGGCTCAAAATGCCTCGAAGAATCGTTAAAAGAAAAAGTTGGTTAAAAAAATTATTTTTTATGATAGTTGTACCTCAAATACCATCCACAACGAATATCAAGTGCGATTTAACTATAAAAAGTTTTTGGATCAAAGGATATATATACGGTATTTTGTAAAAGTCAATTTTAGTCAATTTTCGAAAAAAATACGTCGCTTTATAATGCGTGTAGCTAAGCTGCTTGTATGGTTAAAGTGTTCTTATCCAAATAAAATAAAAGCTAAGATAAAACCCTATTGATTGAAAAAAATCTCGTTTCATTCAGTATCTCCGTTTAAAAGTTATAGTTGTTTAAATAGAAGTGATAAGAATCGCTGAAACTGAGATTTCGTAGATTTTTGCCAAAAATTTGTTATTTTTTAAAAATCCTTTTAATTTTTGACTGGTGGCACCAAATTCAGCAAGGGTACGGAAGTTACATTTTGACTACATTTTCTTATTTATCTTATCGAGGAGTCAATGTATCAGCTTGAATGTAGTGGCATGAAACCTGGATACGAAAGGAGCCACTTACGGCAGAACCACCTATATGAATGGATGGAAGGGTTTAACAAAGATGGGAGGTTCAAGTGTTTAGTCCTGAAAACACTTGACTTTATAGCAAAGGTGTTTGATTTCAACACTTGGCTATAAAATTTGAAGAACTTAAAAATATATTAAAAATTTTCTTTGAAACAACCACACATTTACAACACTTGTCTTTAATCATTAACACTTTATGATAAAACACTTGAATTTCTCAACAATAAAATGCTGAAATCTTTGAAAGTTAATAAGATAGGAATCTAATGCTGGTGGTTTTACTTTTCAAGCATTTTGATTTCCAATGTTTAAAACACCGAATAGTTAAATACTCGGAACGTTCTGAAATAAGACACTAACGATGTAACTCTTAGTATTATCAGTACTCGAAATAAAATTCTCAAACACACGTGCACTTGTACTTAATAAAACAAGACAAATTTAACTTTAAGTCTGTGATATAAATGAAACACTCCAGTGTATACAAAAGGGGGAACAGAAAAGGAAGAACTTAATGTTGATGGACGCACCTTTCCTTCGGTCATTTCGCGACAGCAGCTGAGTGGCACCTCGTTGAGATACCTGGACCAGTCCTGCCAGCTGTCGACTCCACAGCAGTGGAGCTAAAGAAATTAAGCCAAGTAAAGTCACCATCGTTACTCCCATGCTCGAAAACTACGTCCAAAAATACGCTTACCTTCGACTGCACGTAGTCCCAAGCCTCCGTGATCTCGCGCTTCTCCTTGTACAGATGCATCGAGTTGCGCATCTGCTGCTGCAGAGTGTCGACGAACTTCTCCCGGAATACGTAGCCCAGTATACCCCCGATCAGGATGACGACGAACAGCATCAGGATTATGATGAAGTACTGCAAATTGAACGACATCGATTGTCAGTCACAGTCCCGCGTTGCGAGTGGATTTGATTTTTATACGTGACGAAGGGAATTATGGTGCCTCATTTGTTTTTTCTCCGTAAATTTCGAGAATCACGGGAATGCCGATGCAATCGTTCTTTCACGAGAAAGACAAACGAGACGAGGATACAAAAAAAGAAGGGATGGACAACAGCAACAACTCACCATAAAGAGGAAGCACTTGATCTCCTTAGCAGCACCGAGGCAGCCGAAGAAGGAGATGAGCGAGACGATGATGCCACCGACGAGGAGCACGTAGACGGTCCCTGTGAGCAGATTGTTACCCGTGAGCTCGCTCACGTAGTTCACCTTTTCGACCAATGAATAGATCGCCAGGCCAGTTAGCGTTACTCCGCTGATCTGTAAGGTTTCGTTAGATTGATCGCTTTTTGAGAGTTGGAAAGACCATGGTTTTTTTTACTTTTTTCTCTTTATCTAGGTGTTACGAAAGGTTGCGGGAATTTTATCTGTTACCAAGACCATTTGAGACTGACTTTCATGCAATGGGATAACTTAATGGGAATTGAAAAAAATAAGATATTATACATGACAGTATTTGTATTGATTGTAATGTGTTGACAGGGATATAAATATAATTTAATTTGGCTAAGCAGAGCCTTTGCAAAAACATTTTACCACTACAACACGTTTGAATGGTTTTTAAAAACAAAACAAAAAGTTGTAGCATAAAGAGTAACTGGAAGCATTTGAAAATTTATTAAAGGTGAAGCAATGGAAAGATACGTAAGAAAAGGTGAAAGAGTTTTTGTCGAAAAGAAAAAGGCTGATAAGGAAGAATATAGCTTGAATATGGAACAAAAGGTATGTAAATCATCTATGGAAATTCGTCAAGGATGTAGGAATAAGTCTGAAAGGGGATATAAGTATAGAAGAAGGACTATTAGTTGCAATGAATTGAATATTCAAAATATTAAGGATTAAGTATAATAAATATCTTAATTCAAAATGGAATGAAAATTCAATCAACGGCACTTGTTACAAGGCTGTATATTTCCAACTTTTATGGCTTCGATCTCAGAGCAAATTGAAAAAAAAAAAGAAAGAAAGAATACAAAAAAAATGATGTAATTGAGACATCGAAATTACAGATACAGATGATAATGTCAAATAAACCTTAAATTTATTTTGAATTCTTAAATTCTTTGTGTACTTTTGCATCTAAGTAACCCTGAAACTTAGTAATAAGTCACTATATAGTATTTAAAACAAAATGGTATCGCATTTAATAAATTGAAAAATGATTGTAAACAATGACTGATAAACAATCAAGGTATAAAAATAAAATTACAAAAGACATCAATAAATACCATGGAACGAAAAAAAATGAAATAAATAAGGGAATGCAAAAAAAAAATAAGTATGAAAATAAAAAATGTATTTAAGTATGCACGACGTTCTCACGAAGTTCAACCATACTGTATTTATGCACGACGTTCTCACGAAGTTCAACCATCGTGAGTACTAAACTGTTGTTTTCTTTTATTTTATTCGTTTTTCAAGTTTTTGTTTTAGTAAACAACATGAATGCATTACTAACGTTTACAGAGCTTCGGTCTTCCTGTGGGTCTGGCGACCCCCTTGTTACCTGAGAAATAGTGTCTATACTCATCTCATGTTTAAAGAACTTCGTTCTTACCGTGGGTCCCATGACCCATTAATNGAAGCTCTGTAAACGTTAGTACTGCATTCATGTTGTTTACTAAAACAAAAACTTGAAAAACGAATAAAAAAAAACAAAAACAATAGTTTAGTACTCACGATGGTTGAACTTCGTGAGAACGTCGTGCATAAATACTGTACTCTCGTAGCAGAGAGGGTAAGATAATGGACTCATATGCAGGAGGTCAAGGGTTCAAATCTCTTTATTGGAAAAATTGTAGAAGAAAAAAATTCAAAGTGAAATAAAAATTATTGTGTGAAAATAAAATTAAAGGTATGCAGAAGAGCACGAGACAGTTGGCAGATATACATATATAGTGGGTAGAGGGGAAGTGTATAGAGAACAGTCGGTAAGGGGGACGGGGTAAGGGGGGAAACTTGAGAGGAAGAGTAAACCACTTTCGTTTCAAAAAGAAAAATCTGTCGGTTTTAAAATTCCAGCCCCCCGAGTTACGCAACATAAAGAACTTCGTTCTAAAGATTGTAAGCACTACAATTAAAAGCGTGTGAAATTCAATCAATCGACGAAGAAAAACGTACCGATTCATGAATGAACATTGATTACATAAAAATCTCGTAAACCAACAGACAACTTGTCAATAAATGAAAATTCCACTCACGAACACATATTTTACACACAGGTGTGCTAGATTTCAGCTATCTACTGATTCATCGATATCACTAGATTAGAATCGCATGATTTGTACCGTTGATTTTTTTTTTTTTTTTTTTTTTTTTGTAAAATACACGTGAATAATTCATGAGAGAATAACACTACAACGTGTAGTTAAAATTATACTTGAATAAAAAAAAAAAAAGAAAAAAAAATGTCCTACTCAGTCAATTCTATAATTAAGAGGGCTTCAGTAAACGTTAAAATAATTTGTACAGTTGTGCATGTGATTACAAATGATAACAAAAACATAAATTATTCATCGATAAATAAAAAATAGTAAATCTACTCAATACCATAAATCAAAAAAGCAGAAACAATAATTTTATATATATATATATATATATATATACATATAAAACAATTTTATTTTGTCCATTGTCACAATCATTAAAACTAAGGCAAATTTTCCGGTGACTCATTTGGCCAAAGTAACGATAATAAGTTTTCCAAGTTTTTTTTTTCCTGTGCACACATAAAAACTGCGTCAAGGTTGCCGTCAACCCGCATATTTCGTGTGCAAATGACGAATCCATCCGTATATTATCAGTCTCGTTATACTTACGAATATGATGAAATTCACGGCGAAGAGGGAGTACTTCATGAAGCGGCCGCAGCCGTCCATTTCCGTGTCGTAACCCATCGTACCTCGACTGTTGCACAATGTAATCGCGTATGCTATGGCAAGTACACACTACGCCTGCACCTGCAAAATCAAACATGAGGAGTGGTTATGTATTTTTGATTTAACTTTTTTTTTTTCGTTTACGTATAGCTTATCTGGAAATAGAAACGAGTTTTTTTTCTGCGGGTATGAGGAAACGTATGATGTGACGCGTGGACTTGTTTATTTTTTTTTTTTTTACACTCGAGGAACGTCAAGCGTTTGATCAATGAGTAATTGGGTGTACTCAAACAAAAAGTCGGTAAAAATGAAGAGGATGAGTCTCAGCTTTACCACTTTGACAATTCCTGTTTTTTTTTTTTTTTTGCAGTACTACAGAGTACAAACCCATACACCACGATAAATCTTAATTGGCTATTTAAGGATCGATTTCAAGTCAATGTCAGATAAAATTTTTTTATCGAATGAAGCTTTTAAGCGTTAGTTGGGTATATGAATGTATTGTATCATTTAATAAGACTTCACACAAGGGGAACATTAAATTCCAAGTTTTTTGGCAATAAAAAATAGTGAAAAATTACTTTTTAAGTGGTATGTATGAAAAATTTAGAAATTGGTGCAAGTTTCACACTTCTATGACAAGTAATATCTTACGATACCAGATAACTGAAAATTAAGTCCAATAGCACACAATCTTTTTCGGGTCATTAGAGTATTTTATGATTTCTCACCACTTTTATGGAGAATACAGATATAGTCAAAATGCACGCCATGACAACTGACTTCTGTTTTTGTATGATATTAAATACTGTAGTTGTACTACGGATAATTTTTTAAAGTTATTATTTCATGGAAAATATATTTAATTCACATAAAAACAGGTTAGGAAATGGAGAAAATAAAGCTGTTTGCATTAAATATTATCCTTTGACTCAATAGGACCCCTCTGCTTGGCCGTTACTTTTATTTATTTTTACTGCTATATTGATACTTGTGTACTTAAAAGAATATTACCGAAATTATTTTTTCAAAATTGTAAAGAAGTTTTTGTTGATTATGGATTGAGTTGTTTCCATAATGTATCAAATTGTCTGTACATTTTTGGAACGAACGGTAAGTATCGAACGCATCCTGCAACTTGAAAATACCGTTTCTGACTGTTGTCAAGTGTTATTAGTAAAAAAATTAAATATAATTTTCGTGCGAGATTTTTGATTTAGCATAAAAAGTAGAATGAATGGATTCAGAAACACTTTTTCTCAAGATATTTAAACGAGCAAACAACAGAAACGGCTTCATGAACGATAAAATACACAACTTAAAAATAAAATAAATTCGCGTCAGTAATTTGATCACGCGTGCATACGTGACTGGTCTATTATGTACACACTACAATGTTGTTGTTGTCGAACACGATGATTCACCCGCTGCTTATGTTATACTTTGAGCTGGAAAAAAATACGAAGAAAAAAACGATGACCATCGCCACACATCAGGGAAGCACGAATTTCCCAGACCGGCAGTAAGTGACGCAATCGCGATCGGCCATCATCCATATGCATACACGCGCTCAAAGTTTTCGTTTTACGAGGCTCACGACAGAAGGTAATTATACAATCAAGCGCTTCCGCCGCGAGCTTGTTTTCCCGGATAATTTTGATATTACGCTCATTCTAAGTCTGCTGTTTTGATGCAAAATACGTTTGTTGTGCTGTCTGACGGTCGAAAAAAATTTTTAAAATAAAAAAAAAAAAAAAAACGAAAAGAAAAAATCTACTTGTACACATTTAAGAACGACAGAATTTGTTTCTAGGACGATACGAAAAAAAAATAAAAAAGAAGGCATAGTTCTAACCATCACTTTAAATTCACAAAGCGTGCACGGGGGCCTGCTTTAAATTTGACGCGACGCGCGCCTTAACGAGCAGGAATTGTTCTTAGCGTGCTAGGCGAGAGCAAAAAACTGGGTTAGGGCCGGGCGCCAAGGTCGACCTGAAAAACCTTTTTTTTTTTTTTTCTTGCAGGGGTACAATATATCAGTGGAGTCTAGATTCCGTTCTCCAGATAGCTGAACGTACGTGAAATTTTTTTTTTTTTTTTTTTTACCATCCTTAACTTTTTCGCTTCCCTATCACTGACAGAGTTATTCATGGTAGACGGTTTTTCAAGACTGTACGAATGCAAAATTTTTTCTTTCCTTTTTTTTCCGTTTTCTTTTATTTGCAATCAAACAGCAAAACATTGTCGTGCGGTAATCTTCCGAGTTTCACTCGGACGTCGGGCTTTCACCAGCCGTCAATAGGCTACTAATGAAAAAAGGTGTAAAAACTTTTTACGGCCGGGAGTTGGGACGGACTGTTTGGGTTACTTTTCTCTTGGTTGTGCAAGCACACACTCGTATAGCGGATATTCGAGGCAGCAAGTGCCTGTGCGAAGATTATCGGCTTACGCGGGCTTCGAGGGAACAAAATAAACTGTGCATGTCTGTATGTTTTCACAATATGTATATATTACGAGATTCAGCTTGAGAGGTGAATATTTCAGAAGAAAATTTTTTTATATTTTGGAACATTAGCTAACATTTCAATGTTTTGTACTTGGTTTGTGAAAAGTTCGCCACTCGTTGCAAAAATTGAGCAATAAAAGATAAATACAGTTCAGTTGTGGTGGATTGGGTTGAGAAAATAAATGGTAGTTTCGATGATTATTTTAGTCACGCATCTTTAATCAATATCAAAATCCAGCCAAGAGCCAAGACACCAATTTATTTACTTATTTAGAGTTATTTTACGATATACTTATTCAACAAGTTCTATATATGAGTTGATTCTTTCTCTGCAATCATTTATTCGTTCAATTATTCATTTGTTTGAAAAACTGACCAACCAAGTAATAGCTCAATCTCAAGATTTTTGTCAAATAGTGATAATGACAACAATAACAATAATAATAATCATTGTAATAGCAACATAATGAAAGTCAGAACAATAAAAATAAATTATTCACAAGCCACACGAGCGAGTTACTCTTGACCCACATAATGAATGCTGAGCTTCTCTTTCAAGTCACTGGATAACCTTAAACCCGATACGGAAACATAATAATATCTACGGGGCATTAGGAAAATTGAAACTATTTTACGTGAGTCGGTATTTCTCATATTAATGCGAGAACATTTTAATTTTTTTTTTTCTTGCTGTTCGTTACAGCTTGATTTGGGAACCACATTTCCATTGGGTATCTCTAAATGACCATCACGTATTGTTTTTCAAGTCAGATTGTCTTTATAGATGTATTTTATTTTGTATTTGTAATTCTCGTATGGTTTCTTAGAGAAAAAAAAATTCACAAATTTTGATTAAAATAAGCAGAACATCTAATAAATCTAATGCAACGCAAGAATATTTACCAACAACATTGGATCATTTTGTAGATGCCAACAGATAAAAAAAAAATCTTTTTCATCTAACGCAATATCCCGATTAAACCACGCATCCCTAAATGTGTCTACCTCGCGATAAACAGTTTGGAAAAAGTATTAAAAAACTTCTCTTTTCCCCAGCTTTTTAAATCCAAACGCTGAGAGTATTTTCCATACTCCCAACATATGACATGAATCAGTGAATACGCATATCCACTGACTCATCAGTCGCGAATCATCTCTACACCGCATCGAGAGTCAATACCATCACGTACTCTTTTCATACCAAACGATTGGCTCCAACTGCAGCACCATAAGAATTTCATTGCATCATCAGTGACACGACTCATCTGTATTTCATCAATTGGTGTCAGAAGTGCACGTGCAAATAAATCCTCGTCGGACCAATCTCCCACGATACGGCAAGTAAAACAGATTTTTCAAGTGGTGGCTCGTTGAAAATTCCGAAGGCTAGACAAGTGCCCAAATTGAGCCTTCCATCTGCACGATGGAGCGCACCAAGTGTGCTCTCGGTGCTCCAAAAAGAGGACAAGAGCGTAACAATACTTACTCGTGACGGCACTGCCATGCGAGTGCATTGTTATCGTCACTGTATGATTAATAAAGATACACGTGACATTTACTACGGATGCAAACGTCAAGAAGCGCATTGTCACAATTGTTATTTTTAATTTTTTTTTTTTTTTTTCTTTATGCCATCAGCAGCGTGTCATTCTACACAGCCTCTCTCTGTCAGCGCAGTATTTACACCGTAGTTTGCTCGCTGAAAATGTACATATATTATAAATATATGCGCGACAAGGCGGTGTCTCTATAGAACAGTGACCTCACCGTCTTCGTCATCGCGCTTTTGTGCCCAACGAGAGACGCGTGCGGTGTATATTAACAAGTCGTGCAGTGGGGCGATTCGCGATATGTATCATATATTTTTTCATAACGAGGACAATATAGGTGTTTCGTGAGTGCATCTCGAGGCTACGCGAACACCAATGCGTAGAGTGGCACGTCTCGTACTTATATGCTATCCATACGCCCCTCCCATTGCCATCGCTCAGCTCGGAGAAACTGAGCGTTGATCGTGTATACTTGTGTTTCATTTTTTGCCGATTATCTGTATTCTCTTGGGTGTAATTGTATTGTTTTTACTGCGAATGAAAATAACGTGGCGGTAATTCAAGGTGCAGGAGCTTGAGATCTATATCCTCCCAGGTCCAAAGGGTATACGGAGTGATGTTTTTTTGACGGGAAATTTGAAAAAATGGGTCTGCAGTTAGTAAAGGAACAAAAAATAAGCAAGTATCTCTAAGTTAAATGTTCCTTATGATCACAATTTGAATCATACTTGTTTCTTTGATTTTTTATTTTTTTTTTAATTGTGAGCTTTAATGATAGAAATTTTGGTTTTTTGCCAGTACACTCTAAATTATTATTCTAATTTTAAAATATGGTTCTTAATTATTAAATTACTTATTTTTATAAAAACATGATAAGACTAAATTGTACGTAGTTATGTAATATTGTACTAATTGTTTCATAATTATGTCCCTATTTATAAAACTTAATGAAAAACACAAATTTATTATAATATTTTAATATAATTAAAGTTTCTTTCCGTGCATAATACTATTGTATTTAATAAAAATAACTACAAAGTTTATTTTTTCACTAGAAGTATATAAATTTACTCGTTGAAGTTTGATACCGTAATATGTACAGTTCAAAAGATAGGTTATGTTCGACCTTGTCTCTATGAATAGAATTATCTTTAAAATTGGTCATTTATAACATGAATAACGAGTTTTTTCTTGTGAATTTACAAAGATAAATAAGATATACGACTACCACAATTTCTTTATCAAGTAAGTTGCATAACAAATACATGAATTTTCATATTCCATGAAAAGAGATATATTCACGATTAGCGACATTTACCTTGTATCATTTGGCAATGGACTGCAACTGAGAACAAACGCCCTCGGATCACGGAGTACAAAGTTTTTGCACTTACGTTCACGCTTGTCTTCTGTTAGGATTGACATGAGAGATGAGATTTGCTCTACTAAAAAAAAAAAGTACTAACGAGACAAAAATTCAGGGAATAGTCTTGTCACTAATATTTTAAAGGTAGTAACAAGTAAGCAGCGTCAGTAAGTTAACGTTGAAAATCTCATGAAATCATCACTTGTTAACCAGCATTTTTCGAGGTGAAATATTTTTGTGCATTCCTATAGGTTTTCAGAAGAAAAAAAAAAAATCACCTACGAAAATTTTTCCAAGAGAAAGCGTGAGAAATCAAAGTCGTGGTGGTGTATGGCTTTTCACTCGTTTTTTTTTTTTTTTTGCCAACAACGAACGTAACGCTCACCTTGAGAAAAATTTTTTCAGCATAAAAAACGATGCAGTCATGAATTGAGACGTTAAAAAATTGCTCGATAATTTTTTTCGTTTTATTCTGCCAACGTTTTTTTTTCTTCCAGTGAATCGGTACCAATACCATGAATTAGCATCTGCTCTACCAACACTAATTTGAGCACAGATACTTCTTTTTCAATTTGTTTGAAGTATTATTGTTTCTGAATAGTGTAATAAATTTTTTAATTTTTTTTTAATGACAACTTGTAACATTTTTTCCAGCTAAAACAATGCACGACAAGTTTTAAAGAAATACTTAATGAGGCAAAAAAAATAGTTGAAATGTTTAAAAGAGTATTTAAATATTCCTTATTCCTAGTACCTTATAACAAACTTTAGTTTTCCACATGTATTTAACTCGTTTCAATGCTGTATTGAAATAGTGAGAAAAACTTCTTCCAGCAAAATACACAAATGCGATTTAAATAGGGGTTTACTTTTAACACTTGTTCCATAAACATCAAAAAATCCGTAAAACAATTGGCTTTTTCTTGTACTTCTTTCGTTTGTACAGCTATTGAGTGATGATACTGATTGCGCTTCAACCACCGTTACTTACATTGAAATAAAAAACCGATCAACTCAAATAATGTTCACTACTTTTTATTGCCTGGATTTTGTTACACAATACCGCATTTGTACATTCATAAAAAAATTTATTTTAAAGAATGTGCTGGCTTGCGATTGCCTGAATGTTCTTACGCTACAGCAGCACTTACGCCATGGGCTATACAATTTTGACTCTTGTAAGCTAGTACGGCATATCCTCTAAAATAAATCTTCCCTTTGAAATGCACATAGTGTATTTTCTGTTGTAAAATAGACTCTACATCAAACAGTTGCTTATATTACACGATGCATGAATTAATCATTTTGTATACGTCAAAGAAATTATGCACACTGAAACTTTCAGATTTAAATATTAATAACTTAGATTTAAAAATTATCATTCAACAATATAACACAGTGCTAACTAATTGGTACCAAAAACCCACACATTCAGGTCGATACTTGAATTTTCTCTCCCACCATCCAATACAACATAAAATAGGTATCATTAACACATTTGTAGACTTTTCCATTCAATGAGCAGACACTAATTTCATAACGGTAATTTAAAATTAATCAATAAATTTTTGCTAGATAACAACTCCTCAACTATTCTCCTCAACTACTCTCAAAAAATAATTGATAAATTTTTAAACAAAAGAATAAATACCTTAAAAAACATAAACATGATTGACATTTGCAATAGAAACAATAACAATTATAAACTCATCTTATCATTACCATATACTCTCCACTTGCACGGTCCTATTAAATATTTTTGTAAGAAGCTTCACATTGATGTTGTATGCAGTTTAAATAATTAATTGAATTCGATCTTTTCACTTGGAAAAGATGTAACCGAGCCACTCGATAAAAATAATGTCGTTTACCACATACCATGTGCGAATTGCAACTGCTGTTATGTCGGTTAAACGTCGAGAGCTGTAAAATTAAGAATGGCAGAACATAAAAGAGAACATAAAAAAAAGGATACATCTGTACTACCACAACATAGCATTGAATATACACACAACTTCAATTTTGATAAAATAAAAATTTGAAACACAGAACAAAATTATAAAAAGCGCCTGTTCTCCGAAATGTTAAATATACATTATTTCAATAACAATATTAATAGACAACAAGATACAAAAAAATTGAAAAATTGTTACAAGTCTCTCGTAAAGTCAGTTGAGAAAAGAGGCCAACTTGATGTAGAAAACATGATCTGTTCACGTGTGTCTCACAAGAAACTGCTTGCGATTCTTATTTGATTGTATTATATGCGTATACTGTATCATTTGCAGGGTATAAAAGCAACGAAACTTGAAACTCTGACTACATTACGATTTTACATTCCCTTTGTAAGAGTCAGAGGTATATTATACACTTTACTTAAGAGAGTTGGGTGACAAATCACTTAACGATGAAAATATTTAAAAAAAAATATATGTTGTACAGAAACATTGCGTGGATGTAGTCACCAAATTTGAGCACAATCACCTCTGCAGATTTCGAGAAAAAAAATTCATGAAGTGTCCCTTTTTCGTCGTCTTTAACATGGGCTCAAATGTAAGTTATCAAAAAAGTTGTAAAAAAATACCTATTACTCTTGACACAGCGATGAAAATGTTTTGAAAAACTGATATGTTATTTATGACAACTTCATTCGCATACGTGCAAAGTTTCAATAAAATCGCGTCCACAGTTATGGAGATATTTGCACAAACGTAAACAAATTGGTTTCCTGCTTGTATGCTTCATTCATGTGGCAGACAAGGACGCACTGAGTACACTGTTTGCTGTCAGCTAGACTTTTTACGTGGCGCGATAGCTTTTCACAAAATCACTCCTAGAAGCCGTTCTACTCAAAATTATGATCTCAAACTTGGTATAGGCCTTAATGAGACTTTATACTTTAATGAAATACCATTAAAACCTCTAATTTCGGAAATTTATAGCACACTTTTATTAAAAGAAGATCAGATTGACTATACCGTTTACTCCTTATTTTTTATCTCTCATAGAGAAAGTATTTAGGCTATTTGATTAATACCATAAGAAACGAGATACCTGGAAGAATATTCTGTAATTTTTTTAAGGTATTTTATTTAAACGTTAACGAGTACTGGCGAGTCGAACACAAATGCATTTTCCGAAATCGAAAGGGCGGATATTTTTAGGCTAGGTTAGTACAGCAGACTTTAGCACGGTGCCTTATGAACATACACCTGCTCCCCTTCACCTTCCCGCGGGAGCGACCCAACTCCCTTAATTTGCGTTTATTGGATTTACCAAAATTTGTATTGTAAAGAATTTTTTTATTACTCATAGATTTTTGTACCTGATGAGGGCCGGGACATTGTCCAAACGGCCGAAACGTCGTTTTGTTTTTTAATAAATACAAAATCTGACAGTACCACCATTGGACGTTATTTTAATAACTTAAATGAAGGAGTTAACAAATGAACTATACACATTTTCGCGCAACTCAAACCTTCAGAATGTTATTTATCTCCCGATTTCTAAAATAGAAAATAAAATAACATTTGTAGCTGATCTCATCGGTTTCACCAATGTCAACTTACAAACGTTCGTACATTGTATTGGTTTGACGAAAATCGATACAGATACAGATGTGTACAGTTGTGTGAATCCGAGTTTGTATACCTACACGTGCCCTCATGCGATGTGTATCGTTTGTGTATACAAAGACGTACAAAGAACTGGTTATTTGTGTCATTACAAGAGTTGCTATGAATGTGTATATGTTATTGATGCAAGTGAAAGCATGTTGTTTGAATGAATATCTTATTATCAAATAGTAACATAAATTATAAAATAATTATGTACGTCGTTGTGATGTAGCTTAAATATTAAAATTATGAAAGCAATCAAATTTGTTGAGTCAGTCTTATGTACGTTATTTAATAATGCGTTTCAATAGTGAGAAATAAAATAAAAACAGTAAAATAGTGTGATACATAGCATACAATATAAAATATCGTAAAGCTAATATTTAGTGAAGTCATACTAGTCAGCGATGTTATCAATTTTCATGAGAATAAATAACACAAATGAACCATTCAGTATTCATTTTTTTAGGCCTACATAATTTACAAAATATATAATTAATACAGCCTTCATCTGTCAAGACTCAAGAGTTTGAAAAAAAATTACCACGATCGCGCGATAAAGCGTACCGAAAATCTAACGAAGCTTCAATCATCGTAGCAAATATAAAAGCCAAGTTTCCATTAAAATTCCGCGTAGCCCTGAGACCACGATTATTTCTCGCCTAGTAACGAAGAGCACCATTTTCGTCGTCCCAAGCAAAGTGCAGTGATTTTGGAATCATCCGAACGGAGGTGGGCAATCATACTTTGCGATACAGTTTTTTTCTACCACCACTGTAATAACAGCGCGATAAACAAAGTCGTTCCCACGAAATTTGACGCATCATATTTTTCGAAAAACGTAACTTCTAAAGTATTGCGAAACAAAAATAAAAATCAGATGCTACAAAAAAAATATTCCACAAAGTCTCTTTCAAGTGCTAAGAGTAGAAACAAATAAGGTAGCTAAGAAAAAAAATGGTACTTCCTAGTAACGAGAAATGTACGAAGCGAGCAAGTGCCAACCCACGCTTGCAAATCGGCCTTGGACCGATCTTGAAATTCCGTCTGCAAGCCCAACATTTCAACGACAGCCAATAATACCCGTCGCTCCCTGGGACCCAACGAGAGAATTCGTAAACTTTCACTTGGCGAGAAAAAAACGCCCGACTTTCCTCTCGAGCGCGCGGGCCTCGTCAAAAGGAGTCCCAAGGCTTCCCTCCACACGCGGACGACGTGACGGAAGCGCGATTTATCAAACCGAGCAACGCGAAAGTAATGGGCGCGCGAATCCGCACGTGAAGTGCACCTGGAGATCCGCGAGAGGCGAGGTCGTATGTGCGATCCCATGGGAAAGTGTTTACGCGTGCATAATGTACCCGCCGAGAGAAAGGGAGAGACTCGTGCACCTGCAGCCGGCGCTTGATGGGCATTATATATGTAAGGTCGTTCCTTATGTTCCTTGAATCGGTGGATTTTTTTATTTTTTATTTTTTATGCTTGTCCGGAGATACGGATTAAAACCAAAAGTACGTGGTCTGTTGTTTGGTTGTTTTGGTACGAGTAAGGTCATACAAACAATCTCTAGCCATGGGAGTGGCCCAAAATCGAAAAGTATTATCACTGAGGACAAACAGATTTAAGAAACATGGGAACATTCATAAATATGAAATAATCTGTACTTTTAAGGCATTTTTTTTAAAATCCATCACGTTTTTTGAGATAATGAAAAAATAATGATGATTTTTGTCAAATTTCTTGAGGCAATCGTTTTTTCGTACTCTTTTTTCGGAAACAAGTATACGCTTTTTGATAGTTTTAAAACGTTACTCAGGTAAGCATCTCAATTTTTTAAGATGGACAAAAACATTTTCTTTGTAAAATAGACCAAAAAATCTTATAAAAATTATATTCACAAGTCAATAATTGCATAGAATGACGTTGGCACACAATGCATTAAAAAGCCCCTAAAAAAGAGGTGAAATAGTGCCATAAATAATCAGAGTTTCAATCAGACTTTTTGAGCTGTTTCAGAAACAAAAAAAATTATTTGCAAAGATGTGCCTCTAAAAAAGACTTATTAATATACTCTTTTTTTCTGTACTATCCGTAACTGTCTGTCCACATACTTCTAAATTTTTTATTTTTTTCCAAAACCACCGTGACGTCCAGTCCCTAAGACTATCGATTTCGACACACCTTCACACCTCGTAGGCACACCTGTCTCGTATCTCATAATAATTAACTTTCAAAAGTCCCGAAAAACCATCTTAGGCCTCCACCTGCAGAAAAGATTCATCACCGAAAAGCGCGTACGACGATAATCAAAAATTAGATAAGCGTTAGCACACATAATTTTCCCTCGTACTCAGCGGACAACACCGTATATCGTGGATTCCCCAGCCGGTCGTCACGAGCGCACGTCATACCGGGACGCGCAAAATCAACGAAACAATGCGCAAGTCGCGAGAGGGGGAGCCGTTGCGCAATATTGACGCGCTTCGTTATCCTTACTTGCTGCGCGACCTCCGAGTGCTGTTGCGCGTCGTGCGGCACGCGTACATGAAAGCACTTGGTACACACTCGACGCGGGCTGATGTAATTTTTTTTTTTCCTTCTCATACTGCGTCTTCTTTCTTCTTTAAAATTTATTACAACATTTGTTTATCCCAATGACTAATTTAATGCATACATTCCGAGTAGTAAACATTTTTCTAGCATAATGAAAAATAATGTATCTACATGTTTCAACCAAGCCATTAAAAACTGCCCGCAACGTTTTTTTGAAACTATTATAAATGCTGAAATTTTTTTATTACAAGTATTTTTTCATTTCATATAAGATTTTTTAGATAGCAATTTTTTCTGCTCAAGTGAAAGATTGAAAAATTCTCTTTAAACTACGAGATAGCCGATTACGTATATATTATTTCAACCTTAATTTACGTTCATGCATTTGATTTGCAGCGAATTAAAATTCCATTGGCGGAACAAGCTGTAAATAATTTGCCATGGGAAAATGAAGAAGGTAACGAGACAAAGGGATCGAGCCAGATGTTGGGGTACGAGGAAAAAAAAATCAAAACAAATGCAGGTGGAGGAGAACTACGGGCTCGTGCACGCGAAATCGAGCGATTACTTCACGAAAAGAGACGACATTATTTTGTATTCGTTAGGCGTTTGAATTTGGTTCGAGACCAAGCCGTTGCGTCTGTTCACGTGTAGAGAAAACAGCTGTGTGTCAGAATGATGCCGATGAGCAAATCTCGGTTACGTGGTTGTGTTGGAGACATCACTAGGTTCTTTGTAGCAATTGAGATTCTAGATTTTTTTATGGTTGCAAAGAGTTGCAACCGTCGCCATAACTTGGGTATTCGGTATACACAAATTTTGGACAAAACATTCGTCTCTTACAAATATACCATAAGTCTTTATGAGAAATGGGAATCTAATTATTATTCACGAATTTATTCAATGCTCATATTTTTAAATGACAGCCTGTCAAAAGCAACTAGTTCACTGACATGAATATTCATGTTGGATTTCTTTAAACTATATTATACATGCATTTTAAATTTTAAATTGAAAAGAAAACGAAGAGATACACTTTCAATATTCATGAAATAAACTAATAATGTTTATGCCTTATGCCCTATTAAAAAGGAAATTTCTTACAAAATGTAAAAATTGTATTAATTTTTCGATTAGAATTCAGACCTAAAAAAATATTTTTTTAAGTATAGTTTAATACACTAACTTTTGAATATTTTAATATTATGTAATTCAACGAGCATACTAAACTACTCCAAGAAAACAAAATTTTATCTGCATTCTTTCCCTCATTCTTTTGTCTGTACAACCGTACGTAATAAAATTTTATTTACGCAATTTAATATTAATATTGCTATCAAGTTATGTGACTAGCTTTGTAAGATTACTTTTAAAAATATTTTCTAATAAAAGCCTACGTGTCGTATGTTAGAGGCATTATGAAATTTAAAAAACATGCATAAATTACGCTTAATTTAATTTCATATTGAATCAATCTACAAACACCTTTTTATCCGATTATTTTCTTAAAGATAATAACTTAATCAATTCTTATCATCTTTAACAATTTTTTATTTTGAACTTGTTGCTGTAATTTAATGAAGTTAATTGTTTTCTAATAAAACTCGCTCAAGAAACCATGTGATCTATCGGTATTAATCTCACACCGAAGTAAAATGCTCTACCCACTTGATAATCAATTTTTAGAGATAGAATAGGATGGCATAATGAAATTTTCCTTTTTTTTATAAGATTTTCAATCAGCACTGATTTTATTTGTGTTGGCAAAATAGTTTGTTTAAAAAATATTATTCAAATAGACAGGCATTTTTCGAATTGGGGTAATTTAGTAGATAAAAATATATACTTATTACGTTGAATTTTTTGTTCAATACAAAGCTTTTTATTATAAGAGGATAAGTCTTCTTAATTTATTATTTTGATTTTTATCTCTCGTACCTTGTTCTGGTTCAATCACAAAATTATTTAATATCATACTTATTTGGGTACTTTCTATCTCAACGGTTATTACTGATAATCGATCTACTTTTCCTTCAAATTATATTTGATGTTGTTTTATACGGAGAATTATGAAGCAGTATCTACTACGTGTTGATAAATGCCCAAAATGGTATCAATACCAATTATAGTTTTTTTTTTTTTTTTTTTCTTGTTTAATGCTTCATTTTTATACATTTAAGTAATTAACTTTATCTCCAGTATTTTTTTTCAAACATGTACTTGAAATTTTTGGAACAAGTAAGACGTATAAGATGGTAAGAATAATAATGCCAATACTAATAATAATTATGGTAATAATATTTATATCAATAACAATATGAAAGATAATATTCTAAAAAAGCAAAAATGTTTCAAAAAATCTACATAATATTTGATATATACTGCAATTTTTATTATTTTGTTTTGTAAGGCTTTTCTAAGACTCATAAGGTCTAATAAGCCTTTATTATAATCGTGCTTATTGTCACGGTAATTATAATTTACTTATTATATTACGATACTGTATATACGTCGGTTAAATCTTTTTAAATTTATAAATTTTCTTGTTAAAAAATTGATGAGTCACCCAATGAAGTACATTTATTTGGCATTTTGTAAGTCTAGCCTAATCACGCAGTTCTTTTAGAGTAAAATGATTCAAAAAAATAATTTTAAGTATGGACGGAAATAAATTTAACTTTAAGGTGAGATAAAAAAAAAAATAATTGAAATAATTTTCTTTTTTTTTAATTGAGAAAGTATACGTTTGACTAATTTTGGGAGTTGGCACGCACAGCCTTTAATCTATAACAATATCTATTAGATTCGTCACTGAACCATAAGAAAATATTAAATATTTGGCCTTTGAAATCCATACTATTGTTCAAGATAAAATCACAATACAATAATAATTTTAATAATAAAAAAATAATAACCAAAAAAAATTGTTATTCACTTTTTATAACATGTATGTACTCGAACAGCTATAATTATACGTCTATTAGGCCCTTATTCGCTTCACACATACTTTTTTCTACTCCAAAAAATTTTATTTTTAAATCAGCATACTAAAAAAAAAGTTAGAA
Source organism: Copidosoma floridanum (assembly GCF_000648655.2). The sequence goes on along the minus strand of NW_019379748.1, from coordinate 77,416 downwards.
TAAAAAAAAACAAAAAGTAAATTAGATTAGCCCCAAAGTAACCCCTAACTTATAGTTTCGATATTTTAAAAGCATTGTTACTTTACGTGAAAAAATAAACTCGTTACAAGCACCTATAATTCGTGGAAAAGCAAAATTTAGTTTCATAAAATTACCCACGGAAATCGTGCGCAAGAAAATCGTTCCGACGCGTCATTGGCGAATGCAAGGTAAAAAACAGGGGGTGAAAACGAGTGCAACGCCCTTGAGATAAGTATCGCGCATCGCCCCGGCATTTCTTTTCTGCGATGGACACACGCGGAAAAATCGTTACCCGTTGCCACCAGTGTAACCTGTACGTGCAGATCCACGCACACACATGCACGAGTAATGACCACGAAAATTGCACCCCATCGACCAAATGAAGCACGTGTACTTGCAAATAAAAAAGACACGACCTGAGATCGTCCCTTTGTGTGCTCGCTGATAGATGTATAGAAAAACAAAGTGATTGCGTGCGAGCAACACGTACTAGTGGTTTGTACGGTTACTATATGCTTACGCTGGGGTATGAAAAAAATGTGGGGAAAAAAAAAGAATTTGCCGCACGCGAACCACTTTTTATACGTGGGTAAAATATCACCCCCGTGACAACGTTAAAGCTCACACAGAAGCCGTCTGTACTGTATGGTAACGAAGAGAAAGAGGTAGAAATTTTCGTATTTGCTTGTTGAGTCTTTCATAAGGGTCGTTGACATTTGGTTGATTTCAGACGTTGTAACGAGGGGTGAACTTGCTTTTTTTTCGAGTAACGATTCGTCGAAACACGATAGGAAGGAAAGGCAAAAGTGAGTTGCTACTTTTTTTTGTTTGCTAATGTTGATTTTAGTCAAATAGAGTCATGGATGCGTGGACGAGTAGGTATCAGTTCTTAAAATTACCAGTGACGTTGCTATTCATTTTCATTACTTTGCAGCTTTGCACCTTAAACTTACAAAGGTATTATATTTTACGCCAAAATGATCGATAAAGCTGTTCTGGGACATACAGAAGAGATGTTGTTTGTGTTGGAAAAAAAAAATGTTTACAGTTTATTTGATTTGAGTCCATCTTTATTTTGCTCCTTGAACGATTTCACACTCCGTATCCACAGAAATTTTTTGTTTTAATACTGAAAGTGCTAGAGGTTTGAAAAAAATTTTTATACCAAGTCAAAATTCTCCACAATTTTCCACCCTTTCGGTACCAGGAAAGGAACTTCACAGTAACTCTGGATAGAATCGATCGCAGGGTAAAAAAAAACCCTATCTCAGTTGGAGTTTAATGAAACGTAGAACGAAGCCGAAACATTGTTCCAAGTTTCTGTGAATAATTTACAGAGTATGGGTGATCTAAAAAAATATTATTTCAATGTACAAAATCACTTTCTTTTCATGTTACACAGCGGTCTCTTTTTTGTAGCAGCTCTAAAATTGACTCCACCAAATTGTCCAGGGTTAATATTCTTTTTCCACATACCTACTTAGCTAACTTCGAATTTTTAATTGAACTTTTTTTACCTTGCACGTTGATCCCAACACTAATTTGATGTAAGTGACTCTTATTAACGCAAACCTCAATTCAAATGTTTTACAAATAAGCCGAACCGGAAGTACGACGTACATTTCGTAATCATACTTTCATCTCGACAAGTTTTTTTTCCAAACACTGGTGCCCGTTTGACAAAACAAACACGCAAATATCACAAAAAAGCTCTCGTCTCCGCATGAAGTGTCCACCGCGAAAATCACCGAGGAAAAAGCACGTCCATCCGTGAAATACCCTGACGGCGGTGCTGGCGAAATTTTTCTCGCACCACCCTCGAAGTGAATCATTCGATGCAAACGTCACGAGCTCGATCGTAATAATCTATTTGGAGCCGCCGTCATGCGTACACCGTATGTTTATTGTCGACGATGATTCGCACTGGGGATTTTTGGACGGCGATTGTTCAGCGATCGAAGCGGGTATTTTTTTAAGAAAATTTTTATCTTGCGAGGACGAGTGTATACTACATAAGGCTGAGGATATTCTGATCTCTGTATTTTTGAGATGTAAACTATTTTCAGTGTTGATTCTGGACCAAAGTATGGGTATAATTTTTTTTTCTTTCTTGCTTTAGGATTCGTTTTAAAGGTTTCAACCTCCGTTCCGAATTTGAAAGACTTGTAAAGGAAAAAAAAGGATTGACCTTTTAACTGGTCCTACAGTAACGAAAAAGATGTAGTTGCATTTTAGCCTAAAATAAACATTATTAAAAACATAGCTACGTCTTGAAGATTTATAAGTCAGGTAATTTTGAATGATCTTGTGTAAATGAAGAAAATAACTGTGGTAATTTTACAGTAACATTGGAAAAATTAGAAAAATTGTGATTCATTGGTAAAATAAAATAGAGTTTGAGGAACAAGTCATCTCGAAAATAACCCTACAGTGAATCACGTTATTAGTTATGCAGGTTTTTCTCTTAATTTCACCGCGATTTTACGATTAAAATCACCGTAAAAACACATACTTTTCTTCTTACATTCAAGCCGGTATACGCGTAATCTTTAGTATAAGGGAGGTCAATTTCGTTTGTTATTACCTGGAACTGTTACCAGGAGTGTTTATTACGTTTGGAATGTATAAATTCAAAATATGCCCCCTTATGTCAGAATATTAGAGAAGTTAAAGTGCTAATACTATACAGTATACAACTTTCTTTTGTAGTAATGTTATCCGTATACTATATATTTATAAATATATGAAAGAAACCTCTAGTTTTTACACTTTGGCTGCGTAATTCAAACGACACACCTAATAATTTTACTAGGCGTTGATTAAATATGAAGTAGTTCACCAGTGATGAATCCAAAAAATATTGTTTCTCTACAAGTTCAAAGTTACTGTAAATATGCTCATTACTGTCTGTATCTTTCGATTTTCGATTCTCGACCATACGTTTGTCATTATCCATCACTGAATCCATTATCCATCGATTAAAACATTAAAAATCAAAAAAATCATTGTATCAACCTGTATACTGCACACGTACACTTTAAAACGGACAAAGGTATTTTCCAGCCGTACGCAGAGTGACATTAATTCGTGACCCAAAGATGAGATCATAACACATAGACTCAAGGACGTTAAGACGAATGAAAGAGTCGGCGAGTGCGTGCAGTTTCTATATAATACGCTATGCTGACAATGCACACAAGTATAGGTATAAAATATGTTTGTAGACGAGGAATTAAAGAAAAAAAAAGAAAAGAAAAAAATAGCGTCCGTGGCGTGCTTCGAAATGGAAAATATAATCACCGCAGAAACGAATGAGCGAGTGAACGTCGGCAGCAGCTTCTCTTAACCTACTTTTGAAGCCGCGGCGTTTGTTAATCGCTTCTCATGGCCTGTGCACACTACACACGTGCACGTGTGTTTTATCATCCAAGCTCGAGTCGAGGGTAGACTCTTGAATGGGATGTTAATTGAAAAATAAAGGATGACGCGAAAGACTTTGGATCCCGAGGCATCGGAGAAATCGGTAAAGAAATTCACGGTTTGTTTGAACAATCGGTTTCGCTGAACCGGGGATAAGCGCGCGAGTTTGGTCTTTCGACTCCAAGGTGTGCTTTTCAGCGCGTTTTTCTCTCTCGCTCGTAAATCATCTACCAAAGCTTTACGTGTGCAGACGCGTGTATCTATTTGTTTGTTGAAGTTTCCCGAAATAAAAATCAGTGAAATTTACCGATCTTTCACTGACTCATCAATTAAATTAAGCTTTTCGCAGACTTTTTCAAAGACTACTTATGGATTTTCAGTGACCTCATTTTCATTGAACACTTGAAATCTCATTGATGCAGTTTAAGAATGACGATCCCAAAAAAACCTTACCGATCTACTGATTTTCGTGGAGGAAAAAAAAAACATTTCTACAAACAAGCACGTGCTTATTATCCGTTAGGTTTCATCTCCGGCCACCATCTCAAATCGGTCTCCCACGAAAATCTCATTTAGACATAGCGTATAACACACGTACATACTCACATGAAAGGCAGTAAAAAAGAAAAATGTACTTACCTTTGGTGTACGTATCCACGTATTTATTCACGCACCAGCAAAAATACACACGAACAAAAAAAGGCACGCCGTCGCGAGGAGACAACGGAGAAGAAAAAAATATATATATATTAAAGAAAAAAAGAAACGAACAAACGGACAGAAAGTGAAAGAGGTACGCGAGTCGGCAGAAAAGAGAGAGGGCCCGAAGTAGGTGGATGTGCGCGCGGTCGAGGCTGTAGCTCGAGTCGAACTGGGAGCTCGGTGCCGCTGGACTGAGGTATATTAAGACGCCGCGGCGACGCTCGAACCATGCATGGAGTTATGGGCGTGTATACATGCACATATCCATTATATGTATATACACATGCGCCGATGCGCGTACCAGTTGGGCCTATTTGTATTTCGAGCGAGTTTACTTATCGGGTGGCCTTTTTTACGACTACCTACCCTATACAATTGTTGTTTCTGTCATGTACCCACGGCACGCTGGATCGATCCATTTCACACGCGTGTACCTACTGAAACATGAATGCTCGTTTCCCGTCCACTCGCTTTTTCTAACACCTCGTATATTTTTTTTCATCGTCTCTTAATTTAATTGGAACTTAAGTCACGGTACCATGACGTTTTTAAATTTTTTTTTTAACAGAGACGATATCGATTTAATAATCGGTAAGAACCCGATGGGCTATTTAACAGGTCTTTTACTTCCGGATCGCCGAATAGTGTTCCAATAAAATTTTATTGTTCATCAAGAGAACTACTGTCAAAAGAGCTGCACTGGAATTGGGGGAATGGGTACTTTTTTCAGTCAATTGATTATAGTTTGAAGCTTACTAGTATTGAATAAGCAAGAAAAGATTGTGTTCCTATTGAAAATAAAAAATGACGCTCCTTTTATTGGCAAGACTCATTTTCATGGAAAAGTGGTATAAAATAATACATCTTGCACGAAAATTTGTTCACTTTAATATAAAAATTACAGTAATTTTTACCAAATTTTCCCCCCACTGCCATTCGTCATGAGTTTACAAAAAATTATATTTTTGTGTAACATTGAAGTGCAAACTGGAATACAATCAATATCCTTGGTACGATTTTAATGTTTTCGCACAAAGTGCCTATGACATGACGTATGCATACAGATAAAAGACACACACCCACGGCCACTTATTCAGTAACGATTTGTCACGTCATTCCGATCTTTTTTTATTCAACACATTATGCCTTGCAAATATGATTCATGGAATAATATTCCTAACTGCTTCAGATGAACAGTAAATTTTTACTCTTAAGTCACTATCGAAGTAAAAAATAATCAGCCTGCTAAATTTGTAAGAGTCCTAAAAAATAATAGTTCTTATCACGCAAACTAGTAGGTTAAAAAATAATTTTTAAACTGACGTTGTTTCAAACAAAATTTGGACGTCATTAGTCCCAATGGTATTCTTAATATATTTTAGAATTACTTATTACAATTTAACTATATTTTTCTACTATTATCATATTCAACTACTACTTTAAAACTGCCCTAAATGGTAGTTTTTGTCGGATAAGCGCCATCGCCTCTGGGGTTATTTTGCGGCCCGAGGGTCCTGCGAAGCAGGCCCGAAGGTTCATAAGGTTGCCCCGGAGGGGTAGAGCTTATGTGGCGAATACCATTTTTCCTACCGAGAGCACACCAGCCTCTCAAAAACGCTCAAGGTAGAAAAATTAAAATTTTTTAAGTATACGTTTTTGATTAATGAAATGGAAAAACGGTATTATGTTGAAATGTCGATGGATAATCAGGAAATCAATTTAATTTATCATCAAATCTAACAACTTAGTTGTATAATAAAAGGTGACATTTAATAAGTGTAGAAAATATTATCGGAATTTCAAATAACAGGAGTCAAGGTAATAATAAAATTACAAAATTAATGGATTTATCTCTTTACAAAATCGTTTAGGTTATTTAATTATGGGCTTGATGGGCTATTGATTCACACAATTGCGTTTGTTGCGTAAGTAGAACTTTATAATTTCTAAACTAGATGAAAATTTAGATAAGAGTTCATTAGATCAAGAAATATCAATTAAATTATCAAAAGTCCAAATACTTTTAGAGAAATTGAGTCTGGCAATTTTTGTTACGAAATTGAATCGTGCATACTTCTTGTCTTGAATAATTGAGCTCCACAACGATTATCTCGAAAAATTAAAAATGAAGCAGACGAAAATGAAGGTCTTTTTAGGAAAGCATCATTTAAAGTAATGACTGTTCTTAGATTATTCAACAATTAAAAAAAAGTATATTTTAGTTAAAAATTTATTTTATTGAGTAACAGTTACTTTCTGCATTGATACGGTAACGCTTGATATCTCACTTATCACACTAACCACCGTTACTCGAAATATATTCAAGGGAGTTACTCAAAAAATCGATTTTTATTTAATTATATTTTATTTTGTCTAGAAACTTAGTCAATAATGATTTACAATTTGTTTCACTTTTATCTTATTTGCCCATGTGTTAAACATTTACCTTTTCAACTTAGATCGATTTAAAAATCTCACGTTTTTAATTGTCATGAAAAAAATTTCTATTAGAAGTACGCGAAACAGTAGTTTTTTTTTAATGCTGGATATCAGAAAATTGAAATTTAATATCATGAGGTATTTAGGTATAAATTTTAGTACCTGACAAAATTTTCAAGTGCAAAAAAAAATCAGGTAGAGACAAGGTTTTAAAGTTTAGATATTTAAGGACATCTCAAGTCTTCCCTTTTATGTACTTTTTAATTCAATCAATCGTTCATTGAAAAAAAAAAATAGCCGTTAGGTAAAAATCTATGTTGTTAGTTGTCAACTTTATCGTACGATTGATCTACGATACTAAAATATACCTACAGCTCAGAAATTTGATGTTAGATAATGCTGAAAATAATTACGTTTTTTTTTTTAGAATATTACATGTGCGTATGAATTTTTTTAAATATTCTTTTCAAGGCGTACTTCTGAGAAAAAATCATTTGATTTTACAATTTAACATAGGCTCTTATAAGTGTTACTAATTAAACTTTATTAAATGTAGCTGTATCAGACCTTACATAACTTAGAAATAGTAATGAAAAAATTTGAAACATTAAATTAAAACAATCTCAATTAGGTCGTGAAGATATGCTGGAATATTTTCTTTAATTTTCAGAGCATCAAACAAGGTAAAAAAATTAATACATAAAACTACGTGTTTTTTAAAATGTTTCAATATCTTAATCTTTTGTATCTCTGACTGTATGGTATAATGTTAACTATTTACTGTCATCGGCAGTAATCAATTTTTTGTTGGTGTTTAAAGTAGTATTGTCGTATATTGATTGATAATTGTACATAATTGACCTACAACATTTCAATACAATTAAATACATGAGATAATAAGTACCTAACAATGATCTAGTTAAATTTTTGTGGACCTAAGGTGTGTAGGAAGAAAATCATGGGCATTTTACCACTTATCAGTTTAACACATAATCTTATGAAAGAAGGTGACTTATTTCCTACTTCTAAACACTGACCAACAAGACATTTATAAAAGTCTACAAAGAAGATGCTAAAAACGTAAATTACATTATGGTCACTTCATAATATTCATTAGGTGCCTGTGAGTTCTTTAATTAACGATTAAATGAATACAATTAAGAGGTTAAGCATGAGTATTATATCTATACACACAATGAATATAGATATACTAACACGTTGCCATTGAAATTAATTTTTTAGTTGATTAGTGCGGTATCAACAGTACTACCTTAATATTTGTTGACTTCTGGACTATCAGGCTCACAGTTAAAATAAAAGTGAGTAGTACAAAAAGTTGTAGCTCAGTAAGATCTACAATATTTCCGACTTCACAAGTATATTTCATAAAAGTTATAAAAGATACAGCAAAAAAACTGATTTTTTCACATTTTTCAATACTTTCTTTACTTTCATTAGTTTCCAAGATGATTGCACTTTTTGCTCGGATGAAAATACAAGGCACTCCTATGAATTAGTTATGCTTAAAAACTTATCTAGATGTAGGTACTCAGACTCTACGAAACAACCGATTTTGGCGCCACATGAGAAAAAAAAAAAATACATACGGTATATAAATGTGTATTTAAAAAAAAGGAAAACTAATTACAATAGGCAAAATAGGGTGAGTTTGTATTTCCTTACTTTTTAGAATTAATACCTTGTGTGTATGTAAATAATATGGAAAATCATGTTTACTGATCCACGAGGTGAAAATTTTTGATGATATATAATACTACTTATTAAATGGAACACCGTAGTGTGTTGACATGTAATGTAAAACGTTTTCAGTTAGAAATTTTACATTTATTCCTGACACTTCTCGGAACAAAGATCTTCTGACTAAAAAAATATTTGTTCGCAATCCATACAGTTTATTTGATCAAATAATGAGCTGCAAAAATTAAAAAAAATATAATTATGCTGAAAAGTACCGTGCGTTCTTTATGCCATAAAATAATCGGTGGCCATCAGGAGCTGTTGATTATTAGTTTCTCCCGTGTGATTTTCGAAAAGGGCTATTTTTTAAAGATGTTAAGATATTAAACTCCCAAAAAATGTATAATAAAAGAAATTTTTTTTTCTTATCTCACAACTTTATTACCAGAGCCACAAAGTCATAGAGCTGAATCTCTACATTTTTTATCGACACAAAAATACAAATAAATTTTATTCTTATTTAAAAACCTGAATTTAGATCGCTAAAGATTTAAGAGATTACTGTGAGGGTGAAATGAAAAGCTGATCTCTCACGTAATGGATTCTTTATTTGTCAATTTTGAGGCTGCTGTTCCAATCTCGATAAATTTTCTGCGTCAGTTTCTTGACGCCTAAAATTGTATTCATTAGATACATTTGAAGTTTTCCTTCCAATTCACCCTCTAGCGACTTTTGGCATGCTTAAAATTTTTGTGACCCCTTAAAGCTGTTTTCTGTCAACTTTGTTAAGTTCTAATATATTTGTTGGCGAGGTAGTTCGACGTCTAATTAACCTAAAAAAGTTCGGTGAACTTCTTAAGTAAACTCTTTCTTGACTGAAGTTTACAGCAACTGTGACTGCCTAGATACCTCAGGGTGATCTTCTCTGGCCTGCTGTTGAAGACCCAGACTGATCGGGAGAAAAATTACAAAGTCCGAAGCATTGGGGCTAGTTGCAGTGCTCTTTCCCAACATCTCCTGGCATAACGTCGAAGACGTTTGTGTCTAAAGCACCTTTTTTTTGCAGACTCAGTTGTTTTGATGATCTAAGGTGGAGAGATTAGTAGAGATTGGTTCGTGGTGCTTGCCCGTTGGAGACTCTCGTTGGCTCAAGTTTTTTTTTCCTTCATAGCTGTTGGGTACACCCAGGGCAGACCTTGGAGAGGATCGGTTATTCCTGGTTACATGCTATGAGTCGAGGGGGTAATATAGGATCGTCGGTCACCGGGGTTCCCAGCCTTACGACGAACAACTCTGCTCGTGACGTCTGCCAGTGAATGACTGACTTGGTTTAATAGTGGCCGGCTTTACGTAGTCTTTTAGTCGACGAATAATGTTTCCGGAAATGGTAGTAAGAAAATATTTGTTGGCACGGTAGTTTAAACNTTTATTGAGATGGGAACAGCAGCGCTTATATTTGCTCTGAAAAAGTCCAGTGATAAAATTTCTAGTTATTCCTTATCATTATGCTTGATGATGGAGAGCCAGCTGTGGGTAGCTTGACTCTTACCCTTGGAGTCTCTGTGTACGGAGACCGTACATGAGGGAGATACGCCGCTGATCAAAATATATATCTCGTCTTCAGTTCGTTGCCTGGAATTCCCGGATAACCACCACTCATCGTTAGTTGGGAAAGTGGGCCTGGAGAATACCTTCTCTGGCTGCCTGTACTCTTAAGGGCTGTCTACCCTGGCCTATATATGTAGTAAATAATTTTCTGACGGCACCAGGCCAGATTGTGGTACGGCCACATAACTCTGAAGTGTCGGAGCAAGATGTGATCTGGCTAGACACGTCGCCTGGTATTCCGCCGGAGACGTTATCGATTCGAATAAATTTGTCATTAGTGGCACTCATCAATTCTGAAGGTTCCAGGTGAAAGTAAAGACCTAGATCTCTTCCCCTTCGGAGAAGAGCGTCATCGGTACCCGGGGTACCAAACTGTACGACTCCAGCTACATTTTCAATGCAGCTCGATGAACTGCCAGTCGACGATTGCAGAAAAACTGCGATCCGGTGTATTATAACCACACTTATTTCATTCTTTTGCAGGTATCTTTAATTTTATGTTAACGCCACCTAGCGGATCCTACTGAACTAAAGTGAAAAGCTAGCGTATTTTTGCAAAACTTTGAGCTTATTTATTGCTATTGTTATTAAATTTTTCAAGATAAGAAGCATACTAAAACCATCTAGAAAGTGTCAAGAATCGGTATGCAAAATTTCAGCAAAATCGGTTCAGCAGTTTTTGCGGTTAGCGATTACAACGGTTTTAGCGACTTTGCTTTATATATTAGTAAAATATATATAAAGAGTTTCATAAGAAATATCCTGTTTCGTCCCCATAGTAATACAAATTTTTTATTTATTATATCGTCTTCAAGATACGCCTCATTTTACTCGTAATCTCATGGAGATTATAAGGAAACAAATTTTAAACAAGGGTTTCAGCGAGGGTGATATTCCTTTTTCCGCGATTTATATAATAAAATTATATCTATACAGATGGTATGTAAAGGTATAATTTTAATGCGTAAATTGCAGAAAAACGGTGTCATCCTCGCAGAAATTCGTGTTTGAAATTTTTTTCTCGTAGTACGCGACATCGCAAGCGAAAGAGCCCTGTCTCAAAGGTGTGCCGCAAAAAGAATTATTAAAATGGGCGACAAAAACAGGATTTTTTTGTGGATTTTGTCATATTTATGTATATGTTTATTGAAGGTGACTTATGGAGACTTCATGTGCTGTAAAATATATATTGAAAATATTAGAAAGTTATGCGGACTGTCTGCATAAGTATGATTATGTCCTCGTGAATATTTTCACAGTTTTTTTCCTCAAAATGTATGCATAAGTTACTTTTCAGCAACTTTTACTTACATTTATTTACATTTATTTCTTTACACCTATTGTTTACAAGATTTTCCTGGTAAAAGACACATCTTATTAATATGTAAAGCAAAGTTGCTAAAACTGCTGTAATCGCTAACGGCGAAAACTACTGGACCAATTTTGCTGAAATTTTGCATACTGATTCTTGACACTTCCTAGATAGTTTCAGTATAGTTTTTATCTTGAAAAATTTAGTAACAACAGCAATAAATAGTCTCAAAGTTTTGCAAAAATACGCCAGCTTTTCAGTTTAGTTCAGTAGAATCTACTAGGTGGCGTCGACATAAAATCGACGCTACCTGCAACAGAATTAAATAAGTGTAGTTATAATAGGTCAGAGCGTCTCAAAATATTCTGTTTATTTTTTAAATAAGCTGTTCCATAGTACGTTGTACTTCATATGTATATACAATAACACGCAATAAACTGTTTTCATCAAATAATAAGCTAAACATCCTATATACGACTAGTTGATCACATGGGCGCCTAGTATACCTTAAACTTTGTAACTATGATTGTAAGCTAGTGTACAATCGCACACACTAGCATTTTAAATTTGTAAACAGTATCTTCCAAATAAAATGCTTTTAAAAACTAAAAGCTAAATATTTTGTAGTCGTTTACTGGCAGTTCATCGAGCTGCATCGAGAATATAGATGATAATCGTGTTGCTGGGTATCCCGGTTACCGACGATTCTCTTCTCCAATGGGCAAATGCCCGTGGTCTACTCTCACCCTGATTCTTCAAGATTGACTAGTGCCACCAACAAAAAATTATTCAAACCGATAACGTCTCCGGTGGAATACCAGGAGACGTATCTAGCCAGAGCACAACCTGCTTCAACACTTTACAGTTGTGTGGCCGTTCCATCATCGCACTTGGTGCCATCAGAATAATTTTGGCTACAAATATAAGCCAAGAAAGATAGCCCTGAGGAGTACGGGCAGTCACAACGGCTTTCTTCTCAGGGATTGTGTCCCTAACGCCATACCCACATTAATCAGCGGCGTATCTCCCTCCGTCACCATAGTCTCCATACATCGAGACTTAGAGGGTAAGAGTCAAGCTAGCCACAGCAAGCTCTTTATCATCAGAAATAATAATAAGGAATAGCTGGAAGTTGTACCACTGGCCCTTTTGAGGGCCATCATAAGTACTTAACCACCCAACACATTGATTTTTTTAAGGGCCACCTAAGTTTAAACTACCTTGCCAACAAATATAGTTTTACTACCATTTCCGAAAACGATTCGTCGACTAAAAGACTATGCTAACTAAAGACTGCCACTATTGCACCAAGTCAGTCATTCACTGGCAGTCATCACGAGCGCAGTTGTTCATCACATAGCTGGGAACCCCAGTGATCGACAACCCTATATTATCCTCTTGACTCTAAGCATTCAACCAGAAATCACCGATCCTCTCCAAGGTCTGCACTGGGTGTACCCAACAGCTATGAAGGAAAAAAAAACTTCAGTCAAGAAAGAGTTTACTTAAGAAGTTCACCGAACTTTTTTAGGTTAATTAGACGTCGAACTACCTTGCCAAAAAATATATAAGAACTTAACAAAGTTGACAGAAAACAGCTTTAAGGGGTCACAAAAATTTTAAGCATGCCAAAAGTCGCTAGAGGGTGAATTGGAAGGAAAACTTCAAATGTATCTAATGATTACACTTTTAGGCGTCAAGAAACTGACGCAGAAAATTTATTGAGATGGGAACAGCAGCGTCAAAATCGACAAATAAAGCGACAAATCATACGTGAGAGATCAGCTTTTCATTGTACCTTCACAGTAATTTTTTAAATCTTTTAGTTTCTTAAATAAGTAGAAAATGTGTTTGTATTTTTGTGTCGATAAAAAATGTAGAGATTCAGCTCCATGACTTTGTGGCTCTGGTAATAAAGTTGTGAGATAAGAAAAAAAAATTTCTTTTATTATACATTTTTTGGGAGTTTAATATCTTAACATCTTTAAAAAATAGCCCTTTTCGAAAATCACACGGGAGAAACTAATAATCAACGGCCCCTTATGGCCAACGATTATTTTATGGCATAAGAAACGCACGGTACTGTTCAGCAAAATTATATTTTTTTTAATTTTTACAGCTTATTATTTGATCAAATAAACTGTATGGATTGCGAACAAACATGTTTTTATTAAGAAGATTTTTGTTCTGAGAAGTGTCAGGAATATACGTTAATTTTCTAACTGAAAACGTTTCACGTTACGTGTCAACACATCACGGTGTTCAATTTCGTAAGTCTCGGGCGAAGCCGAGATGAGAGATCGCTACTGGTTAAAAAAATAGAACATCATACATACAAAACACGATTGATATATATATTATTAAAGCATCAAGATTCATTTCAACGTTCATCTATTTCTTTATTCATATTAGCGTTTCCAAAAATTTTGTTTTTAAAATACTAATATTAAATATGTGATACTTTCATAATTTTTAGTATGAAAGTTAGATTTCATCCAAAACTTTTGCAGATATGGTTTTATCTATTACTTAAAAATAAATATATGAAACAATATTTAATTAAAATCAAATTAAAATAATTAATACGTTCGCTCGATTATATTACAGGAATTTTAGAAATTTCAAGACTGAAAAAATTGTTTTAAGTATTTCGATACATTTTAAAAGTGATTGTTTCGTGGAGGTGTTTACGGCCCAATTTAAACCAAGGATCGTATAATTGGGTGACAATAATTATACATGATAATTGCAAACTATAATTAAACTATGTACAATTTATTATTAACATGAGAAAAGGCTTGCCTACTGATAGAGGAGCTTTCTATTCAGCGGTCGTGAGCTGCCTATTTATACTGCACAGAGTAATTTTTATATTCATCATTTTGTGTCAAAGTTCAAGAGTATTTATTATAAGCAACGTACACAAGTACAGTACATTTAATCTTTGCTGATAACAACTTTTGGACAAAATCGTATGAGTACAAATGTAGCAAAGTCTCTCTGTAGAACATTGTCAGCATCTTAAATCCAAGCAAAGTAATTTCATTTATGTTTTGAAAGTAGAATTTCACTAAGTAACTGTTATTAAAGTATTATAGAAATTTTGCACGGCACTTAGAATATTGATTAACAATTAAACCTCTTGCTGCAAAAGGTTCTACTCTGCATCCTTCGTATTTACATTCTTATTCAAACAAAACTTTTTTAGTAGTTTCAAATGAAAAGATAACTTGAGGACCCGTTACAGCTCAGTGCTCTGTTTCTCTTTCTTCACATTACCATTACTTTTTCATTGTATCTTTCAACAATTTTGCATTTTTCAAGAAATCAAATACTTTTTTACATAGCAATGTAAATACTTTTTTGTAGTGCATTAACAATTTTGTACTAATTATGTCATACTTCAAAAATTTGTATATACCATTTGACGTCTCATGATTGATATCCATTTCTAAATGTTGGTAAAAAAGTTCATTTCTTTCGAAATAAGGTCTTTCCATTTGAATATAAAATATGAACATTTTTTTTGAAAAGTAATGCTCTTATAAAACATCCTTTTTATTCAATTGCGTTAGGCATTTTCTAGTTGCTGATAAAGAGTTATTGTTACAAATGTTTGCTTTAATAGTATAAGTAATGCCCATATAGGTCACCTATGCTTTTACGAATGATGCAGTCATACCCAATCATCCTGTGTATACTTTAATATATTTGAAATCTCCCTGAAGATGGTAATGGTAAACCACCAAAATATACGCTAGGTCGACAGCGACATCAGTTGTCAAAATGCCTTAATAGGGGGGTAAGAACAGCTAAACAGGTATGCGATAATCATGTACAAAGAGTTACTTTGTTTTTAAATTTTACGTGATTATGGGATTCTGAAAGGGGTATAAATGTTTGTGATGGTTGAATTTGGTATCTGAGTAGTAAAAACAAGTATGTTTTTACAAAACAAGTAATCTATAAAGCTGAGATCTTATGAAATAAACTGACTGTACGGAATCAATTTAAGCATATGAGAGCAAAAGAGAGGTCAGGTCTGCTCGTCTCTCTCTCTCGCTCTCACGTGCTCAAATAGATCCTTACAGCTCATAAAATTCTGACTTCGTGGAAAAACTGTCTTTTTAAAATGCTCTTATTTTAAATTTTTTGATGACTAATTTCACTGTCACAAACATTTCTACAACTTGCAACGTCCTATAATCACGAAAAACTTATTAACAAAATTGCTCTATTTACATGTTTATCACATACCTATTCAGCTTCTCTCACCTCTCTATTGAAAAATACATCCGTGAGATGGCACGGGCGTTTCACACCATAGGTAGTTACCGAGCGTATGGGACAAATGTACATTTTTCTCAATAAATAGTCCTGCTCTAAACAATCACTGTTGCATTCTCATTTATAGATTTTATAAAACAGTTTCAATAATTTGTCTGACGAAAAGAATTAATCGTTGAAATAAGTTATTATTCACGAAATGAATAAAAAAAGTTGCTAAGTATATTGTATAAGAATATTACTAATTAATCTAATTTAATCGATGGGTAAGTATTAATGCGAGTAATTGAATTTATTGATATTTTCCCATCTCGTACGAGATTGCCAAGGCAATTCGATTTTTTTTCATTGATCGATATTCTTATGTACCATATGAGCAGGCGTCGACTGAAAAATCGCCGAAAGTATACAGCAGTTGAGAAGAGGAGTCGCCGAGACCTCGATGGCAAAATTGGTAACGCACTTTCCCTGCAAGAAAAAAGTTTCAGGTTAATCTCCTGGTCGAGGTGGCACTTTTTTTCAATTGCTCCATATGACAATTTTACTACAAATTGTAGTTTTAACTGAAAAAATATTAAATTGCCTTGGCAATCTCGTACTAGATGGAAAAATGTCGATACATTCAATTACTCGCAAAAAAAGGTGCTCTTAGAATGTGTGATGCAAAAATCAGAATATCTACGTTTTTTAAAGTTCAAATCTTTAAAGATCCTACTTCAGATTTTTCAATAAGTAGAAAATGTATTTGTGTTTTTGTGGCAATAAAAATGTAGGGCTTAAGGTCCAGGACTTTGTTGCTCTGGTAATAAAGTTGTGAGATATGAGAAAAAAATTTTTTTTTAACATAAATTTTTTGGGGGTTTAAAATCTTAACAGCTTTAAAAAATAGCCCTTTTCGTGAATTACACGAGAGAAACTGTAAATCAACGGCTTCTTATGGCCACCGATTATTTTATGGCATAAAGAACGCACGGTACTTTTCAGCATAATCATATGTTTTTTAATTTTTACAGCTTATTATTTGACCAAATAAACTATATGGATTCCGAAAAAATATGTTTTTAATAAGAAGATTTTTGTTCTGAGATGTATCAGGAATATATGTGTAAAATTTCTAACTGAAAATGTTTCACATTACATGTCAACACACTACGGTGTTTTATTTAGTAAGTCTTGGGCGAAGCCGAGACGGGGGGCTGCTAGTTCATTATTAATGGTGATTGTTGTTAAAAATAATAACGTATATGATTATTTTTTATCAATTTTAATTCGAATGCAAACGCTTTTGTGATACACAAATCTGTTTAAAAAAGCAAACGTACAACCTTATAAGCAAAAAAGTCCCGCAAAAGAAGTTTCTTTATACAAATTATCAAACAAATAAAGTCATTCTTAGATATGTCTAAAAAAAATATTCTCCTGAACCAATCAAAAGTTTTGCTCAGGATATTATTTTTTGAGATTTATCCCTTTGACCTTTGTGCTGCGAGAAACTAGTTTCTTCGGGCAGGTGGAAATTGCGACTCATACACCTTAGTTGCAGGCCCAGGTTTTCCTGCCAGAATTGGGTTAATGAAGTCCAAGTAAGCTGAGACCTGCGTGTAAAATGCTGGTAATTGTGACTCGTTGCAGTCGAACGGGCCTGTACTCAAGACTCCAATGATTTTTCCATTCTTAACAAGAGGACCACCCCCATCACCCTAGAAAACGTTTGAAACAATTGTTACTTTTGAGTATCCATGAGTATTATCATGGTCATACCATGAAACGCTATGATTAATTTTAATCAAGCGTTGGGATTCTTACACTGCAAGTACCATAATGATCCAAGTTGCGTACTGCTGGTACCACCTTGCCACAGAAAAGTTTATGTAACAAGTGCTCTGTCCTGAAAATAAATTGAGTTAGCCTTTTGACTAGCTTCCACCAACAATTCATCCAATCCAATCAACCAATACTCGCAACCATATTTTTAATTCTATTTCGAACTTTGTCAGCGATTAAACAATTCATTGTTCCATAAAAAATATTGTTTTTGCACTATCGCGAAAATCAAAATAACGATGTTCTTCGTCAGAGGCGTTGAATTTATAGTCATTATCCCTACCTACCTTCCACGAGTGAACTACTGTTACTCAATAGAAGTAAAATTTTTTTGTACTGCAAACAATTGTTACATGTCTTTATCAAAAAAATACTCAACTAATGTCTTTTTTATTTTTAACTTTGTTAGTTAAGACTGATGAAAATCGAAATTTCCAGATGGGCATGCAAAATGTGCATGAGATAAAGATTCTGTAAAAATATATATAAAAGTGTTGCCAAGTATTAACAAAGATGGCTGCAGTTTGAAGGGCACAGATTAAAAGGAAAAAAAAACTTGCAGCGGTTAGCAAGCTGACTTGGATTTTTTACATTACGAAGTAGGTATTAGTAAACTTTAAGTAGTAGAATTAGTAGTAGTTGTAGTAGTAGTAGTAGTAGTTGTAGTTGTAGTAGTAGTAGTAGTTGTAGTAGTAGTAGTAGTAGTAGTAGTAGTAGTAGTAGTAGTAGTAGTAGTAGTAGTAGTAGTAGTAGTAGTAGTAGTAGTAGTAGTAGTAGTAGTAGTAGTAGTAGTAGTAGTAGTAGTAGTAGTAGTAGTAGTAGTAGTAGTAGTAGTAGTAGTAGTTGTAGTAGTAATCCACGATATGTAAGCAGGATGGATGACTGGCGCGCGTAGCTTCACTTACTTTATCACGCTCTTGGGTATCCCGCATTGGATCAAGGGAATCACATTCACCTTGACGAATTTCAATTTTTTATCCGCTGTATGTCCCGTTTCTACAAGCCGTCCTCCACGATTCTCAACTTGGATTGAGTTGTAACCAAAACCGGATACTAAAGAAGACCCACCTAGAATAGGTTCATCGGCTGGTGGTAAATTCACAGCAGTAGCCGTTAGACGCCTAGGAACTTCTAACTCCAGCTGTTACCGATCGATGTATGTAGATTAATACAAGTTTTAAGTAGTTCTATTAATATTTATGAAAAAATGACTTTTTCTGACCTTCAATACAGCAATGTCATTTGTACTAGCTACATCCAAACGCTTGTATTCTTTATGCAAGTAAATCTCTTTCACGCGAATCACCCCACCTTGAGTGCTACTCGTCAAATCACTTGTTCCTACATGAACTTTAATGTAGACTGTGTTTGGTGCTAGTCCTCTAGAGTTGTCCATGGCCCTTCTAATGCAACTAGTAGAAGTCAATATGAATTGACGACGGATAAGTGCACCACCGCATAGACCACCACCGTGTTCGTAATTCACTCGTATGAAAGCCAGGTATGGAAAATCATTTATATTTCCATTTTGACCGCCTATGATGTTTTCAGAGTCCAAGCCAGAGACTGAAAAAAAAATGGAAAATGTAACGTAGTATTTATAGTATATGATATACCAAACTTAAAAATAAGCTTTTTTGAAATAACACTTTCATTTTTTTGAGATACTAAGGTATCTTAAACACTACTCTCTTAGACAATCGCATCGCAGATTAAAAGAGCTCCAATAATGATAATAATTAGTGCTCGAGGAGAAAATTTACGATATAATAAGTATATATTATTTTAACTACTATTCTATTAAATGTTTGTCCATCTGGGCACATGAAAACGCAAAACTATCCTTGCAGATGGTTATGTAACTATCAGTAATATTTTTGAAAAGAATTTTTCGAAATGTTGAAAATGATAGGAAACTAATATGTCAACTTTTTAATACCAGTTTATAGTAAAACAATTACACTTTTTTTTTTTATTCATCATCGCCCGTAGGCTCAGACATGGCATTCTTTTACACAAGCATAGTGTCAATTAGCCATCAGTGCTACTGAGTTATGACCAGATGTTTATATACATATATAAACATCTGGACCAACTAAGTCACACCTACGAACACGTACACGAAGCGTCAGAGAAACAGTTAATCGACCTTCGAGAATCAAGAGCACCGGCGAAAGGGCGAGACCTGAATGGAGACGAGACGATCACCCATCCAAGAACTAACCGCGCCCAATGCAGCTTAACCTTGGAGATCGACAGAACTGCAACTCTACCGTTGCGCCACCGCGTCCACAATTGCACTTTTATAAGTATGTAAGGAGCTTTGCCCCTGCACGCTTCACACGCCAACCCCCTTTCAGTTAAAAACAAATATTTGATTTCCCGATTTTGTTAGAACAGTTTTATAATTTGCTACTATAAAATATACAATTTTGATTTTTCCCTAATGCAAAAGCTTAAACTACTAATTATTAAATCTCATTTTCAAATTAAGTCAACCCATCACAAAACGAATAAATTGATGACAATCAAAATTCATAGGTAGGAAAACATCATGACTATAAGGACACTTCCACAAACTTTTTTTTGCGTTTTCTCATAATGAACTCATCTGAAGTTTTAAAAAACAGTGCTGATAAAGTTGATGTATGTAGCATCTAATCAGTTTCCTATTTTTTAATTTAGATATGAGCCATCTGAAGGACATAAGTTGTAAAATTTTAGATATTTTTTATTCACAATGCAACCGTTGAAATATCAGGTACTAGAATAAATAGTAAAATTAATATTTTGAATGGACTTCAAATATTAAATACAAAAAAATTCGATAAATATAACTTAATTAAAAGTAAGAAGAGTTTTTTTTAAAGAAATTCTGAATCTTGTGAACCAGGCGCATACCTTAATTATTACTTAGTAGATAATTAATTAACTAATGGTGTTAAAAAAGTATGATATTGTTTTGTAAACTTTAAAGTAAACTCTAGCGATATGTTTAATGTAAAATTAGTTAAAACTATCTTACCAATGCTTATAAAAGTAAGTGCTATCCAAATCGGTAAAAAACTAGCCATCTTGATTCTACTGTTAGATATCTATCTCAGTACTGGAGGTAGCTACCAACTCAATTAGAAGAAAGCTTTTATAGCTCGAAATCTAGGAGTGCCGTCGACGTGGTTTTTACGCGGTACGTCAATGATTGAAAACAATAGCTGTTAATTGACGTTAGAAAGTACAAAAAACTTTTGTTTCAAATATAAGTACTGCAAATGAGACCTAGACAAATTTAGTGACATAAAATGATTGTGTAGAATCTTTGAAGTAGAAATTCACGAATGAAAAAGTACATTGATCCAACACCTGCATGATAAGTTGAAACAACATGGCTTTAATAGAAAATTTTTAACAGAATTGGATATTCCCATTTTACGTAAATGTCACCAGTGCGACTGGAGTCTAAAAATATTCATACTTTAGTGATATTGCAAGCGACATAAAAAAGAAAATGGCTTAAGCTCTGGAGAGAAGGGTAGTTTTCTTTTATTCATTTGTTGGTTTGTTTATGTATAAATGCTTTCCAAAAACTACATAAACATCGTTTTCAATTACTGCGGTATATTATTTACTTCCAAAGTTATAGTCTATTTTATGACGATTTTCGTAAGACTACGTGTTAACGTAACAAAGTTTTAGAAGCGGTTTTCTCAACAACAAAAAGTGGTTAATCATAGTAATTTTTTTATTACAAGTAAATTCGGCATACTTTATTGACATAATATTTGAATTTCAGAAATTTTTAGTATTTAAATACAAAATATTTTAAATGCTCCATTTAAGCAGATTATTTAGAAAAGTATAAAGTTTTTAAGGGCATAGACAAATTGGTTCCCAAATTTATAAAAAAAAGCAAATTGGTTTCCACTGTTTAATAAGTCATTAGGGCTTATGGTCAAATTGGTTCCCAAATCGAGTTGGTATAAAAAAATTGATGAACTTGGATTGAGCAGAGACTATGAATGTAAAGATTTTGAAATAGGCAATTTTTTTTTAATTTTGGCTTGCCTTTTTTAAACCCTGACATGGTGGATGAATGTTTTACTGAAGATTTGATGACTATAATGCCCAATGATGCTGGAGTGACTAAATTTTGCGACTATATATGTATTAGAAAATTACGTAGCAGATACCGTACTAATACCGTAAAAAGTGTAACAGAAGAAATACATGTATTATGGACGTAATTATTAAATAGCTAGGAACCAATTTAACCATCCGCTTTAATGACTCGGGAATCAATTTAAACCTGCCTGTTAGTGAAATTCTTGCTTGGGAACCAATTTGACATCTCCGGTTTTTAGTCTTCATTCATTATTAGTAGGTAGTTGATATAGAGTATATTAATTATCAATTTTAAAATAGTAGAATGTAAGGGTATTTAACACGTTAGTAATAAAGGTACACATTATGCTTAAAAAATAAAAAATTGAACAAATAATTTTATTTCTAATCTTTAATTATAACGTAGTGAACTAAGCAAGTTCAGCTCAAAGAAAAAGTTTTTTCAACAGATTAAAAAAGGATTTGTTATTATATAATATCAATTACTATATAACTTTTTATTGTTGAAAAAATAATTTTTTGTGAATGTTGCATCCAGAAGACTCACATTAAATATTTTATGAAATAATTTAGCAAAAAAATTTTCAGTTTTTTTTTAACGTGCTTTTATTAGCTTCACTTGTAACTAATTATGTGTGTAAAAAAATCTTGGAATCTTAATTTGACCCACTTCCCGGTCTTCGATTACAATAAAATTTGCACACGCTCTGAGTTCTGATGACCATACATGACTAGCTAAGAAACGTCATTACAAATCCAATATGGTGGCCTCCCCAAGATGGCGGACTGGCTGTTTAAAATCCACCCCCATGAAAGGGTTTGCTGTAAGGAATATGAATAAATAGTCACGTGACTTAAATCCAATATGGCAGACATCCAAGATGGCAGATTAGCTATTTGAAATGAACCCTCGTGATATAGATATTTAATGAAAGGGTTTGCTGAATGGGATACGAAAAAAATAATCACGTGACCTAAATCTAACACGGTGGCCGTCCCAAGGTGGCAGATTGGCTATTTGAAATGCAGCCCTATGATTTAGGTATAAAATGAAAGGGTTTGCTGAAAATAATGTGAAATGACATTTTCTTACCAAATTATCATATCATGGGTATCAATCAATAAGGTTCGACGAGAGGAATACGAAGATTGGACTTTAAGTCTATGAGATCCCACCTAAGCCAAGGTAGGATAGGCGCCGAGGGCTGAATGGTATGAGGGTGGTAAAAAATATCATATTGCTAGCGTTACCTTAGGGCACCGGGCGCAACCCTATTGTAATTAGCTTTGCCCCCCTACATGGAACTCTGGGGGGGTTGACCATCTATAAGACTAAAAAGTATAAAATAAAAATAATAGTTTCAAAACTAAAAAACACACTTGTAGCACGCACTAAAAATTACAAAATAATTCGGACATTTAGATTGATGACTCAAGAGTTTTCCCTTTGCCAAATCTTCATTAGATCGTAGGTAAACATAAACAATTTCAGTTCGTGATGAACGATAAAAAATTACTTATGAAAAATGGTTTTAAGTACGTAATCATCTTTATTAAATATTTGCTATGATTTATTACGAAAGAAAGCGTGGATCGTTTATATAATCTTTACTCTTTTTGGACAAATATACATTTTTCTCTCGTGTCTCCAAGACGATTTGCTTTGAGGTTTCTATTCAAAGTGATACATTATAACACCATATAATATTTTAAATACATATTTTTGGAATTTATGTCAAGGATAATAGAATAATAAAATCAGCCCTGAATCTGTATTATCACTAGAGTATTTTGATTTTTTATTTTTATGTGTATTTTCGATCTGATACATTATAACATCATATAATATTTTAAATACGTTTTTTTGGAATTTATGTCAAGGATAATAGCATAAAAAAATCAGCCCTGAATCTGTATTATCACTAGAGTATTTTGATTTTTTATTTTTATGTGTATTTTCGACCCTACTGATTAAAAAAAATAAATAAAAATTGTCAGATGGTGCATATTTATAAGAAAATATCGTGCAAATAAATACATGCTAAGTAGCTAAAGTTAATTAATTTTTTTAAGCCCTTCTGATTGCTAAAACTATTTTTAGCGACGTGTCACCTTTCTTGAAATACAAGCGTTACAAATTTTGAACGCTATTTTTTCCTCAATAGAAGCCAGCTATAAATTTGTCATATTTTTCAATCAGCAAGGTAAAAAGTACATGAAAATCAAAAAGCTAACCACTCTTCTGCTGATGTTAATAAATACTTAATTTTCTTTGATTAGAGATATATTTTATAATTTTTACCGTGATCGTCGTCTTCCTTTACTGTTAATATTATTTCCTTTTTGCTGTTTCACCATCAACACCCTCTGATACCTCTGAGATAGCATAAGACTTTTTCGTTCCCTTAACGAGTGATACAATCATTACAAAAATTTATATTAACCAAAACAGTTGATAAAATTGTATATTATGATTTGTAATACTTACACAAACTGTTTTGCAACCACCTGAAAATCAATCAAGTCACATTCCTCATGGTAATTGCTCGAGTTTTCTTCAAGGTATTTAAAATCAATCACTGAGCAAATAGCGCGAAAAGCCTGTGAGATGTTCTGAGGGTTTGGTGCAGCGTCTGGTTTATACAGTTCCTCGTATAAAGAAGTAGCATCTCTTCTATTAAGATTATAATAAATCCTATTTAAAGCACCAGGGCTGAAATTAATTCAAATTAGATTTTTTAATTGTTTTTCTACCTTTGCTCTAGCTCTTTATTATCACGAACAGCCTTTTATATATTTCTGAAACATACTGTAACAGCATAAAAACTATGAAATTTCTTGCACTCCCCTATTTACCCGTAAAACTCTTGATGGTTGTGGTGGGAGGAGATCCCCCTCTAACGTCAAGACCACATGCTATTCGCTATGCACCTGTCATTTAGCGCTACTTGTCATTTTAACACGTATTCTTATGGGAATGTAAAGAACTTTTGTTGACGGGGGCCGCTTCACCTATTTTGCCCCATAAAATTTAACACAGGAAATTGATAACAATGAGGGTAGCACCGTAGAAGCGCATAGCGAATACTCCCTTACGCTATAGCACGCGGGGTCTGGACTTCAGAGGAGAGATCTTCCTCTTCCCTTATCACGGGTATTGATTGAGGAGGGAAGGGGATGACAGGAACCCCATGGTTAATCTACTCTGAACCACTGATCACTTTTTCCCTATCTTGACAAACTATAACCAATATAACCCCTCTCCTTTTAACACCTACCCTCAGATCTCATCACTTTTTTCCTCTTAACAAACTCACAACTATTTAAGACGCCTAGGAAGCCTACTTCCAGATCACCCTGGAGAGTTGAACTGCTATAACCAATTAAGCTACGACTGTAAAACTGATATTTTATAAAATAGGTGTATTGAGTATTAATTTACCGGTGTAACCAGCTTTCTAAAGCTAAGGGTGCACTGAGTTGGTAAAGAGGAGTCTTTGATAGTTCCAATCCTTTCTCAAGAAGAAATATTTGGAGTGACTCAATAGAAATCCGTCTTACGTCCTCGACACCTATTTCATTTATCGCTTCCCTCAGTCATTGGTCTTTGGTGAAACATTCTTGTTCATGTGCTTGAGAAAGTCTTTTCCAAAGTATAAAAAGTGGACTGAAATGATGAAATGCAAAGTACTCAAAATTATAAACTGGTGGAGCCATGATTTACGTACTTTGAAAGTTAAAGAATTGAACGTAACTGAAACATGACAAAACATAAGCTCACTAACATGGTATATAGAATACTGTCAGTGGAAAATTTAAGTGATAAATAAAATTATGATTATGAAATACAGAATTATATCAATGATATATAGAGCTGAAACTAGAACCACGCCGAAGTAGCCTCACCAGTGACGAATCGAATCGGACCTAGGGCTTAAAACTTTTTTATAAAGCTTATTTTAGCTAGAAAACAATAAATATCATTGCACTTTTTTAATACACGACTTCACTATGTTTTTCAAGCCATAAAAGACCGCCAGGCTAAAAAATTAAAAATTTTCCGCGGATACGCATTTACCCGTACACGAAAAAAATCGGAAAAAAAGTCATAACTTGTTTTTAAGCATGGGTGCCAGGATGAAAATAAATAGATTACATTTCTATGATGTCCGTTCATAATTTCTATGTATTTTTTAAGCAGCGAAAGGCCGCCCAGCATTAAAAATTAAGAGTTTTCTGTAGATACGCAAAAACGCCTGTACGAAAAAAATCGAAAAATAAATCATAACTTTTTTTTTTTGGCTTTTGTGCCACGATAAAAATAATCGAAATTCTTCATTCTTAAAACCTGGCAGCCTTTAACGACTTATAAAAAACTTATGAAAATTATGAACATACATCATAGAAATGTATTTTATTTATTTTTATCGTGGCACAAGAACACAAAAAAAGTTATGATTTGTTTCCGATTTTTTTCCTGGACTGTACACGTTCTGGCATGATGTACATTGAACTCAATTAAATGCTTCGAAAAAAAAAAATTTTTAACGTGTTTTCAGAATATTTATACGTTACTATGTTGTAGACTGTCTCAACAACTGTCAATCAGTTGGTGTATAACACAAGTTGGTTACGTCGTACTATAGTTTTCTTTGTTGGTTATTTGGTGTAAATAGTAATACTATTGACTGATTTTTATCTTGATTTCCTTTGCCATGGATGTCGTACAGCATCGAATGATCATCATTGGGTGCATTTTTGAAACTACGGTAAACGGTGTACGTAATATACAAGCTGCCAGACGTTTATATCAGGAACAGCACCCTCAAATGTACTGTCCCTCACGACAAACTTTCATGAGGTAATTATTAATTAAAAAAAGAAATTCGTACAAATTACTTTCCATGCATATCTTTGGCATTTTTATAATTTTCTATGTAAATTGTCTCAGTTGTACTAACTTATTTTTTTTCTGTTTCTCAAGCTCGTGTGAAAATATTACGATCCGTGTCTTTTATTCCCGTTTATAGAATTTTAAGAATTTATGAGCAACATGGTAGAGTGGATCCACCGCAGCAACCAAGGCGAAGAAGAAACTGCGATGGTCCTTTGAGAGACCTAGTTGAAGCTGCCCTGAACAATCAGCCTCGACAAAGTGTGCGGGCTCTTGCGACACATTTTCGTAAGTATACATTTTCAAAATATATTTCAAATCACAATGCCCAGCTATTCCTGTCTAATCTCTCTCTCTCTCTCTCTCTCTCTCTCTCTCTCTCTCTCTCTCTCTCTCTCTCTCTCTCTCTCTCTCTGTCTCTGCTTCCTTTTTTCTCTGGGCGACCAGTAAATATGTACCTATCTGGGTGTGCATTACAGTACTCGAGTCTAGCCGATGTATAGGAGAAGGGTGGAAGTACCACAGCATAAGTAATTTGAGCACTAAGTAACGATTGAGATGGAAACAATAACATGTAAGGTATCATTATTTCAACGAAAATATGTTGTCTGTATGATTTCACCGGAATACGATCGTTGCAGGCGATAAAAAAATTATAACATATTCGTGAGATGAATCCATCGACAGCATAGTAAAAACAGATTCGTACCCTTAAAGCCTGTGTTATTTTTCTAATCAGCTATGTATATCACGAGAGTCACGTGACGTGTTGGGATCTTAATTAACCAACGAGTCAAAAGAAATAAGTAAACACGAGCTTTTAAGCTGCAGCAAGGGTACACAGATCCGATGGGGGTTTGAGAAAGTGCTATAGGCGTGAGGGGGAAAGGTCTTATAGCCATATAATCGCTTAAATTTTATACGCCCCATAATTCAAAAATTACAAATTTTTAACGATTATGTGGCTATGAGACCCCCCCTCCCGCTTATAGCACTCGCTCAAACCCCCATCGGATCTGTGTACCCTTGCTGCAGCTTAAAAGCTCGTGTTTACTTATTTCTTTTGACTCGTTGGTTAATTAAGATCCCAACACGTCACGTGACTCTCGTGATATACATAGCTGATTGGAAAAATAACACAGGCTTTAAGGGCACGAATCTGTTTTTACTATGCTGTCGATAGATTCATCTCACGAATATGTTATAATTTTTTTATCGCCTGCAACGATAGTATTGCGGTGAAATCATACAGACAACATATTTTCATTGAAATAATAATACCTGAGATATTATTGTTTTAATCTCAATCATTACTTAATACGTAAAACCTTACTTCAAAATTATAAAATCTGTTAAAATAAATTTATATACATCTGTTAACTTACCTATGTACAGATAACAGCGGGAGACATTTGTACAGCTTAAATATGCCTTCCGCACTTTTGATCATCCAATACGTGTGGTTTTCGATTTGCTGCCAACTAATCTACGAAACGGATGACATTAGTGTTAGCAGAATACTAAAAATACGTTGATATAAAAGAAAATAATTCAAGAAACAAACTGTTTTTTTTTCGGTTATTCAGGGGCTGAGTTAACCTAAAAAATTCGTGAAAGTCCGAAAATCACTTTTTTCGCGTTGGAAAAAAAAGTTGACCTCCAATGCCAAAAAGTTAAATGACAAAATTGTAGATCTTAAAAAAACCTATAGATTGACGCGCGTTGGATTTAATTTGAATTCGTAGTTGCTGAGAAAACTTGAAAAAACCATCGAAAATCGTCTTTTTTTAATTTGTTAATAACTTTTTTTCTTTTGAGATTTTAAAGTTGGTATTCAGTAAAATTATGAGTTTTTGGTTCACAAATCTTCAGTTGTTTTTTTAGCGAAAAATATTAAGAATTTTTCGAAATATCGTATTTTTTCGAAAAAAAACACCTTTCGTAAAAACTTCAATAGACGTCAGGAAATAATGCTGGAGCGATTTTTCAAGGCTTAATCTCTTCATCTAGACTGATTTTATCATGCAATGTTTGTAGTAAGTAAAATTTTTTAATTTTTGATGCCGAAATCGGACTCCGAAAAAAGTACTTTTTTTTTCTATCGGATTTTTGCATTTTTTTTACGTATTTTGATAATTGCACGTATGTAACTAACTGTAATGCATTGTACTTATTTTTTCACGAATTAAAAAAAAAATTTTCATGATACGACCATGTGGAGCCAAGTTAGGTTTTTTTTTTTTTTTTAAATCCCTATGCGACGGTGAAAAGCGTAGAACTCTGAAACTTGCACACTTTACTAATAAATACCCATTTTGCATTAAAAAAATTATTCGCAATCGCTAACTTTAGCAGAACGATGGGTATGATAACGTTACAGTTGAGCAGCAGCATGAGGGGAGAACATCTTTCCTTCACCACTCCGACTCCATTTCGGAGCCGTATCGGAGCGCCCGAGTAAGAGCAACCAGCCAGACACACATACCAGCGGGCAGTCGATGCGCGACGCGCAAAAAGACTCAACTGTAACGTTATCATACCCATCGTTCCGCTAAAGTTAACGATTGCGAATGATTTTCTTAATGCAAAATGGGTATTTGTTAGTAAAGTGTGCAAGTTTTAGAGTTCCACGCTTTTCACCGTCGCATAGGGACTTTTTGAAAAAAAAAAACCTAACTTGGCTCCACATGGTCGTATCATGAAAATTTTTCTTTTTTTTTTAATTCGTAAAAAAATAAGTACAATACATTGCTGTTAATTATATACGTGCAATTATCAAAATACGTAAAAAAATGCAAAAAACCGATAGAAAAAAAAAGTACTTTTTTTAGAGTCCGATTCCGGCATCAAAAATTTGAAAATTTTACTTACTACAAGCATTGCATAATGAAACAAGTCTAAACGAAGAGATTAAGCCTTGAAAAATCGCTCTAGCATTATTTTCTGACGTCTATTGAAGTTTTTACGAAAGGTGTTTTTTTTCGAAAAAATACGATATTTCGAAAAATTCTTAATATTTTTCGCTAAAAAAACAATTTGTGAACCAAAAACTCATAATTTTACTGAATACCAACTTTAAAATCTCAAAAGAAAAAGTTATTAACAAATTAAAAAAAGACGATTTTCGATGGTTTTTTCAAGTTTTCTCAGCAACTACGCATTCAAATTATATCCAACGCGCGTCAATCGATAGGTTTTTTTAAGATCTACAACTTTGTTATGTAACTTTTCGGCATTGGAGGTCAACTTTTTTTTCAAACGCAAAAAAAGTAATTTTCGGACTTTCACGAATTTTTTAGGTTAACTCAGCCACTGAATAACCGAAAAACCAAGTACAAGTAGCACTCCGGGAATGCAGGCAGAAGTGAAAACTTGAACTTATGGCGCGTTGGGCACTTTTTTAGGTGAGCATTTTTATGTGCGCTCGCGACATGAGAAATTGTACGTAAAAAAATAAAGATAAAAAACTCTTAATCTCGTCTGTCGCGAGAGCACAAACGAATGCCCATACAAAGAGCGCGTACAATATACACATATATTGTAAGAATACACGCGTAGTATATCTGTGTAAAATCTCGTCTGTCGCGAGAACAGCTGAAAATGCTCATCCACAAAAGTGCCCAACGCGCCATAAGAAGTTTTCACTTCAAAAAAAACGCTATGTTTCTTGAATCATTTTCTTTTATATCATCATATTTTTTATTTTCTGCTAACACTAACGTCAAATTTAACATTGAGCCTTCGTAGATTGATTGGCCTACTAGCTGTGAGGCAAGGTTGGAGGGGGGGGGGGGTGAGGGGTCGTGAGTAACACATTAAATTTCAAATTTTTGTTTAATCAAATTTGACCTTTTTCAATGCACGTTCATGGTAATTTTTACATCTCATGGTAGAAAAAATAGACGGCATTTATAACACCGATAACATTTAATACCCACAGATGCTAACAGAGAGACCGTTCAACTTATTGCTTAGGAGACTCGCTATCCGTATAAACTACGAAAAGTAGCAAAGAATTCACGAAGGTGATCCAGTACGTCGGGTGAATTTTGCACGATAGCTAGAACGCAGACTTCGTGACGATCCAGACTTTACAGAGAGAATCTGCTTCACAGATGAGAGTACATTTACTCAATGTGGCACTCTCAATCGTCAAAATACCAGGAATTGGTCAAGGAGAGGAGAAAATCTACACGACATCCATGAAGTAGAAAATCAACGTAGGTGGAGGTTGGTCGTTTGGGCAGGAATCCTTGGGGATAGGATTGTTGGTCCACACTTTTTTCCCGGTAATCTCAATGGCATCATGTACCATCATTTTTTGCGAAACGATCTACCACGATTGTTAGAGAACAACCCTATACCAATGCGTGATGTATGGTGGCAGCAGGATGGAGCCCCAGCTCACAACCATCAGGGTAATTTTGAAGATTTTTTTTTACGTTAGTTCACCAATGCTTCGCTGATACTTCTACAACTACTTTTACTCCTAATACCATCACCACTACCATCACCATCACTACTATCTTTCTACTTTTTATCCTGGCACACGAGCTCCAAAAATCGTTATGATTTTTTTTCTAATTTTTTTCGTATACGGGTAAATGCATACGGAAAATTCTTAATTTTCCAAGCCTGGCGGTCTTTTATGGCTTGAAAAACGTAATAAAGTCTTGTATTGGAGAAGTCCAACGATATTCATCTTTTTGTATCTGAAATAAGCTTTAAAAATAAAATTTTTAGCCCGAGTGCTTCTCCAAGCCTGATTTTTAAGCATTTTTTATTTAAGTTTATTTTAACACTTTATTCAGTTTACAACCACGTGACGAGATTATAAGAAACATTTATTCGATATTAATTGACAGTTATAGTTTTTTTATTGTCAAATGTTTACAGATGCAACGGAGTGTCTTCATGCATACTTTCCAAGAAGATGGATAGGGACAAATGATCCCAGAAGGTGGCTGGCTAGGTCACCTGACCTGACGCCACTTGATTTTAACCTTTGGGGATACCTGAAAGATCGGTGCTACCGTGAACCACCAACTACTCCAGAGAATATGATGGACAGAACCCGACGAGAATGTGCAGCAATTACAGTTCAACACTTGCGCAACGTCAGGTGATCCATCACGAGAAGGATGCGCTGTGTGATAGAGCTCAATAATACTAACATCGAGAAATTTTTGTAAACGTTTGAATAAAATGTAAAAATACATATATGCGTTGATGTATTTCCTTGTGTGGTTGAGCAGAGTATTTTGTTAATTTTTTTTTTTTCGACCCAACATTTAAACCCTCGTAACTTCACTTCTATATAACGTTTAAAGCTTCACAAGGGCTTCAATGAAAGCTCTTTCTAAGCTTTATCAAGTACTAGCCTTCACCCGTCTTGACTTCGCCCAAGACTTACTAAATAAAACACCGTAGTATGTTGGCATATAATGTGAAACGTTTTCAGTTAGAAATTTTACACATATTCCTGATACATCTCAGAACAATAATGTTCTTGTTGAAAACATATTTTTTCGGAATCCATATAGTTTATTTGGTCATATAATAAGCTGTAAAAATTTAAAAAAATATAATTATGCTGAAAAGTATCTTGCGTTCCTTATGCCATAAAATAATCGTTGGATATAAAAAGCAGTTGATTATTAGTTTCTCCCGTGTGATTTTAGAAAAGAGCTATTTTTTAAAGATGTTAAGNTAAAAAAAAAATTTTTTTTCTTTTATCTCACAACTTTATTACCAGAGCAACAAAGTCCTGAAGCTCAATCTCTACATTTTTTATTGCCACAAAAATACAAATACATTTTCTATTCATTTAAAAATCTGAAGTAGGATCTTTAAAGATTTCAGAGATTGCTGTGAGGGTACAATGAAAAGCTGATCTCTCACGTAATGGACTCTTTAGTTGTCGATTTTGACGCTGCTGTTTCAATCTCGATAAATTTTCTGCGTTAGTTTCTTGACGCCTAAGTAAAATTGTAGTTATAAGATACATTTGAAGTTTTTCTTCCAATCCACCCTTTTGCGACTTTTGGCATGCTTAAAATTTTTGTGACCCCTAAACGCTGTTTTCTGTCAACTTTATAAGGTTCCTATATATTTGTTGGCAAGGTAGTTCAACGTCCGATGGCCCTAAAAGCGACCTCTGGTGTAACGTCGAAGACGTTAGTGTCTAAAGCAGCTTTTTTATTTGCAGATTCAGTTGATTTGGTGATCTTAGATGGGGAGATTGGTTAGTGATACTTGTCCAGTGGAGGCTGTCCCGTTGGCTCAAGTTTTTTTTTCTTCATAGCTGTTATAGGTTTGCCCAGCTCAAACCTTGGAGAGAATTAGTGATTCCTGGTTGAATGCTTAGAGTCGAGAGGGTAATATAGGGTCGTTGGTCACCGGGTTTTCCAGCCTTGCGAAGAACAACTCCGCAGGTGACGTCTTCTAGTGAATGGCTGACTTGGTTTAATAGTGCCTGTCTTTAGTTAATATAGTCTTTTAGTCGACGAATCGCTTCCGGAAATGGTAGTAAAAATGTATATGTTGGCAAGGTAGTTTACACTCAGGTGGTCCCTAAAAAGAACCGATGAAATGATGGTTAAGTAGGGAACGTATAATGGCCCTAAAAAGCGCCAGTGGTGAAGCTTCCAGGCTATTCATTATTATTCCTGATGATGAAGAGCTGGCTACGGGTAGCTTGATTCTTACCCTGGGAGTCTCGACGTATGGAGACTGTGATGGATGGAGATATGTCGCTGACCAAAGAATATCTCGTCTTCGGGTCGTTCTCCGGATAACCAAACGCTCATCGTTAGACGGGAACATGTGGGTAAGCGCGTTGAGAACGTGACGACCAAGAAGGTAGCTGTTGTGGATACCCGTGCCCCTCAGACCTGTTTTCCCTTGCTTATATTTGTAGCCAAAAATTCTCTAACTGCACCAGGCGGGATGGTGGGACTTCCACACAACCCTGAAGAGTTGGTGCAGAATATACTCAGGCTAGGAATGTCTCCTGATATTATGCCGGAGACGTCATCGGATGGAATGAATTTCTTTTTTATCACACTTGTCAAGATTCAGGGTAAATGGACACTTAGATCCCTTCCCCCTTACAAAAAAGTGTCGTC
The DNA here is from genome assembly GCF_000648655.2 of Copidosoma floridanum. The sequence goes on along the minus strand of NW_019379748.1, from coordinate 43,965 downwards.
CGTAACCGGAATACCCGGCTGCAAGACTATCGTCAGCATTCTCTAAACAGCTCGTTGAACTCACGAAGCACGACTGCATTACTATCGAGACGCTCCGGCCTATTATAACACTTATTTAATTCTGTTTCAGGTAGCCTCGATTTTATGTCGACGCCACCTAGCGGATTTTACTGAACTAAAGTGAAAAGCTGGCGTACTTTTGCAAAACTGTGAGCTCATTTATTGCTATTCTTATTAAATTTTTTAAGATAAAAACTATGCTCAAACCATCTTGGAAGTATCATGAATCAGTGTGCAAAATATAAGTAAAATCGGTTCAGTAGTTTTCGTGGTCAGCGATTACAACGGTTTTAGCGACTTTGCTTTATATATTAGTAAGATAAGATAATATTAGTAAATATTGTACTTAAAACCACAGCTGATCTACAGCCTGAGCAGTAACACCACCATAATCATAATTTTTTTTGTACGTAGGTGTTTGATATCTGTTTGGCTCAGAGTCAAGTTTAAGTAATTCCTCTCAAATAGTGGTTGAGAGTCCTGTCAAAGTGCTTTAAATTAAGTTCTGCATAAGTTAATAATAATGCTTAGATCGAAAGTAATGAGCAAATCAAAATTACGTTTAAAAAAGCAGGGTTTTGGTCGATTTCAAGTTTTTCTGCACAAAATTTTGACTGACGGTGACTGCAATTTTATTAATTGGATTTAAATTAAACAGAGCTCAAATTGATGGTATTTTTTTCCATTTCGATGGCTTTTAAAGTCAATACTCTGACTTAAATCAGGATCGGAATACAGCCCCAACTGCCAAAGCAATATTTTGACGAAAAATCGATTTTAAAGTATCTTCGTTCTTATCGCCGTAGCTCTTCCCAGAGCTTAAATTTTATGTTATGCTGGCTGTATCGAATGAACCTATCCAAGATGATAAAAATGAGCCCAGTTTAAACCCAATCCTTAGGTTGTGAATTATGTCATTGATGAAAACAATCTTCTAACTTTTGGTACCCCAAAAGTGGTTTTTTTCCGTGGATTTCGACATTTTTACATAATAATCGAATTTACTCATTTGGTTATGTAAATCATTCAGAAAATTGATAGTTTGCAATGGGAGTATGAAAATAGTAAGTTTATTTTTAGACAAATACGTCAATTAATCCACATTGCACCTTTTAGAAGATATAGTACTTACTTAAGCAATGTTTATCTCTCCCCGACGGTTTGCAAAGCAACGCCCAAAAGACCGTTGGGACGGTCCTGGACGAGTGCACGTACGCGGAGGATGCTTAATTATCTACCAAGAGCACAGTGGCCTCTCAAAAACGCCTGACGAAAGTAAAATAATAAACGCCCATCAAAAACCAGTCGCTACAACCTTAAGCTCACCTTGCGCCCTAGGGCGTAATAGTATATTCCGTACCAAGGGCGCAAAGCACAAAATTCGGGAACGAAGGGCAGAGTTTTTGTATGTTCGTAACTGACATGCAAACGATATTTTTCGTCTCAAGCGCAAAGTACTTTTTATATATGTACGATCAATAATGAAATTTTTTGTGTAACAAATACAAACAGAGATGAAATTGTGGGCAAGCCAAAATACAAACTGGGGAATAATCTTGGCTAAACAGAAGTAGTAAGAAAAGTAAAATCTTGGAGGAGCCGTGACACGAACAATGGTCATAGTATGGCTGAGCCAAGATATGAACAGTGGTCAAACCTTGGTTGACTCAAGATACGAATAGTAGGGAAATTTTGGTTAGGCCAAAATACAAACTGTGGTGAAATCATGGTCAAACCAAAAGACGGGCAGTGATCTAATCTTAGCTAAACAAAAGTATTAAAAGAAGTAACATCTTGGCCAAGCCATAATACAAAAAAGGGTCATACTACGGCAGAGCTAAGATTTGAACAGTGGTCAAATCCTGGTCAAACCAAGATAAGATCGATGGTAAAATTTTTGGTGTATCAAATACAAACAGATATATAATTGTGGCTGAACCAAAATACGGTCGATGGTCAAATCTTAGCCAAGCCCAGATACATACAGTCGTCAAATCTTGGCTGAGCCAAGATAAGATCGATGATAAAATCTTTCATGTACAAATCAAACTTAATCCTAATACAAATAGATATAAAATTTTCGGCCAAGCGAAAATACGAACAGAGGTTAAATCTTGGACGGACCAAAAGACGATCGATGGTGGAATCTTTGGTGTGCCAAATACAAATAGAGATGAAATCGTGGCCGAGCCAAGATACGAACAGTGGTCAAATCTTGGCCAAGTCAAGATACGAACATTGGTCAAATTTTAGCCGAGCCAAGATACAAACAATGGTAAAATTTTGGGTCGGCCAAAATACAAACTGTGGTAAAATCATGGCCAAGTAGAAATATGGGCAGTGGTCTAATCTTGGCCTAGCAAATGTATTGAAAGCACTAAAACCTTGGCCGAGCCATAATACGAACAATGGTCATTGTACGGCCGAGCCAAGATACGAAAAGTGGTCAAATCTTGGCCAAGCCAAGATAATATCGATGATAAAATCTTTTATGTACGAAACAAATTCAATCCTAATACATATAAAGTTTTTGGCTGAGCCAAGATACGAACAGAGGTCAAATCTTTGACGAGCCAAGAGACGATTGATGGTGAAATTTATGGTGTGCCAAATAGAAATAGAGATGAAATCGTAGCCGAGCCAAGATACGAACAGTGGTCAAATCTTGGCCAAGTCAAGATACGAACAGTAGATAAATTTTGGGTTGGCCAAAATATAAATTGTGGTGAAATCATGGCCAAGTTGAGGGACGGGCAGTGGTTTAATCTTGGCCAAGCAAGAGTATTAAAAAAACTAAAATCTTGGCCGAGCCATTGTACGAAAAATGGTCATACTACGGTCGAGCCAATATTTGAACAGTGGTCAAATCTTGACCGAGCCAAGATAAGAGGCCGAGCCAAAATATGGTCGATGGTCAAATCTTGGCTAAGCCCAAATACGAACAGTGGTCAAATCTTGGCTGAGCCAAGATAAGATCGATGATAAAATCTTTAATGTACAAACCGAACATAATCCTAATACAAACAGATATAAAATTTTCGGCCGAACCAAAATACGAACGGAGATTAAATCTTGGATAGACCAAAAGACGATAGATGGTGGAATCTTTGGTGTGCCAAATATAAATAAAGATGAAATCGTGGCCGAGCCAAGATACGAACAGTGGTCAAATCTTGGCCGAGCCAAGATACGAACAATGGTCAAATTTTTTTCTAACTGTGGTAAAATCATGGCCCAGTTGAAAGACGGGCAGTGGTTTAATCTTATAATATGTATGTAAATAATGAACGAGAGACGCGGGCCTTCATGTACAGATGTACTTTTTAATAGCGTCAGAGAGCCCAAAATAGAGTTGAAAAATAAGGGGTTGCAATAAAATACAAGTCTTAAAAGTTTTGGGAATATGTTCTAGGATGTTTATAGAGTATTTAAAAACTTTAGTAACATAAAAATTGTTAGTTTTTCATATCGTTTTCCATGGATGAAAGTAGCCATTATCACACTTTTCGAACTTTAGCAATTATTATTTCGGAAAGTATTATCTTTAGAGAAAAGTTGCAAGACAATTTTTTTGTTCATTGTTTAAAGATAGTAAAAGAAAATTTTTTGAGTAAAAATAAAAAATTTGAAAAGTTTGTCTAAAAAAATTATTTAAACAATTTGGGACCATTTTTTAAGTCTGTAAACATGCAAATTCGAGTTCAGAGGATCATTTTGCATAAGATAATGCAGAAAAACTAAATATAAATATTTTCACCGACGGATGCGAAGTTATTTCTCCCTCTATTTATTCATATTGACTATATTATCACTTTCACTTTTTTTCTGTCTATGACATAAAAATAATTTGGGATCAAAATTATAAGTGACTTGGAAAATACACCTGGTCCAAGATAAATAATCTGAAGAATTTTTCTTTCAAGTACTTAAAATATACTCTGATTGCTTAAAGAATTAAATAATAACTGATTTTATTGTCCAACTTGTGTTGTTCTTCTGGCCAAGTGAGATGAGGATAAAGCGGCAGACCGTCGGTCGAAGGTTTTGGAATTAGGCAAAGAATGAAAGAAGAAAAAAGTAAAAGTAAAGATAAGGAGAGCGAAAGAGAACCTTGACCTTTTTCAGGGCAACCGTCAATGAGATAGTACCTGAGAGTTTACTAAAGAACAGGAGGACATCTCTAAGCAAAGAGAGGAAAGGAAGAAATATACAGAACAAGAAACTCGTTAGCTGGAACGAAGGGGAACAAGAGAGTGAAGACTTGTCTAAGGAGGAAGGATAAAGACTATAGGGATGATAAAGACTTGATGAGACATATCTAATAAACATTTCAACTTAAAATTTAAAAAAAAAAAAAAAAAAATATTGGTTTTTACAAATATTTTGTTTCTTACAATGTTTCCAATTATTACATTACATTAAATCACTTTTTTTCTATATTGTTGTTTCACTTTTTTTGATTTTATTGGAAATTTTTATTGAATACGATTTCTAGGAGATTAAACCCTAAACCTTAGGTAATAAAAAAAAGATTCGAATTATCTTTTGAATATTTAATTATATGTAACATATTTTAGTGAATAGTTATTCAATTATCAGAAGTATAGGGTTCGATTAATGGAGTACATCGAAAATAATATGCTTAAGCTAGCTGATATCAGTGTGGTAGTTTTCCTCAAAATCTCTGTTTGCATCTTATAAACATACGTAATATTATCATTTAGTTATTATGAATGGTTTGGGGTAGGTGAGTGGAGCGCACATGTGAGCGATGCATACACACTGGCGTTGTCGATATTGCCATTTGCCACAGTTTTCACAGTTTACTTATCCTTCGCTTAACTTCTGCTGGGAACTCCCCGCCTGACTCTGCGCCTGTACTATACAACCAGTTTCTCTTCCTTGTACACCGGTCTCACTGAGTGTGCATTTATACATTAGTGGAAAAAAGAGTTTGTATAATTTTTTGGAACATAATTTACCTCTACCATCCTTTACATCTGTTAGAAGATAGCATATAGCTTTTTTTGCAATAGTGTGCGCTGTGTCGCACACTGTGTAGGTAAATCGATTTTCCACACTAATATCAGTGCGTAAGACACACATTTTCCGTAAACTTGTTACGAAAAAACTTGTACGCAACTCGTGCAGGACGATTTCCCGCACTCGTGTGATGGACTCGCACTCGTGGCCAGTGACAGTAACTCGTGCCATGCGATCACACTCGTGCGGGAAATCGTCTTTTCCGCACTTCTTGCGTAAATAACTATTCGGTGGTCGGAATAGTAGTTTTCCTACGAGTTTGAAAAGTCTTTGTTTGCGAACCGAGAGGTTTGCGGCCCGAGCCGAAGGCGAGGTCCGTAACGAGGTTCGTAAAGGAGACTTTTCGAACGAGTTCCGAAAAACTACTTTTTCGCCCGAGGAAGTACCAGCCTCCCAAAACCACCCGAGGGCGGAAAAATATTTTTCCGCACTAAAAATAGTGTAGAAACCCCTATTTTCCGCAAATCATAGCAAAAATTGATTGTGTCCGGAAAATTCAGTATTCATACAGACAAATTTGAAGTGCATGTGATATCGTTTTCATAACCTTAAATGTTTATTACAAAGTGTAAGCAACGACTACTTCGTCTCAGCTCATGCTTGTTTTCTTTTGGTTTTGTTTGAAACTGTTAAAGAAGTCTTTGACATCAGCAAGTTGTATGTACCTGCATCTTTAGCCGTTCCGTTTTATCAAGAGTAAATTGCTTAAATGGGATCAAAAAACTTTGTCCGAATTTCGTTTAAGGTAGTTGTTTCCTAAATCAAAAGTATCTAAAAAGGTACGAAATTGTCAGCAAAACTAATACAATCGCTATTAAAAATCAATTCGTATGGACTTTTCGATTCCATGTAAACGGTTACTATTTGACAAACGGAACTTTTTGAAACGAAACTTTTTTTATTGGCCAGCCTTCGAAGTCCAGGTTGTGTGTTGTGGATCCGTACGCTCCATGTGACCGCATCTTTAGGCTGCTGCCACATGGAGTGCGGAATCCTCATACGAAATCCTTTAGAGCCCACGAGAGTGAAAGATAGATCTCTTCCGTGCTACTTCCGTGCACCTCTCTCTCAATTTCATGAGTTTAAGTATTCCATATTGCAGATGACGTACTCCATAATATGACCACACCCTAAGATACCAGATTTATATAATTTGTGTAACAAGTATTTTTTAAAGATTAATAAGTCAACCGTTAAAAACTAACCTAGAAAATGACCTTCTTACTTGTTTAGAAAATAAAAGAATGATTTAAGAATTCTACGAAATCAATCGATTTTGAATTAAAATATTTAGCAAAACTTTAGTTGTAAGGAATCAGTTTTCCGTACTTGAACTTTTGCCGTATTTTAATTCTTTACTGGTAAAGATTTTTGTTTATCGTTAAATCTTTTAAAAACAGGAACATCTTTTATGAATGCTCCTTGTTTAATAAGAACTAATAGCGGTGTCACAGGTCTTCATTTCATTAATTTTCAAGCGTCTTTACATAAATTTTTGAATTATTCGAGGCAGAAAATAGTTACATAGCAACAACACGATAATCTCTTGAGAGTTTTTTTCTATTGTCACTGTAATAAAAACTGTAAGTAAGTACATAATAATACTATTTCTATGCTTTCAGCAAACAGTAACAGTGTTTGTAAAACTATTGGATTGTCATTCATGCAATTACGTTTTTTTTTTTTCTTTGAAGCATAAAGAAACAGTGAGATTAACATCACAGTTATAATAATTTTCTGATTTAACGATTTAAAGTAATTGACAAAATCGTGTTATTACTCACATTACTTAAATTGACCTAAAAAATTTAAAATATAGAATATATTTCCTGCAATCCATGTATAAAAAAATGATTTATGAAAATTAGCTAGTATGTTAAAGTAGTTAGTTATAGTTGTGTACAATATACGTATAAGGAACAAATCAATTAACATCAGTGAAAAATCTATTGTAAGTTCGTTTGGCCCAGCCAAAGCAATATATAGCCACAGGCAGTCAAATTCTTTGAGAAAAAGAGGGGAACTTGCACTCGAGCTCGCTCAGTTTAGTAGAGAAAATGTTAGTTAGCACACAGCACGTATACGAAACTCCTAAAAATCTGGAAGCTTCCAGTTAGTAGCCAGCGTAGCTACCGAGTAGTAAAAATAGTTTTATCCAAGACACTGTTACAGAAGCATTAAATAAGCGTGCATATCAGCATATTTACCTAAATTGACAGCACGCATTAAAAAGATACATCTGTAAAAATGTCTATCAACTATTTAATTTTTGGTAGATTTCCTGTGAATAGTGGAAATAGCTATCCGTCCACTGAGGTCCAACCAAGACTGCTACAATTAACTCTTGATAACAAAAATTTTGATGCCTCAATCAGCAACAAGAAGGTATAAATAAACAACACTTATTTTCTGTTTAAAATATAATTTATGGTTACTGTATGAGAAAGTATTTTTGTAGGATGCACTACATTTACATCTTGACTGTAAGCAGTTTCTTCCAGATGAGATAACTATAAAAGTGAGTATTTGTGTTTTTTGACTTTTATTCTATAGTAAAGTACTTCATACTTATCATGGTTTATCTCACCTGTTAAAAGGTGGCTCATCACACATGCATTACCTATTTCGCGTGACATCAGACTATCACACCTAAAAATATTGGGTGATTTAGTTGCCATGGTCCAAGTAATATATTCTTTTTATAAAAAATGACTTTGCTTATACAATATTATAAAATATCACAATATTGATACAATATGGGCTGGTGAATCTACATTTTCTTTATATCCTTAAAAAGCTCATGATTTAGTGTTTTAGTACCTAATTTTATAACGAGAGTTAAAGTATAACTTGGATGATATTGTATTAAATGTTATCTATAATAAAGAACCTTTTACAAGAGACCACGTTAAAAAATAAATTTTTAAGTGACTCTTTTTCAATAATTACCTGGAAACATGTTTTGAAATTTTGTGAGATAATTTAGTTTATATTGACGGGTAATTTCTGTAAGTTTCACTTCTACTAAAAATTATTTAGATTTCGTGATAAGCAACTTAAAAAAAAAAAAAATGTAAGCGGTTAGTAGTTTTTAAACTTTTCGTAGCAAAAGTATGTCTGTTAATAGATCAAAGTATGAAGTATACTAAAAATTTACATTTATTTATTTTGAAAACATAAAAAAGTTATAATGACAACGTTATTAAGGTATGAGAAAACGTTTTCTTTTTTTTTAAGCCCTTGTACAAATAAGAAAATGACAGATTCAAGCCCTGTGTCACTAATATCTATCCATAACGTAACAAAATTTATTGAAACAAGTAAAAAAAATTTAAGCACGAAACACATGCTATATTTTACCAAATATTACGTT